>JBBCBC010000033.1:18455339-18907631 GCA_037126765.1 Stenogyne calaminthoides | reverse complement strand
GTTTTCCTTCCATTTTGCAAATAATAATTGTTATTTTTCGCTTAATGTTGATGTTTATGGAAATGCTCCTTTATCGAATGGTTTATACTTGTTGCATTGTGGACATAATATTCTTAATATACAAAACAAAACACTCAATCTTAGTAATCATGAAAACCCAACTTACTTGTGGCATTGTAGACTTGGTCATGCAAATGAGAATAGGATTGCAACGTTAAGGAAGTTGGACTACTTAACCCAATTCGACTTTAAGTATTATGGAAATTGTGAATCCTGTCTCAAAGGCAAAATGACCAACAAACCCTTTTTTGGGAAAGGGGTTCGTGCCAAACAAGTTCTAGAGTTCATCCACAGTGATGTCTGTGGACCATTGCCCACTCTAGCTAGGGGTCACTTCGCCAACTTCATCACTTTTACTGACGATTTCTCAATATGTGGATATGTGTATCTTATGAAGTACAAATTCGAATCTATTGAGAAATTCAAGGAGTTCAAAGCTGAAGTAGAGAAGCAACTTGGTAAGAGTATCAAGACTCTTCAATCGGATTGAGGAGGTGAATACCTTAGCCATGAGTTCATGGATTACTTAAAGTTACATGGAACCAAATCACAATGGACTCCTCCCGAAACACCGCAAATGAATGAAGTGTCCGAGAGGAGAAACCGAACCTTGTTAGACATGGTAAGGTCCATGATGAGCTTTTCCTCTCTTCCGCATTCTTATGTGGATACGCGTTGCAAACCTCAATTTACATTCTGAATAGGATTCCATCCAAGTCGGTTGAGCATACACCATATGAACTATGGTGTGGCAAGAAGCCAACTTTTTCACATATCAAAATGTGGAGTTGCCCCGCAATTGTGAAAAAAAATGCTTACTGATAAGTTGGAATCCAAATGTGAAAAGGGTTACCTTGTGGGATTGTTGGATTATAGAGGCACGTAAACACGTAATACATGCGCAACGGAAATTAAAGTTCACCAACAACGAAGAGTTAATTGCATATAGATTACAATAATCATAACAAGAAATCTTACAGTAACTCGATAGCAGATTTCTCAACTATAGTATCCATGTAATCTCCAATCACAGACTTGCACGGATTTGTCAGCGTTGAATCTCGAGACGAATTTGCTAGGAAAATCTAAACTCTATATCTTATGGAGAAAATATAAAGTAACGTTGTTTGTGAATTCCCAAAAGCTTGTATATACATAGGGAGGCCCAGCTTAAAACCTAAGCTAGCCCAATTTGGAAAATAAAATCCCTACTCTTTAATTAAATTAAATCATTTTAATTTAATTCCCTAAATGTAAATCTCTACGGATTTAAATTCCATATATGACAAATCTCTACGATTTGTTTCCATATACATTAAATCCTACAATAATATTCCAAATATTATTATTGGGAATTCTTATTTAATTAAATCCAATTTAATTAAACATTAATAATAATTAATTCTAAATTAATCTATTATTAATTACTTCTTCATAAATTAAATATTAAATCTAATTTAATATTTAATCAACCAACTATAATCTGTAAAAGGGAACTACTTGTTGTGTGACCCATAGGCCCTCATATATCGAGCGATTAGTCAAACTAACTGTCTTAATTGAACCCTAGATAGTAAATCAGACATTCTCAATATATGAGGTACGTTGCGAGAAATGTGCAACTACCTGTAATTGAAACATAGACTATTACGATTTTCTTCTTTCATTCACGAATACTTGATTAGTCTTGAACATGATGAAGTGTCTATTCAAATAACTTAATCAATTTATCTCTAATCATTAATTGATCACATATGTCACACTTGGCCACAAAGTCCAAGTTGATGTGCATTGGTCAATGACTTTGATCCAATTATGATGAGAAGATGAGTATTCTTTCTAAATCCACTTTGAGGTATGAATCATTTTTCTTGGCTCAACTACCACGCACATGCATTTCGTGATGAACCCAATCCAAGTCATATCTACCTCTGTTTTAAAAATTGGGTCCGACCGGTCAGACAGATGAATTGCCCCCAAGCGGCCCAATAGTGGTGCAGAGAACCGCTATTGGGCCCCCTCAAAATCGGAAAAACTTTTCAAAAATCGGTGAAAATTGAAAATCGGTGAATCGCCGGTTTTTAGTAAGAAAAACCGAAAAATAAAAATAAATGGGGTTTTTGTCTAAAAAGCAAAGGAAAAAGGCTGGAAACTTGGGGGAATTAGAAACATACAGCCGCTTCTATGGCGATTTCAACTTGAAGAGGAGATCGGAAATGTTCGCCCGTCGTCCACCGTTTGTGCTAGCCGGGGCGCTTGTCGGCGGCGGTGGGGCGCGACAGCGGAGCACACGCCTCCGCGTCTGGTTTTTGGCATGGGTGAACAGAGAGGGGAGTAGGTGGCGGCCTGCGGGTGGGGGAGAAGTGAGTGAGAGAGAGAAGATGGGGTAATAAATTTTCAACACAAACTTAATATAATATGTGGCTAACAACTGAATTTGGCCCCAGGTGTAACAAAAATAGGGAACTAATTTCGGAACAGTAGTGTTTTCGTCTTTTAAATTTTTAATTATAAATTTGACTAAACTCGAGGATAAATCTTCCATGGTGTCAAAATTCTTACAATGAGAACTTATGTATCTATTTATTAACAGAGAAATATACTTATTGGTCATCTACGGAATGGAGATAAACACGTGACAATTAAAGTTGTAATTATTTATGTTAATGAACATTTCTATTATGTTTAAAAATTTAAATTTAAATTTTAAAGTGACTTTAGATGTTTTATATTCATTTATCATACTCTATATTTTGATTTTTAAAAAATATTATGCATACTATATATATATATATATATATATATATATATGTAATATTTATTATTATGTCACACCGGCTCAATCCGACCAAACCGATCCGACCCCGGTCCCGGCTTTTTTTGGGGGTCGTCCGGCTCAACTTCCAGTTCCGGTTTTTAAAACTTAGATATCTACCCATGGGAAGGTGCAAGCAACGGTCATGGTCAAAGTTCATCACTCCACACATATCGTGCGTATTGACCTCAAGTCAAAGGAGTATCGCATCGCTCCCACTAACTGAGACACCTATAGACACATATAGTGGAATTACATCAAACGATTTCTCAGATGGGTATACCAATACCCTCTAAGGTATTTGTGCATCCATCATGAGATACCTAGTATCTCGTAGTAAGTGAGATCTTACTACACTCTCAAAGAGTATGATGCAGATCGCACATCAATCTCCATCAGATCATCACTATCTCATTCTTGATGATCCTCATTGGGGCCATTTGAGAATCATGCTTAGGTCATCCGAAGTTCTCACACACTCAATGACAGAAGTGACTCAAGGGAACACAGATAAGAACAAATGCAAACAATCAAATATAATATTCTAATAAGTGCAACGCCATATATTTAATATTAAATAAACAATAATATTAAATCAATACTGAATATTATCTGAGAATTATGTCCTTACAATGGATTGTCTCTAGGACACTAACACTAACAGGGATATTCTAAGGAAACGAGGGGATATTATTTCTATCTACCTGAGAAACAAACAGTAATTGTTTCTAGGCAGGCCAAGTTCCTCAAAGAAGACTATGTCTTTAAGGAACAAGGTCGTAAGATGATAGAACTTGAAGAAATTCAAGATCCACAAAATAACCAAGAGACTGATATCTTGTCAAAGAAACGTGACAAAGAATCAGTGGGAGCATTCAACAGCTCTCATGGTGGAAGTTTATCACTTAGTAATCCTCTTTCAGCCAGTAGGAGCATAATTGGAGGTGCATTGCCTTCGCAACAAACTCCAAGTGGGCTGAATGAGAACAACATAGTTCAAACTCCTGCCCAAGAGGCATCTGAAAGTGTTGCTCTTGAGGACTCTGCGGACATTGATGAAATCGATGCACCACAAAATTTTCACGATCAGAATGTATAACCTGCACAACCACAGATCCATAAGTCTATAAGGATTCGTAATCCGCCCACTAGATATTATGGTTTCCTTGTAGAGGAACATGATGACGTGGAGATCCCGGACAAAGACGATCCCAGAACTTACACTGAGGCAACATTAGATGTTGACTCAGAGAAGTGGCATGAAGCCATAAAATTCGAGATGGACTCGATGTACACAAATCAAGTCTGGGACTTAGTTGAATTGCCGAAATGGGACAAACCCATAGGTTGCAAATGAGTCTACATACGTAAGACTTATGCAAACGACAAGGTACAAACCTACAAGGCTAGGTTGGTGGCAAAAGGGTATAGTCAACGAAAAGGCATTGACTATGATGAGACTTTCTCACCTGTTGCCAAGATCAAGTCCATTCAAATTTTACTTGTTGTAACAGCACATCTAGATTATGAGATTTGACAGATGGATGTCAAAACAGCCTTCTTCAATGGCAACATTGACAAGGAGGTGTTTATGACCCAACCAGAAGGTTTTGTATATAAGCCAAAGTCTAATCTTGTGTGCAAGCTTAAACGGTCCATTTATTGACTGAAGCAAGCTTCTAGGAGTTGGAATATCCGATTTGATGAAGTTGTCAAATCGTTTGACTTCATAAGAGATTTGCCAGCCAGGAGAGATTCAGAAGAGCCATCAGATTCATGCTTCAACTGCAAAAAAGACAGGTCATTACATCTACGACTGCCCTGACCTGACCCCCAAGGAAACAGAGACTAGACGAACCAAAAGAGATCATAGATACAAAGATATTGCTGACACTTCTGGAATCAACCAGTCTGATCTACCGTCGTCTGAATCTACCTACTCATCTAATGAGGATCTCTGCCTGCTGACCAAGGAAGATTTTGATTATTCCTCTGATGAAGATCTGTGCCTGATGGCCAAGTCAGAAGAACAAGATGTCAAGGTATCTTCTAAACTTTCTGTGCTTTCTCCTTCCCACACTATTGAGCTTAGCTCATCTGCTGGAAAGATTGACCAACAGATCTATATTGAACAATTGATGGAAGATCTCACATCAACAGTAGACACTTATACTCAAGTGGAAGAAGAAAATGATAACCTAAGGGCAGAGAATATTCAGCTTGTCAAGGATAATAAGAACAACAAGGCAACTATTCTGAAATCAGCTGAAATTGTTCAGAAACTGAATGAGGAGCTGAAATCTTTGAAACCTAGTATACCTGATCAAGAAAAGCTGATCAAAGAACAGCAGGGCCTTAGTCTAAAACAAGCTGATGAATTCTTTCTACAAAATGAGCGTCTAAAATCAAGTGAGGACAGTTTGCTAAATAAAGTAGTTGTGTTGAACAAAGCATCTCTTGATGTCAATGAAATTGCCAGCTACTATCGAAAGCCAAGTGAAAATAAGGGAATTGGGTATGAAAAACCCTCAAGATCCTCACAAGTCCCATATGGCTCACAATTCAAAAGTAAAGTCAAACGAGTTTCTGCTCAAGATACAAATTATGTTAAATCTGTATCAGATAAGGGAAAAAGGCAAGCTGATCAGGCAAGACTACTAAATATTATGCAAGGAACTAGAAATGGAACTAAGCAGACTAAATATCAGCTGAGGAATCAACAGATGAATCGGTTCATCTGAAGAAACCTTAGCCCAATCAGCAGAGTTAACATCAGCCTAGGCCTTCTCGCAAGGGACAGTCCCAACTGGAGTCGACTCAGCCTAAGCTGCCTAACAAGCAAGCTTCCAAAGGTTTAAAGAATATGTGCAAGAAATGTATGAATCCTTTCATGGCAGAAGTCAAACATATCCTTATCAGCAGAAACCTAGGACTGCTGCACCTGAGCCATACTAGATAAATAGAGACAGGCCCAAAAGAGTAATGTTAAATCTCCTAAGTCATCCAAGGCTCCCACTCATACTCAATCTGATCCCAATGCACATGTTGACCAGATTTTTTATGTAGATGCTTATGGAAGACGACTAAGGTCCTCTGATCTTGATAGAGATGTCTTATTCGTGTGGATCCCGAAAGGTACAACTAACACCTAAGGACCAAGCTCTACTGGGGTACCTAAAGCCTGATCTGATTGCAGGTTCGTATGGGTCTATCCAACAAAGGAGGTGCACAAGCAAATATCTGGTACATCGATAGTGGATGCTCAAAGCATATGACTGGTAATTAGCATCTTCTCTAGACATTCATTCCACAAGGTGGCCCACGTGTGATTTTTGGTGACAATTCTTATGGTGTAACCGGAGGAATTAGAACCTTGATCAATGATGATGTACAGGTTTATGGAGTCTCGTTCGTAGATGGTTTCAATCATAATCTGTTGTCAGTATCTCAGTTCTGCGACAACGGCTTCAGTGTTGAGTTTCCCAATGATCAATGCACAATCAAGAACAGGCAGACTCAATAAATTTTGCTGACTAGAACCCGAAAATGAAGTGTTTATACTACCAATTGGAACAGTTGTCCAAAAATATGCTTAGTTGCTAAGAGTCCTAAGAATGCCAGTTGACTTTGACACAAATGTCTTAGCCATCTGAATTTCAAGACTCTTAACAAAATTGCTCAGATATCGTTGGTAGAGGGTTTCCCGAATGAAGTTTTTTCAAAAGATCAGACATGTTTCGCATGTTAAATGGGAAAATAAGCCACAGCTTCATTTAAGGGGATCCTAGCCTCGTCATCAAGCAGGGTTCTTTATCTGCTCCATATGTACCTTTTTGGACTAGCCACGCCCCTTAGTTTCAGTGGACGCAAATACACCCTTGTGATCGTGGATGATTTCTCCAAGTTTACATAAGTTGTTTTCTTATTCAAGAAGAATGAAACTACTACAAAGATATCTGAGCTGCTCAAGAAACTTCAGAATGAGAAATGTGTCAGCATTGTGAAAATCAGATCAAACAAGGGAACCAATTTTCTGAATTCTTTCATATATGTTTTCTGCAATGAGTTTGGGATTCAATATGAGACAACAGCCGCAAGAACACCGTAACAGAACGGTGTAGCAGAGAGAAGAAATCACACACACTCAAGCTGCTCACACCATGTTGGTTGAATTGAAACTCCCAAACGCTTTTGGGCAAAGGCAATCAACACAGCTTTCCACACTTAAGACAAAAGTCTTCTGACTAAGGTTCATTGAAATATACCTTATGAGTTGTGGAAGGGCGGAAAACCTTGTGTATCCTACTTTAACATCTTCGGGTGTAAGTGTTTCATCCATAACAATGGAAAGAGTCAGTTGAAAACATTTGATGCTAAGTCAGATAAGTGTATATTCTTAGGATATTCCTCAATCAGCAAGGCATTCAGAGTTTTCAACAGACGAACTCTGGTTATGGAAGAATCGCCACATGTAGATCTGACGAAATCTGCACTAGAAGAGGTTGTACCAGATGCACAGAAAAATGGATCAGATGAATATCAAGGGTAAGGAAAAGAGGCACTAAACAGTGGAAGTGTATATTCCTCGATTCATCAGGTCAATCAGCCCCTAAGGTATGCATAATTGTTGATGAAGAAGCTGGTACATTTGAGCCAGTACCCGGACTCTCGAGTTCAGGTGAAACATCTGATGTTCCGGCGAACACACATCAGCACATGGAGAGTCCAACTCCGGCTAAGACTTGTTCATGCCAAGTGGACTCTACTAATGTACCTCTCACAATCTCTAGTGACTCAATATCAGATGAGGAAGAAATTTCACCTAATATAAATTAGAACATAAGGAATTGGTTAGTTGACTATCCAACTGATATGATAACCGACAATCTACTGTTGAGTCCAGACTAGACATTAATAAAATTATAAACTTAATTAAAAATTCAAATAAAGTTATGCAACTAAACTATCTTATGTATGAACATATTGTGTGTACACATTAAAGCCCTTTCTACTGCCTCCATCTGTAATTGCTGGCCACCGCTCGCCTTCGCCTGTAATATAATTACGTAAATACATGATTACATATATATTGAATTCAACCAAATCTCCAAATCCAAATATTTTGCTATATAAATACAACTCGTACTTACATATTACATATATACTGCATACAGTCATTGAATTTGTCTGCCATCACTCGTTGCCCCCTTCCCCTTCCCCGCTACTACAACCTGCATATCAATCCCCAAATTTTCAATTCCCTAAGGTTATGTTTACTTTAGGCTTTGTAAACCTGGTTTTGAATTTTAAATGATAATTCGGTTTTACTTTTGAATTTTATAACTCGGTTTAAAAAAAATCCGATCAATGCATTTATTTTATCTACTAATTGTGAATCACCCCTACTTATATATATCATCTATTTTAAAATCATGATATTTTATGAAATGTTATTTATGGTATAATACTTCATCTTCAAAATCTATACTATTCATTTTTCTTCATTCATCTCTACCGTTAAATTTTATGAGTTTGACTTATTTATGGTATAATTTTTAATCTCACCATTCATTTCTCTAATTTAATCTATACTATTCAATTTTTCTAGGTTATTTCTTGGGATCTTTCACAATCTACGTCTTTCCTTAATATATCATTATTCTCTATACGAATATATAATATTAAATGCATACTCCATAACTTATAATGTAGAATAAGAAACTAATGGAAATATGCACATACAATATTAGAAAATAAAAATTACGTCTATAATTGAATTAACCAAAATAATTAAATGTTTGAAGTATTTAATTTAAAATTAATAATATGCAAATTATATTCAATCCCGCGTAGGAGCGGAGTTACGTGCTAGTAAACTCTAATAATTACACAATCATAAATTATTACAATCACACTTAATAATTATATAATAATATAAAACCATTCACTCTTATGTATTGATTTGACATAAAATTCACTTAATTTTCCGATAATATAATAACATAATCCTTCACTTGCACATTAATTTAACACAAAAGCAAAATCTATCCCTACTCAAAAACACAAAAGAAATATACATATAACTCACTCCGTTCTAATTTAGATTGATCATATTCCTTAAATAGACGTCCTAATTTAGATTGATCATTTCCTTACTAGGAAATAAAGTAAATTTCTTTACAAAATAATACCCCCTGAAAACAACATTTATTTACACCACATGACATTGTACTACACACACTAAATTCACTTTACACCATTTAATATTAATAAATACTACAAAAAATGTGTGTTTTACCGACAAAAATTAGCGACGGTTACAAGAACTTTCGCAAATAGCGACGGTTACAAGAACTTTCGCAAATAGCGACGGTTTTTACGACGGTTATGGTAAAGTTTTTTTTTGCGACGGTTTTTAGAAAAAATTAAAAAAAATTTTTTAATATTAATTATGTATTTTTTTTTTACGGTTTTAGCGGTTTTTTGGACTAATCCCTATAGCTTATATTTTTTAGTAACTTGGAGAAGATTTAATAGTTTTTTTTTTAGCGGTTTTTTATATAAAATTTAATTATTTTTTAAATTTTTTTTAATATTAATTATGTATTTTTTTTTTTTATGTTTTAGGATTATACTAGGTTTTTTAATTGTTGTTAATTCACCTTACCGTATATTTAACTTATAGTAACTTGGAGAAGAGTTCAAAGTATTACTTGTTTAAATGAAATCTATTTTAGGAGTTTAAATGATATAAAATTTAATTCATAGTATATTTAAATATATATATATATATTGACTAAAAGTAGTACTTGTTTAAATGAAAGTTTAAATGAAATATATTACTTAAGTTTAAATAGAAAAGTAATACTTGTTTAAATAGAAAGGTAGTACTTGGTTAAATGAAAAGTATTACTTGTTTATATTAAAAGTATTGTTTAAATAATAGAAAGTATTACTTGTTTAAATGAAAGGTATTACTTGTTTAAATGAAAAGTATTACTTGTTTAAATAGAGAAGTAGTAGTTGTTTAAATAAAAAAGTAGTACTTGTTTAAATGAAAAGTAGTACTTGTTTAAATGAAAAGTATTACTTGTTTAAATAAAAAAGTATTACTTGTTTAAATAGAAAAGTAGTACTTGTTTAAATGAAAAGTAGTACTTGTTTAAATGAAAAGTATTATTTGTTTAAATGGAATGTATTACTTGTTTAAATGAGAAGTAGTACTTGTTTAAATGAAGAGTAATACTTGTTTAAATGCAAAGTATTACTTGTTTAAATAGAAAGTATTACTTGTTTAAATGAAAAGTACTACTTGTTTAAATAGAAAAGTGGTACTTGTTTAAATAGAAAAGTAGTACTTGTTTAAATGAAAAAGAGTACTTGTTTAAATGAAAAGTAGTACTTGTTTAAATAGAAAAGTAGTACTTGTTTAAATAGAAAAGTAGTACTTGGTTAAATGAAAAGTATTAATTGTTTAAATTAAAAGTATTACTTGTTTAAATAATAGAAAGTATTACTTGTTTAAATGAAGGTATTACTTGTTTAAATGAAAAGTATTACTTGTTAAATGAAAAGTATTACTTTTTTAAATAGAAAAGTTGTAGTTGTTTAAATAGAAAAGTAGTACTAGTTTAAAGAAAAGTAGTACTTGTTTAAATGAAAAATATTACTTGTTTAAATAGAAAAGTATTACTTGTTTAAATAGAAAAGTAGTACTTGTTTAAATAGAAAAGTATTACTTGTTTAAATGAAAAGTAGTACTTATTTAAATGAAAAATATTACTTGTTTAAATAGAAAATTATTACTTGTTTAAATAAAAAAATAGTACTTATTTAAATCAAAAAGTAGTACTTGTTTAAATGAAAATATTACTTGTTAAATAAAAGTATTACTTGTTTAAATAGAAAAGTAGTACTTGTTTAAATAGAAAGTATTACTTGTTTAAATGAAAAGTAGTACTTGTTTAAATAGAAAGTATTACTTGTTCAAATAGAAAGTAGTACTTGTTTAAATAAAAAAGTATTACTTGTTTAAATGAAAAGTATTACTTGTTAAATTAAAAGTATTACTTGTTTAAATAGAAAAGTAGTACTTGTTTAAATGAAAAGTAGTACTTGTTTAAATGAAAAGTATTTCTTGTTTAAATAGAAAAGTATTACTTGTTTAAATAGAAAAGTAGTACTTGTTTAAATGAAAAATAGTACTTATATAAATGAAAAGTATTACTTGTTTAAATATGAAAAGTATTACTTGTTTAAATAAAAAAGTAGTACTTGTTTAAATCGAAAAGTGACACCCCGATTTTTCATAGGTAAATTATGCATAAATTTTATAATATTTTTTCTACGGAAGATAAAAATAAATAAAGTGAATATGCACTTTAAAACTCTAAAGATTCAAATTTGTCTAAATGGGTGTGACTACAATTAAATAAAAATACTTCAATAAAAAAAAAGACTAAACTTGAACTTAACATGGCTCAATCTTCAAAATGAAATCAATTGTTGCAATAGTAAAATTTAAATAAACATTTGAGGCTATCCACCGTCCCTCCACCGCACTCCTTCTTAATCTGTAAAATGTTAAATGTATGGTATGAGCAAAACCACTAGCTCAGTGAGGTCACCTTATCAAGATTAAATATAACATACAAATAAAGTGTTCATCCACAAGAAATCATGCTAATCACAAATTATCACATATAACTTCTCATCATAATTATGGACAAATTATTAAATTATGCTTAATGGTTTCCCCAAGGATCTCTTTGCAATTCCACTGGGTCTCCCGAAGACCTCTTTGCAGTCTCGGGCCATATGCACGACAGTTCACCAAAGACCTCATTGCAGTCTATAGGTTACCTGAGGACCTCTTTGCAGTCTCGGGCCTCTTTGCAGCTCCTGGCCTTTCGTAACTTTCTTTTTACAATAATCTTATAATTTTATCATATCATCAAGTCACGCTCAAGTAAATCATTTATCACATACATCACACCATATTATATTGCACATAAACAATTTATTCATACGAAATATTTAATAAAAATAAAGAAATCACACCTTAAACCTTGAATGAACTTGTAGTAGGATAAATTATTTCACGGTGCTATATCTCTATTACCTTAAATAATTAAAAGACGACTCTTAGAGTTTAATAATAATAAATAATAATAATAATAATGATAATAATAATAATATTAATAATAACAACTAAGTAGAGGACAGATGAGTAAAACGAGAACAGTGAATGGTCATCTTTCAAAAATTGAATGGAAAAGGATTTATGGCTCCGTTTATAAGAAATAATTAAGGAAGCAATTTGACATCTCTTCTCATGGGAAATAATAGATTTTAAAAAAAACAATTGTAAAAGTTTCTAACTTTAATGAGTCGAAACAAAATTGCGGCTGTACCAATTAAATTAAAGGCGAAGAAAGCTTACTCGTCAGTAGTAATAGAAGCTTAAAGCATCAAAATTTAAGGATTGAGATGATGTATTTTCAGGAGAGAGAAAAAAACGTAGATTAGATGTCACCAGAGCTCGCGAATTAGTTTTGTATTTATAGAAGAGATAATGAATTTATAGGAGAATAAAACTGAGATTCAAATATTTTGTGAGTATCTTGATGGAAAATAAATCTAGGATTTTGGGATCTCAGATGAAAGAAATCTGAAATCTAATGGTTATCCATAATATATAAGTAATAAATAAAAATATTTTACTATATCTAAATAGTACCCCTTTTTTTATTATATTTAAATAATAATTTATTCTAAATTTTTGGGGTGTTACAAAAAAGTAGTACTTGTTTAAATGAAAAGTATTACTTGTTAAATAAAAAGTATTACTTGTTTAAATAAAAAAGTAGTACTTGTTTAAATAGAAAAATATTACTTGTTTAAATGAAAAGTAGTACTTGTTTAAATAGAAAATATTACTTGTTTAAATAGAAAGTAGTACTTGTTTAAATAGAAATATATTACTTGTTTAAATGAAAAATATTACTTGTTAAATTAAATGTATTACTTGTTTAAATAGGTAAGTAGTACTTGTTTAAATAGAAAAGTAGTACTTGTTTAAATGAAAAAGTACTTGTTTAAATGAAATGTATTATTTATTTAAATGAGAAGTAGTACTTGTTAAAATGAAAAGTAATACTTGTTTAAATGAAAAGTAGTACTTGTTTAAATAGAAAGTATCACTTGCTTAAATGAAAAATAGTACTTGTTTAAATAGAAAAGTCATACTTGTTTAAATGAAAGGTATTATTTATTTAAATGAAAGGTATTACTTGTTAAATGAAAAGTATTACTTGTTTAAATAGAAAAGTAGTAGTTGTTTAAATAGAATAGTAGTACTTGTTTAAATGAATAGTAGTACTTGTTTAAATAGAAAAGTATTACTTGTTTAAATAGAAAAGTAATACTTGTTTAAATAGAAAGTATTACTTGTTTAAATAGAAAGTAGTACTTTTTTAAATAGAAAGTTGTATTTGCTTTAAAAAAATGAATTTGTAGGACATATACAATTTGAAAAGAATATAATCATTTACTCATAATTTATAAAGTAAAAAATATATATAATTTATATTTTAAAGATTATTAGATAGTTAAACTAAATAAATGAAATAAAAAAATTTAAAAAAAAAGTGTTAAATAAAGGAATGAAAAATAAATAAATATAATTTTAATATAATACAATTTAATTTAAATTTATAAATAAATAAAAATTATAATTATTATATTAAAATGTGGTTAAATCATTAAATTAGATAATTGAAATAAAGGATTTTAAAAGAAAAATTGAAAAAAAAAATGATTTTTAGGACATATATAATTAATTTCATTAAGTAAACGCAAGAAAGCAAGTGTCCGAGTTGTTTGATCCCCGTTCAGGTGCCCACAGGTCCCGTGTTCGGTTCCCCTTGGGAGCGAAAATTTGCCTCATTTAATTGGGAGGCTTGGTGGCTTATATATGATATGCTTGGTGGTTGGGTTCGAGATGGTTTGTGGTTCGGGTGCTCCGGTGCCCACTCGGGTGCCCCCTGAGCTCGGGCTTGAACCACTGTGAGCCATGTTTTTTCGTAAATTCACGCTTTAGCGACGGTTTTAGCGACGGATTTATTAAAAAAAATTAAAATTAAAAAATATATTTAAAAAATTATTTAAAAAAAAACGTCACTAAATTCGTCGCTAATCAACGACGGTTTAAAAAAACCGTCACTACGGTTAGCGACCCTCGAATCAACGACGGATTCTTTTTCGTCACTAATGTCGTTAGCGACGATTTTTTCCGTTGCTAAAACCGTCGTTAAACCCCGTCTTTTTTGTAGTGAAACAACGCTTTTTTTAAAGTTGAATTAACATTCATACCCCTCCATCAAACTCACTTTACACCATTTAATATTAATAAACAATATTTTTCTTAAAAACTCGTGTCTGCAGTAAATGATCTATTTAAATTAGGACGGAAGGAGTATTATTCACCAGTATTTCAAAAACATCAAAATTTTAGAAGTCACCAAAAACTCAAAATAAACATAGCTCAAGTCTTCAATCCTTTTTAATTAAAAAATTATTTGTTATTCATCTCTCATATCTTTCCTACATCGTAAAACATTCTTTTCTTAAATTCTTCAAATTTTCCCTTTCATCTTTAATGTATCAAGGTTAAAATTATCCAATTTTTAAATTTCTTAATTTCTTTGCAAATCGCTTAAAAGACTCGCATTACGAAACTGAGGGAGTATCAAAATTTTCAAGTGATGTACTGCAATTATATCCAAATTTCTTGCAAAACAAAGTAGAGGTGAGTGAGTGAAGTAGTAACAACATATACTTACAACAAAGTGAAACATGATAGCTCTTGGCACTACTGAATAAATTGCAGTGGGTATAGAGCAAAGAAACTGAGTGGAATTCATCTGCAAAAAAAGTATGTACTTTCAAAATGGCATCTTCATATCTTAAATTTAGTAGTTATTCACACGTGGGGAAGCTGCATTTCCGGAGATGGATTATTATGATGACTCTCGTGCATTTGCCAACTAGCTCTCCATCTTAGGTACTCCACAAGAAGCGAATTAGTGCTGATTGCTATACCAAAGCCCGTGAAAGAGGAAAGGAGCACCGAAAGAATGGCGTTCACGTTCAGCTGTGTCTCAATATTAAGTAGAGTTAGAAAGTACTTTCGTTTCCTAACTTGTCCGTTGTTCAATTTTGATCTCAAAAAAGTTTACAAAATATTTGCCCAATTCTGGCCCCAACATAGTCGCTTTATGCAACATGAATGTCACGTAAGGATTTAATTAGGGGCAAAAATTAGACAGTTTACAAGTTATGAGGCAAAAATTGGACATTCTCGTGAGATAAAACGACGTTGTTTTCAATTTTGGGCCAAAATTTGACCTTTTTTTTAATATTGAGACTACGTCAGGAAGGTGAATTTTATAACCAAAATTGGACAATAGACAGGTTATGGGGAAAGATAAACTCTTCCAACTCATATTTAGCAAGAAACACAAAACTTTAGTCATTTAAATGCCAAAGTTATGAGAGAATTAAAGAAAGAAGAGGAAGCAACTCTTACCACAGCATAAAATATATGGGCAAATAGGATGACTATTGCAAACTGGAAAGAAGCATAAGCCCATATGTAACTCCTGCTCACTGCCAAAATCAACAGAAACCATTCTAGTTCTTCTCTCAACATTTATCTTTTAGGGTAACTAAAACAAAAGGCAGAAAAAAAGAAATAGAAAGAAAACGTTACATGAAGAAATAAAGGTGAATTCTAATTAAGATCAGTTAGCTTAGTACACAAAAAATCTGGTCAGCCAGAAATGCTCAATCCTCTTAAGCCGCTGTTCCCATTTCCTCGCTGACCCATCATGCAACCCGGCGGCTTCTATGAGGAAGCCGGCGCAAAGGAGGCTCGAGGGTTTGTTAAGGAAGGCGGCAAGGGCCGACGAAGGGGGGAAAACGGAAGGCCTTTTCTGGTCCCCCATGAGCCAGGGGTGCTTGTGGGGGGGGTGTGCGCAAGAAGGAACTAATCAAAATCTACCTGTCTATATCTATAAAGGCTGCTCTATCTGTCCAATTCGAATTCTTTCTATTTTTTTTGCTATTGAATGCTCATCCTTCTCCTCGGGAAAATTGGCATAACTTTATCCCTCCCTCTATAATGAGATCGATAGCTCCGTTGGGAGTCCCCCGAGGGGGATATTATAAGCTGCTACATTAATTGGGCTTTTATTGCTTGTTTAGTAAAGTCTCTTTAACTTAATAACTGTGCATAAATTAAGCTAAAAACTGATGGAAGCCAGACTAACATGCCTGGTTATCAAATATCTGAAGCTCGAAAGGTCAATTTGCTAGGTAAATAAACTAAACGTTGGAGTTGTTTAACCACAATCCGGTTTTACAGCCAGGTAATCTGGATGCAGTTTTTTTTTTTTTAATGTTTCTTTAAATCTTCCAGACGAGATTAAGTTTAGCTAATTTCCTATTCTACAGAGATTCTGTTTTTTTCTGCAGTCCTTTCATGGCTCAGAGTTTCCAATTATGTGCAAGCGCAGTCAATGTGGACCAGAAATTTCACTGAGCAAATTGAGAACATCCTACATATATAATATTCTTAAAGTGTAATAATCGCGTTTGATAAATCAAGTAAATAAATATTAGTATAAGATTTATGAACTGATAATAGGGTCAGATTATCACCATACAAAATTCAAGTAGTAGGGTCAGATTTATGATTGATATGCTACCATGAGGAACTACAAAACAAAGGTCCATACAAAATAATTAAGAAAAAGTCTTGTATGCCCCGGGTACATCGTGCAACTGAAGTTCATTTTTAAATGGTATTAGTTGTTTTCACTAAACAGTATTAGTTGGTCATTATTAGCTGTTTCGACTGAAAAGTATTAGTTTGTAGTACCATTGCACCGTATTATTAGTGTATAAGAGACCTACTTAAATATTAATTGGTAATCTGCCAGAAAGCAATTGATAAATATTACTGAACGAAAAGAAAATTGTTGATCTTACCCATAGTAGAAGCTATCATGGACGAAAGGAGACCTAAAACACAAGAGAAAGGCAAAGAGATGGCAAGAGCTCGAGGTCCCATGTCAGACACCTGTTACAGAGAAATTATTAAGAATAATGAGCAAAATAAATAAAAGATTTAAGATGAAAGTGTAATCTACTTAGGCATCAATCATCATACAACGAATATGATCTCTTTATTTTCAATATCTTACATATTGCCTACTATTCAACTTCAAAATACTTTAAGAACAATTTGCTAATTATTATTAAAGCAAACAAGAATAAAATTGGCATTGTTTTTAGTTAAT
This sequence comes from Stenogyne calaminthoides, assembly GCA_037126765.1. NCBI lineage: Eukaryota > Viridiplantae > Streptophyta > Magnoliopsida > Lamiales > Lamiaceae > Stenogyne > Stenogyne calaminthoides. The sequence goes on along the minus strand of JBBCBC010000033.1, from coordinate 18,890,393 downwards.
CAATAAAAAAAGAATAAGAATATGAACAGAAAAGACAAGAGGATTACCAGAAGCTGCTCAAGAAAGCAGAAGTATGCAAGCATGCTGACCATGACAAGAACAGGCACATCCTGCCACACCCTGTCAAGAAGAAAGCCTAAAAAAGTTATTGCTAATTTTTTCTTCCAGCTCTTAATAAGTTAATATCGATGGCACTATAATAATACTACAGAGAAAGAAATAAAAATACTGAAATATTTCCTCAAACGACTAAAATGGGGCATATCTGGATTTAACAAATAAATCTGTTAGTAACTCGAGAAAATGAAAACCTCTAGTCTCACAAAAACTCTAAGATGGACAGTTATTAACTCCTTTTGGTTGGCTTTTGGATGTTACACTATATTTGGAACTTATTCATTGCTTCTAAAATACTAGCTTTGCAGTTTTGTATTCTTTATATAGAAGGTAGTTAATCAAATCTATAAACTATATTTTATCAGGAGAAAACTATCATATTTCTGCTCAGGGTAGCATTAAGAAGATGGATATAGGTGTGTAGGGAGGTTACATTGACACTGGAAAACAGGGCCTAACACCTAGCATTAAAATCTTGAAGTTCTCTATTCTGAAGATTTTTTAGCTTAATATCTGGATTTTTCTCCATTCCGTGACCAATTTATATCGGAATCAGATCAAATATTATAATTTCCCTCCATGCTGCGACCATATTTGGATTTCCCTCCATAAATAGAAAAACACAATCTACAAGTCAATTACACATATTCTAAAAATATGATCATAGAAGAATCAAGACTGAGACAATTTGAATAAAGCATCATATTATTATAGGGTTTATTGCACGAAACCCCCTTGTGGTTTGGAAATTGCACAAAATCCCCTTGTGTGGTTTATTAAATAAAATTAACTCTTCTTTTCTGTTTTCGGAGACGAGTTAGAAGTGCTATTTATTTCCTCTATTTTCTAAACTAAAGTGTTGAAACTATACTATGAAGGACATAACGGGAAATAGAGGAAATACATAAAACTGTTAACTCATCTGAAGAAAATAGAAAGTTAGCTTTTATTTAATATACCACGGGCGAATTTCATGGAATTTCCAAACCACAAGGGGACTTCATGCAACATTTCTGAACCACGAGGGGGTTTGTGCAATTAACCCTAATAAGATATTAGTAATATGTGAACTCAAGGTTAAAACTGAAAGGTGAAACCAATGTATTTAAAACGTAATCCACAAGAAATGAATACTACCCATGTGATAATAGTCATCTATCTGATTAGTGTGGAAAACGTGAAATGACACTTGAATTTAGTAACAACATTAAGAGATCAATCAAGATAGTGACAAAACAAGAGTAACACTTAGGTGCACTAGTTGCACCGTGCAACTGGTGCACAACTAATATTGTTCAATAAAAACAACTAATACTCCCTCTGTACACGAAAATTGTTCTCACTTGCCTTATTTTTCTGCCCACCAAACATATTCAATTTATCTTCACCCTTCAACCACCACTTAATTACTCAAGCTGTCATTTGACTTTACTCACAAACAATCAATTTATTTATAAATGGACCCCACAATACCCTTACTTTATGTAACTTTATGTACTTTATCCACTCTTTCTTAAAACTTGTGCCCATTCCAAAGGGAACAAATTTCAAGGAGGTAATACCTTTTACTAAAACAACTAATACCATTTAAAAATGCACTTTTGTTACGCGGTGCAACTGGTGCATAAAATTATTTGCACAAAACAATTATTAACATTAAGATTAGCTTGCCTGTAACGAGGCCCTTCCCTTTGTGGTGGTACAGCAGAAGGTCTTCGTATCACATTAGGACGACTTTGTAATTTCAGCAATGTTACTGAAAGGTTCCGGACATCGTTCTTACAAACATCACAAGTCTTGTTTCCTTTGATACTAAACCACTTGACAGCACACTCTTTGTGTGCAAGTGCAAGCTCTCCTTTGCAGCTGCACTCCAACTTCAGCGTTTCGCCCCCTTCTCCAAGCTCAATGAAGCAGATTCTGCAAACAGCTTCTTCTTCTGGAATGTCTTCCTCGGCATCATCAATGGCTGTTCATAGCTCAATATAAGTCAATGAAATAACTAAGATCCCGTTTGGCTAAATTTATATGCTCCTTAAAATAGTTTAAGTTTTCTAAAAGTGTGATAAAAAATAATGTTTAACAGCTTATAACATTTTAAAATAATCTCTTTACAGCTTATAAGCTCCAAAAAAAAAGTAACAAAATCCCAACTTATTTTTCTAAAAACTTTTAAGCTATACTTATATAATACTCCCTCCGTCCCATAGTTGATTTCCTATTTACTGTGTGCTCGGGTTTTAAGAAAAAGTGATAAAGTGTTGGGGTAGAAAGAGTTGTTTATTAGTATTTTATGCGATAAAGTGATGGGTAGTTGGGGTTAAAAAGAGTTATTTATTAATATTTTATGTGATAAAGTGATAAAGTAGAAATTTCCATTTAAGGAAATAGGAAATCAACTATGGGACTCCCAAAACGGAAAACAGGAAATCAAGTTTGGGACGGAGGGAGTATATTACTTTAAATGAACTTTTTTTTTTTAAAAAAATCACCCTACCCCCTACCCACATTCCCACCCACCCACACCCCCCATGCCCCTTCCCCCACCTCAACGTAAAATAGATGTTAGAGCTTATAAGATGTTTAAGGGGGTGTTTGCAAAAACTTATGGTTTTAAAGAAGTGATTAAATTAGTGATTATAGGAAAAGTGATTAATAGTAGAAGTTGATAGTGTTTGTAATAAAATTCAAAAAAAAGTTGATAGTGTTTGTAAAAAAAGTTAAAAGTTTTAAAAAAATATTAATAAGCTACTAAAAGCATCCTCTTTGAAGCTTATAACTTATAGCTTATGAGAGCTTATTTAAGTTAATAAAAGAGAAATAAAGCACTCCAAATTGCTTTTGCACTCAATTCTAGGTGACTATAATCACTTATAAGTTTTTAAAAACACCCCCTAAATAAGCTTTAGCCAAACAAGCTTCAACGTCAATACAATAATCAATCCCATCATCACCAAAGCTCATTTCACTACCCTTTGGGTTGGCTACATGGATATTGTGTATGAATAAACAAAAAGCAACATGCACATAGGCTTGCTTTAGTCCACACCCCCTTCTGAATGGCATCCTCTTATCATGATCTTATCGTACGTGGGTTAAAATGAAATGTGCAAATCCTCCTTAACAAAATGTTAAATAATTGAAGGTTAAAGAAAGGTCATCTATACAAGCAGTGAGCCATTTGCATTACTGACATGTCTTAACATGTCCAAGTTAGGAAATGAACAAAATAATAATAGAGTATGATATAGATTATATGGTTGGAGATTTTTTTATTTTTTAAATAGAGTACATATTTCTTCATTCTGTGGAGTATAGAGATCTGCATTTTGAAGCTTTAGTTTGGAGATGGCCAGAAGTTTATTGTTTAAACCTCTATACTGAATTTATTATACAATTATTTTAGAATATAAATACAATTCCTTCATTAATATAATCAATTCTTCTGTTGTATAAATATATAATATGATTTGTTTGTTGTGTAATTTAATTTTTTTCTTACTTTTATTATTATGATTACATATTGTTTGACAACCTAAAAGCACGATATGCAGAAATGCAAATGTAATACCAGATTCTGTATCAGGAGATATATCAGAGGAGTCATTCTCCTCTGCTATAGGGCGGTGGTTATTCGATATCACACGTATCAAACCTCCTGCTGAATCTGCTCTCCTTAAGCTTCGGGTTTTAACATTAATTGGAACTGAGAATGAGCGTGTCATTAAATGTTTAACTGCAGTTTGCTGTAATGGAAACAAATTTCGGTCAGAAAAGGCCAAGCAGAAAACAAATGAATATTTGTTAAGGAGTTAAAAAGTTTTTTGGTCCTATACTTGTCTACAACAAATTTTGGTCCATGAAAAGTTAACTTTCTCGATTAAGTTCCAAAATTCAAAATTTTGTCCAATGTTGGCCTCAAAATCACCGGAAATTAAAAATGGTATCGTTTTATGTCATGTGAATGTCGCGTGAGAATTTGATTTGGGATCACAATGACAATAGAAAAGTTATGGGGCCAAAATTAGACATTCACGTGAAATTTAATGACACTATTTTCAATTTTCCGGGGATTTTGGCCTAAAATTTGACAATATTTTTAATATTGGGACTAAATCGAAAAGATGAACTTTTTCTAGACCAAAATTGGACAGTGGACAAGTTATGGAACCAAAAAACTTTTTAAATCCTTTGTTTAGTTAGTTATGAATTAGGAAACAAGCTTACGCGTGTTAGAGATTCCTGATCCACATGATTTTTCTGTGAGGCATTTCTATCAGCATCAGCTATTGGTGTCACAGGTAAAGAATGTATTGATTTTGTTGTAGGGGAGAACAAGATTCTGTTTAAGGAAAATGATCTTGAAGTTGAAGGCTTGTCTGAAAGGGGAGTGTCTGGGATAATAAGAACTGTTTTTTCACCTTCCTGAGATGGGTTTTTACCTCTTAAACTCTTCTGTGAAAGCATGCTTTTAACCGATGATTTCAGCTTTGCTGAATTTGGTCTGGGAGGCAATCCTGCTTTAGTAGACGTGGGACTTGGAATATTTACCGTGGTGAAATCTGATAATGCAACCTCTAATGACCGTTCGGGTATTTCCAATGATGAGAGATTTGGTCGTCTGGGTGCCATCAAGGTGGCTTCTTCTTTATCATATTTCTGATAATATTCATGTCCAAAATCAAACCCATTCATCTCTATACTTGTTAATAATCTTATTACAATAAAAAATTTATAAAACCCCTAGTTGACATACAGATGCGACTTTCAATCATAAATAAAAGGCAAATACTTTTATGCACCAACTGCACCGTGGAACTCATATGCATTTTTAAATGGTATTAGTTGTTCTACTAAAAGGTATAAGTTGGTTAGTATTAGTTGTTTTCATTGAACATTATTAGTAGTGCATCAGTTGCACGGTACACTTAAGTGTTACTCAAAATTAAAATAACCGTCCAATTGAGTGGTAATGGGGCTTCCAAATAGGACACCTTCACTGGAATTGTTTGTTGGTTTAACAACACACCAACTCTACATAACCTCATTCATGCCTATAGAGAGCTAGAGAAATCGCTAGTTCTTACTAAATTAAGTGGCACGCACATTATAAAAGCCATAATTAGCAAAAACTGAACGAAAAAAGCAGTCATATCATATTTCAGTATAAATAAATTAGACCCTACTCTTTAAAGAATTTTATCAACAAAGGGAAAAAAGAAAGGTCAGAGACTATCTAAGGCACAGCACTATTCTTAATAAGGGTTATGTGTTAAACCAGATCTCATTCTTGCATTTCTGTAATCAACAATATGAATGCCCAACTTGAGAACAAAGCATGAATAAGCAATTTAAAATTTTACCATCTCATTTTCTTTTTTAAACATAATGCCAAACTTCTTTCACTTGCTTATAGCATAAGACACCAATAAATTGCACAATAAATACATCATATTTACTAAAAATAAGGTGTAGTTCATTCACGGCTTTGCCAAACCTAAAATACTAACCAATCCAAAAATCTGGCAACCTACTCAGAGATCGGAAAGGCAAAACTTCAATCCAATTTTTTTTAAAAAAAATCTAGAATCCGGTTCCAAATCCTGATTCATTTAATCATTAAACACGAATATTAAACAATTTCTCAGATCTTCCCGTGCAAATTGATCAAATTAAGCAAATGAAAAGCAATAATTTCTATTAACCAAAGAAATGTAGCTGAAGATGCATAATTCGTCCGATTTTGACACAAAAACAGAAAAGGGAAACAGAGAAGTGACCTGATCATAATGGGCGTGAGAATTTGTGTCATCTTGGTGGGCCATTTGATGAGCGGCATCAATGTCCGCCATAGCCGATTGAAAAAGGAAACAAAATGTAGTAGAGAAGTTTTTTCAGTTTAAATAATAATAATCTGATTTCGACATTGAAAGCTGTCGTGGACTTCGAGTCAACAAAGTTCTGTCGTGGAGTCAAAACGGAATAAAAAAGTGACTTTTTTAGCTTTGGATAGATACTCCCTCCCTAACAATCATAATGACATTTTTACTGTTCATAAGGATTTAATGGAATAGTAATAAAGTGATAAAGTGATGGGGTAGAAAGATTTATTTATTAGTATTTTATATGATAAAGTGATAAGTAATTGGGGGTAGAAAGCGTTATTTATTAATATTTTATGTGATAAAGTGATAAAGTAATAAAATGTGTAAATAACTTTACCATTATGATCGGGATGAAAATATGTGGCACTTTACCATTATGATTGGGACGGAGGGAGTGTTTTAAAAAAAGTACTTCATCCATCCTATTTTTTATTATTCGGTTAATGTAGATACTGAGATAAAAAAATAATAGTATTAAATGTTGTAAAGTGTGTAAAATGGGTTTAGTGGGAGAAATAATAATATTAAATGGTGTAAAGTGGATTTGGTGGAGAGAAATAATAATATTAAATAGTATTGAAAGTTGGATGTTTATTACGTCAGTTAAGGTATCGTACTGACTGACAATAGTCAATTAATTTAAGTTATTAGATTTAAAATCCAAAGGCTTAAATTTAATAATCTATGAACATGTTGTCTTTTGTGTCGTCTGAATGCACTATCTTTGATCATCTTATATATCGAATTACGTAAGTAATATAAATATTATTATAATAACTTAAATAATTTAAAATATACAATTATTAATTTATAAATTCGTTCTTATAACACTTTTTATAGAAAAATAATAATATATATTTCATTCTTTTTTTCTTGAAATGATATTTCATTCTTCCTCGTGAGTAGTTTCATTATTCTTCCTAGTGAATTAAAAAAAAAAGGACAACAAAACAAAACATAATTTTTTTTATAAAAATCGTTCTTCTTCGTTAAGAACTGAACATAATTTATTTTTTTTTAATTCGCCGCTGTCTACGCCATCACTATCGGCGCAATCTTCTGGATTGATCAAACTAGGGTCGCGATTTTCAATTAGTGAGAACGTCACCAGCACCACAACTGCAATTAGGGTCGCGAATTTTTTGACCAGTACAGCCGCTATCTTCTGGGTACCGCCACCAGTACTGTCGCTATCTTCTAGGTTCGTCAAAGTAGGGTCACATTCAGCGATAAGAGCGAGAGATTCGATCGGCGCATTGCAAGAAAAGAATTGTCTATTTGCTCGAGATTTTGAAGATGGTGAAAGTGGCGACCTTCTTTGGTATGTCATTTGGCGCCTTCCTTTTCTGGGAAACCATGGACAAAGTCCATGTTTGGATTGCCCTTCACCAGGATGAAAATGTAATTTATTTACTTTCTATGTATAATTTTGAAAAGTTTAAGGTAATTTATTTACTTTCTATGTATAATTTTGAAAAGTTTTTGTTTGTGCGAGTGTTATTCTGTTGATTTTGCTTCAGAATTGAAAGAATTTTGGTGGTTACGATTTGGGGTCCTTGATTTCGATCGCATTTTGATCCGTGATGGTTTCTGTTCTCATATGTTTTTTATAGGCTTTACCGTAGCTAGGGTTTCAAAAAATGAGCAATAGTTTCGAGGAAGAAGGGAGAGATTTGACGATTTAGGTTTTATAGTATTTGGCGATTTTTGTTTCTGTTTGGATCAGATTGCAATTTTGTTCTTCAGTTCATTGAATTGTAAATTCTTTACTACTGCTGCTTAGCTCCAATGTTACTTCTCGTAAAACCTAATTGGATGAGGAAGCAAGACATTCCATTGTTAATTTTTACTTATTGTGAAGGTTTGACTTCTTGATTAGTTTATAAGGAACAATCTTAGCAAGAAATTGTTTTCCAGCCTCTAGGAATCAATAGTGAATGTAGTTATGTTGTGAAAAGTTTGAAAATGTTGCAGTTTCAGTCTTGGAATTGGAATTGATTGTTCCCCATTAATAGCTAACTGGGAATTTAGCCTGTTTTCCATGTCTTGATAGTGTCATTTCAGATAATCAACTTCTTGAATTGGGACTTCCCTGTGTTATGTTGAGCTATTGGCCTCAACTAGTCTGATGTTTTATTTGGTACATTGAATGCGTAATCACAAATTGATGCTATGTTAAAATAAGTTTGTATTATTAATTTTCTTACTTGATGTAGTTGTAACTTGTAACCTGCAGAAGGAGAGAATGGAGAAAGAGGTCGAGGTAAGGAAAATGAAAGGAGAGTTATATAAACAACAGGAAGAGACTGATTGAACCATTGTTACAACCATGGCAGAACTTCCTCCTGTCATTTTTGAATTCTAGCTATCACGCTTTGCTGGATTCACATTAAGTATGGATCTTGTATGACACGCAATTGATGTCGATGTCTTTTGAGTTGCACTATGCACCATTTTGTTATGAATAATGTAGATGGGTGTTTCTGGTTTATTTGTTTCCAGTCTCTCATACTCAGCAATGGCACCTTTTATCTTTGTCCTGGTTGATCGTGTACATTTTTCTTTTCCGGGTTGTTTGCACTTTGGAATTCGAATAGTTATTTCAATATTTTTCTTGTTTGGATCTTAAATACGCGTACAATGTCTGTCTTCTATCCGTTATTCGATCTGAATGTCGTTGAGATTCTGCGCATTTCACAAATCCAACCTATTCAAGTCTCATTCCAGAGACATGCACGCGTTTGCCTTATGTTAATTTGTTATGCTTTTAGTAGCAATGAAGCAATATGCACTACACATAGGTGCTTGCTTTACATGTAGTTTATATATTGTCGAAAAGTGATCGCGAAATCAGGTCAATTACATGGTTAAACAATGCCCCTATTCATAGTCTTGTTTGCTCATAGGCTTGTGAGAATAAATTTGTTGGTTCAAAAATGAACCTTGTTCAAAACTTTTCAAAGATATACTTTCTAATTCGTTTTATATAATGCATCTTGTGTAGCTTAGTCTCGTGTTGGAACTGCACATTAATAACTACAAAGTAAATAGAATTTTTGAACTTTTAGGCACAAGAAATAGAATAGTGTCATGATCATTTTAAACTGAAGCTCCATTTGACTATCTTCAGCCCATGTGATGGCTATGGGGAGTTGTAATGCTGTAACTCTCCTAACGAGTAGTATTCACTATCATCTCCAAGGGTCCGAATGCGATCCCTGTTCTACAATCTTGAGAACCACGATACCATCAGCCATTTGTATTGCAGATAAGCGGTGTGCAACAATAACACATCTTCTGCCAACCATCATTTTGTCCGATGCTTCCTGTACTATATTCTCGGACATGCCGTCGAGAGCATTTTTTTTTTTTTTTTTTTTTTTTTTTTTTACTGTGGGTTTTGTCTTTTGAGGGAGATACTGAGCAAAAATTAAAGAGTAATACATGGAAAGACACGTGATTTCATGAAAAGATTTTAATTACTAATCCTTATATTTTCTTTTTTTCACGGCAAACAGTTGTTTTTTTAAATTTTGAATTTTCAGTTTTTTTTTTTTGGATTTTTTATTAAAAAAAGAGAAAAAAAGATAAAAAAATAAAAAAAATGAAATTAAAGAAACTGGAAACACGGTTAACACATGCAAATCACAAAAGAAGTATTTCTTTAAGGCGTGCCCAAGCCTTATCAAATATCTTCTTATGTCCTCAAAACACAAAAAATGAAATAATCACTGAAAATAACATAAATAAAAGTTAAATAAACATCGGGTTGCCTCTCGGAAGCGCCTTTATTTATCGTCTTTGGCTAGACATCTCAAACTCTTCAATTCTGATACATTGGACAATCCAAAGTAAGATTGTGCACAATATCCACCTGGAAACCTTAATAAAAAGGTTTCAAACGATGCTCATTAACTTTAAAAATGTGTTGGAATCTATGCTTCGAATTTCAACTACACCATGAGGAAACATGTTAGTAACAACAAAAGATTAACCATTTAGAACGAAATTTACCAGGAAATAATTTCAACTTTGAATGATAAAGAATAATTTTTTTACCAGCGTTAAATTCTTTCCTGGAAATCATTCGATCATGAAAGGCCTTTGTCTTTTACTTGTAGATCCTCGAGCTCTCATAAGCATCATTTTGAATCTCTTCAAGCTCTTGCAACTGTAGTTTTCTTATGTGTTCGGCCAATTTTTTTTTTACTAAAATTTGTTATGCATAACAATAGGGGCACCAGATATTTAGAAAAACATGTACACACTGTTATAAACTGCTTAACTCTATCCTTCTATTTTCACATTGCTTCTTGGATGTAACTTGAGGCAAAAAAAAATAAGAAAAAAAACAGAACACATAATGTCATAATTAACAGAATTATACTCAGAACTAAAATGAAAAAGTTGCAATTTAAATTGTTTAGTCTAAAAAGAAAGTAGTAGATTTTATATTACATCATAAATAACAGTTGTTTAATTCAATACCACTAGGAACAAACATACTAGACACTGTTCAATAAAAAATAATTTTTGATGTCATCCACAGATTGCGCAAGTTTCCCAAACTATATTGAATCAAAATGATTTTGAAAAGGTGACATATCATACAACTCTTTAAAGCTCTACTTAATGGTTTGAGTAAAGTTCATAACAAGGATTGAGGTCAACTGGTTCTTCAAAAGCATAAATTTGTTACTTTTGTTTTTGTACAGGATAACAATCATGGTGGCAATGAAAATGGCTTGCTTCATAAGGAGGTAGGATTGCCTTATTTCTGAATTAGCTCATGCTTTTCAAACTTAATTGATCTTTAATACTTTTTTTTTTCGTGTAGTTAAAGAAAACTCCCTCTGAGCTAGAGGATAGCAAGGCAAAACTTAACCATTGCCTGGAAGAAAATGCAAAGTGTTGGGAGATGATTTTAATAAAGAAGTTTTGATTAGATCCCAAAAACCCCTAAGTATGACATGTTCAGGATAATCTTGATAGTCTGAGTCAGGTTTCAGCATAGATTGTTCAGGAAGATATCTGCACAATGTATAGTTAGCAGATATAGATCAGGTTAGATCTTGAAGACATCAAGACTCGAAGAAGTCGCCAAGACACTAAAGACACAAGAAGTCAAGACATCAAGGCTCAAGAAGTCAGCCAAGACATCAAGACTCAAGAAGTCGCTGAGGACATAAAGACTCAAGAAGTAAATCAAGACATCAAGACTCAAGAAGTAATCAAGACATCAAGACTCAAGAAGTTGTCAAGACATCAAGACTCAAGAAGATATCGAATACTCAAGATAACTCTAATATTCGAGAGGCATCAATAATATCTATTCAAGACTACAGAATCGAGAAAAATGCACATGTTCGTAAAAAATAAATATTGCCCAAAACATTCTAATGCGACAAAAGGAACTAAGTCTAAGTGTTGTTTAAGGTTGTCTCATTCGAGAGATTGACCAAAAAGAGCCGCTTTTATCGTCTACATTCATCAAGACAAGAACCAATCGAGGAAGACAACATTGTACTTCATCGCCATCGAAAAGCGAGGAGACCTGAATTATGTCAAGAGTACTAAGTTCCGCATCGCAAAAATTGGTGATTGGCTACATGATTTTGATATTTCCTAAAACATGCAAGGGAGTGTTCAAACCCTAAAAATATTCGTTCATCAAACACCAGAAGAGGAAACTCATAAAGCTATCTCTTCCAACGGATAGTTTTTTCAAAGAGTGACCTTGGTGAAGTTGTCTATAAATACCAGTGACCCTTTACATTGAGAGTTTACGGGAAATTTCAAAGCAACTCAAGAGCTCATTCTTATTATTGCAAATTGAAGCACTCGAAAACCCTAGAATTTCCCAAGTGTTTCACATTGGAGAGAGCTCACTATTCTAAGCCTAGAGTGATAGATATATCCAAAGCTTAAAAGAGATATCCTAGTCTTTGCATTAGTTCTTATTGTAAATTATATCTCACCCTAGTTGGAAACCAACCCAAAACCCAAACCCTTTGTTAAGGTAGTTTGTGTATGTTTTGTTGGTGAGTTAGAGTTGTAAAGAGTGAGTAAGCTACAGTGAGTTAGCCAGAAAACTCTAGAGAAGAAGTTAGTAAGCTACTTGTGGTAGTCTGAACACTTGTGTGTGTTTGATTTAGTAAGGTCAAGTGAGTCGACCGTAAAACTCAAGGTAGAAAAGTGAGTAAGCCCAAAGTGAGTTAGCTTTGAAAGCTTTAGGAAGTGGTTAAGGAATTTCTCTCGAAGATTTGTTGAGTCTCGAACCACTATAATTGTTGTGTTGTTTTTTATCATTTTATATGTTACATGTTTTTCATCGAAAAGCATATTTCATCGATATTCAGGTTGGAACCAATCCAATCGAATCGCATAAAATTGGTCACAACCTTAATCATTATTTTATTAAAGGAAGAAGATATTTTTAAAGAAAGCTAAAACGAGTATAAACTTAGGGCCAACCATTCCCCACACTTGAGTAGCTAGAAGAATAAATAGTTACCAAATCGAACTAACTCTACCGAAGTGCTCAAGAAGATAATTATCGATCCAAGCTCCTCGGGATCTCTCGATAAATTCAGGATCGGTTGGGCTAATCTGCTTCGAAAGCGACTCGGGATCATTGTCTCGAAGAGACTTTGACTCAGGCAATCTGTGCTTTTTCGGGACAAAAATATCGGGATAACGACCCATCCGACCTCGAAGAAGAAAAAAGTTTGAAAAATCATTGAACACGTGTATTTCCCCATATACACGTGTGAGACTCGTTAACCGGGACCAACAAGTGGTATCGAGCAAAGGGTTCATTTTGACCACTTGCTTTGGTAGCCATAGTCTATTTGCTGAAAGACTTTGGTGGTCTACTGAATAGATCTGTTTGCTGATATCTTACAAGGCTCAATCATCATGCCTTCTAAGAAACTTCCTATGTTCTCTGTTGAGAGCTATGACCTATGGAGACTGAGAATGCAGGCTCATCTGTATTCAAAACATGAAAGAATGTGGAGAGTGGTTTCTGAAGGACCATTCAAATTTACTATTGTAAATCCCAGAATCACTGATACTGAGAGAAATGATCCCAGTGATGAATTTCCTAAACCTGATGACCAACTGACTCCTGATGAGAGAAAGTTAGTCAATCTGGACTACATTGCTAAAGATACTTTGTATAACACTATTGATGGATGATTTCTCACTGTGAAACTGCAAAAGAAATATGAGACACACTTGCTGTTATGTGTCAAGGCACAAATCATATTAAGGAAAACAAACTTTCTGTTGTTATTGAAAAGTTTGATGGCTTTGAAATAGAAGATGGTGAGTCCATTGACAAACTTGAGGTCAGAATCACTAGCATCATGAATGATCTGAGTGCTCTTGGAAAAAGATACCCACAGAGAGAAGTGGCACTGAAAATTCTCAGAGGATTGTCTAAGAAATGGGATATACATGTTGTGATGATTGAAAACACCAAAAATATTGATTTCATGCCATACCAACAAGTTTTCTCTGAACTGAAAGCTTATGAGTTTGTGATTGACAAGAAAACTAAGAAATCTGACAGCAAAGATGATTCTTCATCTAGCAAGAATGTGGCTTTTAAAGCCAAAGAGAAACCTCAGAAAGCTATAGAGTTCGAAAAAATCACTTGCCGTAAATCGGGATGAAGCAAGAGGATAAGCTTCAAATCGATGGCAAGAAGGTTTGAAAGGCTCAATAGCAGATATGGAAAATATAAGAAATACTACAGGAATCACAGGTACAAGAGAAACTTAGAAGTTGAGGACAGATTCACTGAGAAAAAGAAGGACCAGAAAGCTGAAGGATCCTCATCCAAGAAGAAGGACTCCAAGACGAAGGAGGAAAGTGATCAGGATGATGATACCAACAGATGCTACAATTGTCAGAAGAAAGGTCACTTTCAATATGACTGTCCTGAGCTGAGTGCTAAAGAAAGAAAGGAGAGACAAGCCAAGAGAGACAGGAAGATCTCCATCAAGAAAGCTATGATTGCAGAAGAGGAAGAACATTCTGAAGAAGGTTCTAGTTCCTCAGATGAGATTTTCTCAGACAGTGACAGTGATGATGTATGTCTTATGGTTGTGGAGGAGATAAATTCTTCTATCTCTGTTGTTGGTCCTACACAAGCACATGAGTTCTCAAGTTCAACTGTAAACAGTAACTTTGACCTGATGGATTTGTTTGAGAATCTTATGAAGGACTATTACGTGTTACAAGAATCGCTCCTTTGAAACTCAAGAGCGAGAACAAGGAATCGATCGCTTAGAATCAAGTGGAAAGACTCTAAAAATCTTTGAGATCACTTCTCAATTGATGGGAACTCTTGATGAATGGATGTTATGAAAGTACAACTTTTCGAGAAAAAAAAAGAAGGTGATAGAGATCCCGAATGGAAAATTAGAGAAATCCACTAAAGAGATTCAAATTTTATCGAATCGAGTTCAATGACCTCTTTGAGAAGCATGAAACTCTAAAAGAAATGTGAGGATAGTGCGCAGAGAAAGTTAGCTCTATTGAATTCTGCATCTAAAGTAATAGATGAAATTCAGAGTTATGAAAGACCTGCAACTATAAAAGTTGGATTGGGATACATTCCAGGGGGAACCTCACAAGGTCTTTTGAATGCTGCTTCTAGTAGCACCAAGACAGTCTTTGTTAAACCAGTGGCATCTAATCTTCTTCTTGAAAGAATGACCCCGAGTTTTAGACAATGGTAAAGGACCTATGGTTTGTAAAAAACCGAAGGTTCAGGAAGAAAGCTCAAACCTCGTGAAAAGGCTAGAAAAACCCGAACACTCAAGAGGGGAAATTTTCAAAGCCAAGACTTCAAAGCCTCGGGCTAAGAATACCAAACTCGAAGAGATTTAGACCGAACCATCAGAGAAATTTAAGAAGAAGAGAAACACTCGCCAGAGATATATTCTCAACTGACAAGACCAAGTCCTCAGATTACTGAAAGACCCCAATTTCAGTACAGGCAACCTAAACCCCACTTGTTTAAGGGTAAAGGTTTCCTGAACCTAAGTCAGCAGAGACAGAGACCAGCTGCACCAAAGTTAAGGCACTTGAACAAAAAGCCTGAACCCAAGAAGAACTCTAAGGCTCATGTTCATGCTAAGGTTAGCACTCATACACAAGGTACTGCCAAGGCACCTAGGGTAGTGAATATGTATGTAGATGTTTATGGGAGACAAATCAGCCCACTCTAAAGTAATTAGAGTTATCAAAATGATTTGGGTTCCAAAAAGTACAAACTAAACCGGTAGGACCCTACACTAAATGGGTACCTAAAAACTAATGCTTTTTTTAAAGGTAAAGGCGGAAACTTTGGCGGAATGAATATAACATAGCAAGCGATGAGTGGAAATGAATTGGTACCTCTTTGTATAGTATCCGGGACCGGTGGATGTTCAAGACATATATTGAGGATATAAGCAACTACTCACCGACTATGTGGAGCAAAAAAGGTCCTCGATCACATTTGGAGACAACTCAAAAGGACAAACCGAGGGATATGGAACTCTTGAAGTTGATTCTGTTCATATCCATGGTGTTTCATATGTATCCGGTTTAAAGCATAACTTGCTTACTATCACCAATTTGTGACAAAGGATTAGGTGTTGAGTTCTCAAAGAACTTATGTTATGTGAAAAGACAATACTTCACATAAAATTTTCTTGTTTGGTACTAGAAAAGGAAATGTGTATCTTGGTCGATTGGAAATTATCTCCTAAAGATACATGTTTGGTTGCAAAAAGTTCCATCGATACCAGGTTGGTTGTGGCACAAAAGAATGAATCACTTAAACTTTAAAACCCCGAACAAACTTTCAAGATTAGCACTTTGTGGGGTTTCTTGTTGGGATTATTTCGAAAGTATGCTTTTACTTTTGTATAATCGACTAATCAATTTCGGACTTATTCTTGAAATAAATTGTTTATCATCGATGCTTTAAATATCATCGAATGTTACATATATTTACTGCATAACTGTTAATTAAATAGTACGTGTTACATTGTAGTTAATTTAGTGATACCAAGATCACAGAAGATTAAATTAACAGTTCCTTGTAACTAAAAGTACACCATTCACGACCTAGATGGAAATGAACAATCCATCGTGAAAGGTTGTAGTGTAAGGCTCAGATTGGTTTGTCTTGACCAAGAGATTACACTAGTGCATGACTAATGAATTGAAGAGGACCTACAGGAGGACAAATTCTTCAGAACTGAACTGAGAAGAATTAGACCTCAGTGGTTAGTTATTTCTTAATCTTCTGCGTGTGGTTAGTAACTATTGCTTTGACTTATTATGGAAAGAGAATCAGTGAGATTCAATACCCTATATCTTGGGCAATATTATTGATCACATGCGATTGCTAAGATTTAATACGGAGAATCGTGTGCAAGTACGCTTGTTCGATTTGCCCCCTTGGGAGGTTCATAAGTTTTATCATACCAAATCTTGCAAGTGGAACTAGTTTCTGGTATGGATAATAATGTTGAATCGTTCCTTTACCAAGGATAAAAGATATTAATTAATGGAAAGCTATTTCAGTGGCTTAAATTAATGAGCTAGATAATCTTAAACACGGGAAATAATAACCGGGAGCCATATTAACTGTAATATGGGTTAAGATGGATAGTGCAATATTAATTATGTAGTGGGATTAATTAATATTTATGGGCTTGAATAATATTGTGGCTCAATATTGATAATTCAAGGTCCATTGGAAGGTCCAATCATAATTCTCTTAAAGGTCCCCCCAAGTAGCCCAAGATAAAGTCCAATAACTGAAAAAGGTGTTTAAAAATAAAATAAATCTTGTTGCCTATTTTTCCTTGTTTTTCGAAAATTATGGATAAAAGGGGAGAAAGATTTTCTTTGAATTTTGTTATGGAATGAAGATATGTATTCTTGGAATACAAGATTATCTCATTAAATTCAAGAAATCTCCCACTTGGTTATTCATATTTGATATTTTTGATTTTTTTGATAATTAAGGGAAATAAAGATTTTCTTGATTTTCTTGAAAAGATATTATGGAAGACATGTATTTCTTGAAGTACAAGTATATCTCATAAATTCAAGAAGATCCAAATCTTGGAATCTTGTCCCTAAATTTAGAAAATTCCTTAACATGATGAGGTGGGATTTTTGTGGAATATTTTAATTATGGGGAAAAGAATATAGGAGATATATTCAAAATTTCTTGGAGATCAAGAAAATATTTTCCCACATTGTTTTTCTTCCCTAAAAATCGTCCACCACCTCATCTATAAATAGGGGATGATTCTTTCATTCCCAAGTACAATTCCATGTGCTGGAAAAATTAGTAAATCCACAAAAGTGGTGCAACAAAATTTATTTTTCCTTTTGTTAATTGTTCGCTAGCATCCTTCCACCGGATTGTCAAGCAAGGACTAGGGAATACTTGGGAAGGCTTTTTGGTGTGTTTTCATCGATGAGTCCATTGTCATTCCAAGAGGTAAGTTCGCGTAAACTCGTAGTAATTCCGCATGCGTAGGATTTAAGTGAACTGTTTATATGCATGATTTGTTGTTGAATTATTATTTGAATTAATATGGGTTAATTCATGCTAGTAATAATTATCAGAATTAAATTTGTATTTAAATATTCATCCCGAATAGATCCGGGAAAATAATTCCCCAACAGTTACCAAATGAAGTGTCCAGTAAAAATCATGTTTTTGATGCCTGTCAGAAAGGAAAATAAATCAGAACATCTTTCAAAAGCAAAGTAGATGTTTCTACTGACAGAATACTGCAACTGTTACATATGGATCTCTTTGGTCCAGTAACACCTGTAAGCACAAATGACAGGAAATATACACTTGTGGTAGTTGATGACTACTCTAGATACACATGGGTCATATTCTTACTTAGTAAGAAGGAGACTCAGACAAAACTGCCAGAAATACTGAAAAGACTCAGTACTGAAAAGAATCTGAGTGTGGTCAAGATCAGATCAGATAAAGGAACTAAGTTTATCAATCATATCATATCTGATTATTGTGCAGCAAATGGTATAACCCATGAAACATCAGCTGCAAGGACCCCACAACAGAATGGTGTTGCTGAAAGAAGAAATAGGACTCTGAAAGAAGCTGCAAGAACAATGATTGTTGAAACTGATATTCCTAAGAGATTTTGGGCTGAAGCTATCAACACTTCATGCTACTCTCAAAACAGATCCATGCTGACCAAGAATCAAGGAAAAACTCCATATGAGCTGTGGAATGAAAGGAAGCCTCTTGTTTCTTTCTTTCGTGTGTTTGGTTGCAAGTGTTTCATACACAATAATGGTAAAGATCAGTTGAAATCTTTTAATAGCAAAGCTGATGAAAGGATATTCTTATGATATTCTGGAGTCAGTAAAGCCTTCAGAGTTTACAACTATAGGACTCTTATTGTGGAAGAAACACCACATGTTGTTTTTGATGAATCTACTTGTGTACAGAAGAAACAGGAACATGACTCAGGAGAACTGACCAAGAGAATCACCAGACTTAGCCTGAAAAAGAAATCCACTGAACCTGAAAAGAAGAAGTCAGTCACTTTCTATGAATGGAGTGAATCTGACTCGGACAAAGAAGTTCAGGATGAAAAAACTCAGGATGGTGAGACTCAGGGTGAAAATTCTTCACCGGGAAGGAAAGCCAACACCAATTGAAGTCGACCAATCAACATACACCGATTCGGACTCGGGTATGTAATGTCGATGAAGATGTGGTCACGGTGAGGCAAACTCGAATCTATCAACCAAGGGGAACAAATGTCTCGACAATGTTTCGATTGGAATTTCCCGAGGAAGATGATTCCTTTTTTTTTTCTCGTTATTCCCCGAATTTGATGAACCGCCTGAATCTAACATTTCGATGTTGAGGACACTATCAAGGGAAACATCCAGAGAAAATGGTTGGATAGCCATCCTACAAGTCGATTGTGGGTGATCTATCGAAGGAGTAAAGACAAGAGCGGTTCCATGGTGAAAGTGTTTTATTCGGTTGTTTTCTATCGAAAAAAGGAACCTACTAAGATTGAAGAAACTCTACAAGACTCATTCTGGATTGTTGCTATGCAAGAAGAATTGAATCAGTTCATAAGGAATGAAGTTTGGGAGCTAGTGGATAGACCTAAAAGGCACAATGTGATTGGAACTAAGTGGGTGTTCAAGAATAAGAGAGATGAAAACAACAACATTGTGAGAAACAAGGCAAGGCAAGTTGCACAAGGTTATTCCCAAGAAGAAGGCTTGGATTAAGATGAAACCTTTGCACCTGTTGCAAGACTAGAAGCCATCAGATTGTTTCTTGCATATGCTGCACACATGAAATTCACGAGTCTTTCGGATGGATGTGAAAAGTGCATTTAATGGAATGGTGTGCTTAGGAGGAGGTATATGTGGAACAACCTCCAAGATTTTGTCGAATGACCAAGTTCTGTGCTCAGAAAGCCTTGTATGGTCTTAAGCAAGCACCCCGAGCATGGTATGATACCCTTTCTCAGTTTAGTACTGACCATGGTTTTATCAAAGGAACTGTTTATAGGACTTTGTTCAGGATAGAAGATGGAAATTATATTTTACTAGTTCAGATCTATGTGGATGACATCATATTTGGATCTCCAAATCATCAGTTGTGTGAAAAGTTTTCTACTCTGATGAAAGGAAAGTTTGAGATGTCAATGATGGGGGAGATGAATTTCTTTCTTGGACTTCACGTGAAACAAACTAAGGAATGAATATTCATCAATCAAGCAAAATACACCAGAGATCTGATTGCAAAGTATGGAGTCTGATTGCAATGCGCTTAGAATTCCATGAATACTAACTACAAGATGGATCGATCGATCGAAAGCAAATCAAGAATCACAATCGATTATAGAGGGATCATTGGATCACTGCTATATCTCACAGCAAGTAGGCCTGATATAACATTTGATGTTGGGATATGTGCAAGATACCAAGTTAATCCTAAGGCTAGTCACATGGAGGCTGCCAAAAAGATTCTGAAATATCTTAAAGGCACTGTGAATAGAGGATTATGGTATCCAGCTGATGATAACCTTGAATTAACTGGTTATTCAGATGCTGATTATGGAGGATGTAGAATTGATGGTGAAGTCTACCACAGAACTTGTCAATTTTTGGAAGTAAACCGATATCATGGTTTTCAAAAAACAAACCTCAAGAGCAACCAAGATCATCTTGTGAATACATGGCTGCAGGAAGCTGTTGTGCACATATTCTTTGGCTCAGACAACAATTGAGGGATTATAAGATTATAGCCAATGAAGTACCTATATTTTGTGATAATAATAGTGCAATTGCTATTACACAAAATATTGTATTGCACACCAGATGTAAGCATGTTGATATCAGACATCACTTCATCAGAGATCATGTTGAGAAGAAAGACATCAGAATGGAGAAAATTCATACTGATAAACAGAGAGCGGATATCTTGACTAAACCTTTGGCTGAATCAAGATTTCAGTAACTATCAGTTGAATAAGGTATGTTGGGTCCAGGTGAATAAAGCAAATCTGAAAAAAAATTGAAGGTTTTCAGATGCATGAAGTTTTCTCAGGTTTTTACTGAAAAAAGGAGGATAAAATTGAGAGTCCTGAACACTGAGTCTTGGGAAACTCAGTTATTCAAGTTCAAGATTCAAGATATATTATCGACATTTTATCAAGGTCAAAACTCAGTAAGACAGATGGAGAAAATTAGTCTGAAGAAGTATTTACTCATGCACCACATATATTGTCTATCTGAATCTCAGTAATCATTGGCAATAAATGACAAAACATCTGAAGAAATAATTGGGCGGGACCTTTGAAATCCACGAGGAAAGTCAATGGTCTGTAGGAACAGTAATTAAATGCACTGTTCATTAATCACCAATATGGATAAATTGGCGGCTAAGTACTTGCGAAATCGTCCTTTCAAATACCCGTTTTAGTCGGTTCTTAATCTTAACCGTCAAAACCTTCATCTACACGATTTTCCATAAATCAAAATCCTATATCCATTACAAAGACTCCATTCAAACCCTATTTCAAAAAAAAGGCCTTCGTCTTCACAAACCCTCTGCTTCAAAACCTTCGATTATCCATAAATCTCTTATCTCAAAAACCCTTCACTCAAAATCACCAAAAAATGACATTCTTTATATACGACAAACTCGCCATTTCCAACAAACCATGGTACGAAAATGTTGTTTCTCTAGAAAGCACATCCAATGCACCTCACGAGGAGGAGGCATTGCATATGATTTGTATGGCAAAGCTTACTTGTCTGGTCGCAAATCAACCAGATGTTGAATATGACAAGGAGGTAATTGAGTTTGTTTCTAATATGCAATTGGATGACGAAAATTGCATACAGTCTAGGATTACGGTGTTGCATTTGGAACATAGTACAAAATATGTGGATTTTGTTAGGGAATTATATATTATTCCTAAGAATCTGAATGTCATATATGAGTTAAGTGATAGAGGTGAAGACCCTGCGGTATATATGATGGGTAGGGAACAAGAGTATTTGGATAAAATTACTGAGCATCCGGTAAAGTTTGAAGATACTTTGAATAAGAGGCATTTAAAGCCTAAATATCGAGTATTGTTGGATATTGTAAGCAAATGCATCATGAGTAGATCTGGTAGTTTCGAACAGATAAGCACGCCTAAGTTAAGGCTAATGGCGGCGATTGAAGATTCACCTACTACAGCATTCAATTGGTTGCACTATTTGATCAAGGTGGTGAGTGATCAAGCCAAACAAATTCAGAAGGTGAATGGCTCTGTAGTTATCAAGGGAAAAATTCTTCAAGCAACCAAGATTGCATTTATATTGGAAACGTCTTGCGAGAGAAGAGGAGGACATTTTTACCGATTCCACTTCCTTTCCAAAGTCAAAAATCATGTTCAAACCAACGAAGAAGACTTTGAGAGGAAAGAAAGAGAAAAACACTAAGTCTCAGGAGGAGACTGCCGAAGAAGAAACTGAGGAAGATACAACAGTGGTGGAGCAAGTCAGGGAAACAAGATGCATTTCTTGAAATCCATCGAAGTCAACTAATGTAGAAGCCAAACAAGCTAAGGGGAAAGCCCTGATGGAAATTAAAAGAGAGAAAGGTGAGAAACTTAAGAAGAAAGCACTGGCTCCTCAGAAGCGCAGAAGGCTTCAAACAATTGCGGAAAAGGAGGCCAGTGAAACTGAAGAAACTCAACCTAAAGGCCAACAAGGGTTGAAATCTCCACTTTAGGTTCTTGCTCAGGTAGTGACAAATATGCAGGAGCAAGAAACTGAGGAGCAGGTTTTCTCTAAGGTACTTGAAACATCTCTGAGCTCAGATAAAATCTCTCAGGAAATCTTCAAGGGACCTCAGATCTCTACTGATGAAATACCAGCGCAGACTTCAGATCAGTCTGAACCTCAGGAATTGCTGAACTTGGATACGCTTCTGAATGAACCTTTTCTTGATCCATCAGCACTGGAACTTGTACAATCTGAACAAACAGCTCTTGAAAGCCCAAGATTGAAGAAGGGAGAAGCCGAAGAGACTGAATGGCAGAGCAAGGGGGAACGGTTCATCCTGGAACGATACCCTGAGCTAAATGCTTATCCTGACCTTCAGGATATGCTCTTCAGGCTCAGAACGACAGTATACATCCTGAATCAGTCACTTTCGAAAATGCTGAACATCACATCATTCAGAGGAGAAGAGTGGTGGAATGCTGAGACAGCTGCCCTGACTGAATTCTCAGGCTTCAGAAAGACAAAGCTCAGGATGAAAGCTGTTGACTTTGATGAATTGGTGAAAAAGAATTTAGTTGAAAGGAAAGATACTGAATTAGTAGACGCATCAAGTTCTCATGATCAGAACAAAGATGGAGATCAGGGAGGTGATGTAGAAAGGCAATCTGAGGGGGAGAAGGAACCTCGGACAGATACTGAGAAAGAAAAAGAGACTGAAAGTCAGATGGAGAAAGACACTGATGCTGCACAGACTGATATCACACATCTTCAGACTGAAGTTAGCACTCTTCAGGTATCTTTTGGCACTATTATACATTATGCCAAAGCTACTGAAGTTCCTATCTTTAAATATGTTATGTATGATATGCAGACTGAGGCTCAATTGGAGCAACCAGCTCAGTTGGAGACAATTGTTTTGCCTCCAAAAATTGATTTCAGTCCTATCCTGGATAAATTGGAGAAGGTGGTGCCAATGGTGGAGAAAGTGACTCAAATTGAAGAAACATTGGCAAGCCAATCTCAAAAGCTGGAAAATCTGAGTTCATCTTCAGACATGCTGCAACTACAAACAACTCTTGCAGATAAAATGACTACTTTGGAAGGAAAGATTGATGTAGTCAAAACTGAGCTCAATGTAGAGAGATGGAGCAAAGGGTATCAAACCAGAACTGCTTACCTCGAAGCTAAACTGATTGAGAAGAATGATCAGATAATCAAGACAGCTGTTGAGGAAATGGGCTCCCTGCTCATGACCAAGATGACAGACATGATGCATGAAGTGTTCTCAAAACAGTTTGCTCCACTCGCAGATGAATTCTCAATAGCCAAGAATTACATGATGAGGCTAGAGGATGAGCATGATCAGTTGGCAGGGGCAGTACGCAGTATGGGCTAGGAGCAATACTATATGGATACTGCACTGACTCAACTACTCCCAAGATATGGTGCCAAAAAGAGGGAAATGTCTGGTGGCAAATTAAGTGAGTTGTTGGCACAAACCTTGGAGATAAAGGCTAAAAAAGAAGTTGAAGGAAAGAAAAATTTTGATGCCTTAAGTGAGATTGAAGCCACTGAGAAACTGAAGTTCAAAGAAGCAGAAAAACCTATCTTCACTCAAACATCTGAGCAAACCATTCAGGAAGTAATTAGTAAAAAATTGAGTGATAGAAGGATGATTGAGACAAGGAAAGCCGGTGAAGAGCAAGTCAGACCTGAAAAGAGAAAGGTTGTTGCATTCGTGGAACAAGAAAAGAAGAAAAAGTTTCAAAACCTACTCAGAGGAAATTGATAATGGAATTTGAAGAATCTGAGGAAGAAGCTGAAAAGAAATAAACAGAAACGCAGAAAGAAGTCTTCGATACCAAGAAAACTCTGAAAGCTCTTCAGATTGAAAAAGAGAAGAAGACTGCTACTTCAGTTTCAGGTGTTCCACTGATCAGGAAGAAGAAAGAAGAAGAGCAGAAAAGAAGAGTTGGTTTTAAAAAGTTTTTAAGCAAAAGGAGGGGTACGGAAAAGACTCAGAAGTGGCCGCACATTGACAAGTGGATGCCTATACAATTCAATGATGCATGGGAAGGGATCAAGAGAACCTTCTGGTCCTATTATGAGATTCTGAGAGAATGGAGGGGGAGCAGCTCGGATAAGAATGAAGCCTTCATTGAGTACTTACTGACATTCTATCCTAAATACCTGCAAAGTTGGATCAACATGGCAGATGAAGGAAACACGCAGATAGTAGCCCCTGGTCCATACATGTACCCAACTCCTAGGTTTGAGAATGACCATGTGAATGAAGCAGTCATTTCTCAGGAAATAGCCCAGTATGCCATCCAGCTAGGCCTAACAGGAAACAACCCTGATATCATCAAGGCAAGGGATGAACTGAAGAAGAGATACTACGGGATGTTCAACCTGGAAGTGCCAGAGGATGAAGTGGAAGAAGACTGAAGACTTTGTTCTTCTGATTTATTTTTTGATTTTCATTGTAATTTATAACTCTTATCCTATATCAATGAAAATTTTATCTTTATGCTCAAAAGATAACATCTCATTATCTTTTTACATGTCTTAATTACTTGATATGCCAGATTGTTTAGAAAATTGTTGGGTGAAATACCATTTTGGTTTGTAATAGATAAACTGAAACCTAAGGATAGGTTAGGTTTTCTTAAATGTAACAAGATGGTTTTGGCATCATCAAAAATGGAGAAATTGTTGGGAGATGAATTTAATAAAGGAGTTTTGATTAGATCCCAAAAACCCCTAAGTATGACATGTTCAGGATAATCTTGATAGTCTGAGTCAGGTTTCAGCATAGAAAACTCAAGGTAGAAAAGTGAGTAAGGTGCAGTGAGTCAACCAGAAAACTCAAGGTAGAAAAGTGAGTAAGCCACAGTGAGTTAGCCTGAAAGCTTTAGGAAGTGTTTAAGGAATTTATCTGAAGATCAGAGAGAGTGGACGTAGGAGCTTGAGTCTCTAAACCACTATAATTGTTGTGTTGTTTGCTTTCTGTACTCCATTTTATCTGTTACATGTTTTTCACTGAAAGCATATTTCACTGATATTCAGTTGGAACCAATCCACTGAACTGCATAAAATTGGTCACAGCCTTGATCACTATTTTATTAAAGGAAGAAGATATTTCAGCAAAGTTAAAACGAGTATAAACTTAGGGCCAACCATTCCCCACACTTGAGTAGCTAGAACAAATAGTTATCAAACTGAACTAACTCTACTGAGTGCTCAGTAAGATAATTATCTGATCCAAGCTCCTCAGGATCTCTGATAAATTCAGGATCAGTTGGGCTAATCTGAAGCTTCTGAAAGCAGCTCAGAATCATTGTCTCAGTAGACTTTGACTCAGGGCAATCCGTGTTTCTCATGACAAAAATATCAGGATAACCTGACCCATCTGACCTCGGCGAAGAAAAAGTTTGAAAAATCACTGAACACGTGTATTCCCCCCATACACGTGTGAGACTCGTTAGCATCGAGACCAACACAAAGCTCCAAAGGTGAAATTTCAGACCCATGTACAATCCATTATGTATAATATCATGTACGATTTTTTGTCTTATATACTTTTCATGTTAATCATCTGTAGAGAACTAGAGATGTTACATGCATCAGTAAATAGCAACCCAAGTGCAACTCAGGATCATGATTGCTGCACAAAAGTTATCAAGGCACAGGATGCTAATTAAATTTACCAAGATTTTTAATTGATTAAGATAAACCAAAAGCCAGTTCTGGTTGTAAAATTGGCAACTAGATGTCGCAATTTTGAGAATTCTGATGATTGTTTCCGTGAAATTGTAGTAGATGAGTTATTCAAATATATATACAGTTGCTGTACTAAAGTTCTTAACATAATCATCATCTCCGTAGTTGAAAATATTAAAAACGTAACATATTATTTATTGAAATCGATCTAACAAATGAGAAATTATAAGAATCCAAACTTTTGCTGCAAGATTCATTATTTGTACCTTATAGTAAAGTCTTAGTGACGTGGTGGAGAGGTGGTGGCGGCGATGGTTTTGTGGCGTGGTGGAAGAGGTGGCGGCGGTGACGGCTAGCTGGTAGAGAAGGCGAGGGATTGCTAATGAAAAGATGGCGTTATATTTCTTTTCGAAGGGTTTGAGAATTGGGGGAAGAAGGATGTATCAATTTAATTATTTAATTTAATTTGATCTTTTGGATTAAGTTATTAAATTGACTAATATTTTGTAATAATTTGTAAAAGGGGATATGATGGTAAATTAAAAAATATAATTTAAAAAATAATTTAAAGATATTAAATTAGTACAACAAGTGACAGATTAGTACGACGGAGTACGATGTCATATGAGACGATTATAGAGTCTGACTATTGTCAGTCAGTGTTGCTTTATTTCTTTTTTAAGAAATGACCAAACAAAATTAGGACGGCTATTTACGGAAAGTGGACAATCAATATTAGGACAGAGGGAGTACTATGTTTCTTTCTTTAGTTTTAATAGGAGTATTTATTTTCATTATTTAAATGATTAAGGTATTATAATAAGAGTGATGCTAGTGTGCACGCAATTGGATTCAATTTTAGTTTAGATGAACCATGAACTCTAAATCTAAATCTTAAACTCTAAATCATTAACCATTCAGGTCGGGTGAACCATGAACCACTTGGGCCGGGTTTGGATCGAGATGGGTCCGGACCGGGTAAAAAATAAAAAAATAAAAAAATCTAAACTCATTCGAGTCGGGTGAACCACGAACCAGTCGGGCCGGGATCGAGTCGGGTTGGGTTGGGTCCGGGTCAGGTAAAAAACTGGAAAAAAAAATTCAGTTGGCAAATGGTGCATAACAGAATTTGCCTTATAATAATGGTGTCTTACTTCATTATAATGAAACTTATTATAATGAAACTTATTCATGGTATAAAATTGATATTTTATTTTAAAAATATATATAAATAAAATAGTGGATCACCCATAGGTGCAAAGCTCAATCTAACATTACTCTTAAGTCCATAGTCTAGTATAATTACTTATAGGTGCAAAAAATTGGTTTAGAAAGACTATATTGCCCTTAATTTGGACAAACTTCAATTGTAAATTAATTTTTCTCTACAGACCAATAGTACACGTCACATAAATCCTTTTTCTTCTTTCACTCAACCCTTTCTCACTCTTCTCAAGCTTTCTTTATTTTTTCCCTTTCAATTTCATAAAATATTGTTTCTTCTAAAAATTGAAAATTTACATATTTCGACATGCTTCTTTCGTCCAAATTGAAACACATGCTTCTTGAATATCTTCATATTTCGACAAGCTTCTTACAAATTAAAAACATGCTTCTTTCATCAATTAAAAAAAAACCATTACAATCTCCGATTAATAACTTGAATATTTCATATAAAAATTTAAAAAATACTGAAATTTACATATTTAAAATCTTTACATATCAAAATTGAAAAAATGTCAGAAATTTACATATCTAAAACTTGAAATTCAATCTCAAATTTATATATTCTCGCCTACATTACGACATGAACATATTCATCAAAGCACATGAACATGTTCATAAAAAACATGAACAGGTTCATCTACGATTTCAGATCCCTACCCTAAAAAATTAACAAACCTAGATTTTCATAAATAGATCTTCAAATCTTCAAAATCTAATTGATGACCTATGCATCTTCATCTTAATTCACTTGAAAGAGATCCACCTTTCTTCATCATCAATATCTTCATCTTTATGAATTAGACGAACTCAACACCAATCAAATCCATAAATTCAAAGAAACCCAGAATTAGACGAACTCAGCACCATAAAATATAGCAAAACATTCAAAATCAAACACAATAAAATAGAAAATTTAAAAACCCAAAAATCATTTCATAAATTTATGGAAATGACTTATCAGATCCATATCAGAATAACATGAAGCCAAAAAAAAAACATGAAAATAACATATCATATCAGAATAGAAATACAACCCCAACGTGAAGCCAAAAAAAAAAAAAAATATGATGACAATCTGTTTCAAAGCGGGCTCTCCACCCTCCTCCGTTGTGGTCGTCGCCATTAAAGCTCGGATCTCATCTCCGCAAGCTTTAACCTAAATCACTTTGCAAGATTGATATAAAAATCTATTCCAGACGGAGGAAAGAAATCCTTGAACACACGCCTAACGGAGGAAGCAAAGACACCCAAATGACAAACTAAAAAAAAAATACAATAGGACCTAAAAAATTAGTTATCCCCAAATTTAAAAACAGATCCACAAATAAAAAAGGAAAAATAGATAAATTACCTTTTGCTGGACATTTTCTATAGGAGGCGGACAATCGCCCTGGCTCCGTCAACCAATTTTATTAATGGGGCGAGGATTTGTGGCGTGTAGGGTTTTGGGAGCAGGTGGCGCCGCCGTCTACAATTTGAGAAATATGCATAGATCTGTCAAGTGGTGGTGGTGGTCTTGGTTGTGTTGGTGGGGGAGTGGTTTGGTGCAAGATGGAGGAAGTGCAAGACGGGGTAGTGGGTTTGACGTAGAAGGGTTTTCTTGGGAGAGAGAGAGAAAGAGGGGAGTGAGCGTGACTGATCTGGTTTGGGGCGTAGGTCAGAGGGATTTATGGGAGGGAAGGGTATTTTGGGTTTTTTAGATGATATTTTGCACCTATGAGTAATACATTTATTTTCTTGGACCTAAGAGTACTAGTGATTGGATTCTTGGACCTCTTAGTAATTAATTCTTAATTGATTTAAATATGTATTTAATTGCAACTCGAATAGATCCAGGTACAATATTCCCTAACAACGGGTATCAGAGTCTCGATTTTGGGCTCTGTGATTTAAATTGTTATTTAAATTTATTGGTGCATTAAATTTTATTGAAAATTTGATAGTAGAATTATTAGATCATTTTTGCAGGTATCCAATTGTCATGATATTTAATACTTTATTTTTCATGCGTATTAATTGTTTTTAATTCGACTCGTTCGGATTTTTTTTTCTCGTGAGAAATTTCACGAGTAGATTAGGCTATTTTGATTTGTTCAATGTAATAGACTAGTATAGATTTAAAGTTTATTTATTTTATGCTAAATAAATTGTAACTGAATCGAAGACGAAGACGAGGAATTGAAGACGAACCCGGAACCGGGCGTAGGCAGCGTGCGTCGCGCTAAATGTGCTAAGAGAGGCACGCGCGCGATGCGGACGCTGGCGGGCGCGCACGGGCGTGGGGCACGACCGAGTGGTCGAGCACCGTACGGGATCGGGCGGTGGAATGCGCGTTGGGCGCACGATCATGCGTCACCGGCGCACGCGCAGAGACGTACGGGGCAAGCAGGAGGGCGGATGCGCCGGGCGCTAGGATTGTGCGCGCGACACATGTCGAGAGCTACCGAGGTGGATGCTCAAGGTGCTATGCGCGCGTGCGAACGCTGTCGACTTGGACTGCTGGGATGCGGGCGAGCATCCTTGTTGCGTGCTGTTCAATATGGCCAAAAGATGGGTGTGGCACGGCGTGACGAAATGAGACAAAAAAAAATTTGAGATGAACGAGTGGGAGAAATTCAAGACATTATTTTTTCAAGATCAAGACGAGAAAATTAAACCATGACAGTTGGATAATTGATGCCCAATATGTTTAAATTTTGTTTTGTTTTGATGTGGTTTTTTTTTCTTATGCTTCTATTTAATTTGTTTAATGTGTTTGCATGAGAAATTATATGTGAAAATCTCAACCTCAAAATTACTAAGTATGTTTTAAATAATTAATTTTTTTTTTTTAAAAAAAAAAATTGACCTCCATGATTTATTTATTTGTGAAATCTTTTGGAGAAATTTTCCCCACAGAACGGTCAAAAGATAGCTATCACATGAATAAATTCGTAACGGATGATTGTGAATTATTATTAGTGGCGACAATGACCCCCCCTCGAGGCTTGTTCAAAACGAAGTAATAGTTATGTATTTAATCATTTTATTACTTAGGTATAAAATTGATATGCATATATTTCTCCGAAGTCTCTGTCAATTTAATATGGTCAAGTGGGAGCCTACTATTAATTTTGAATTAAAGGTTTGTAACTGTCTTTGTTTGTAACCTGCTTAAATGTGTTTAAATAGACAGATCACCCCACGTGACCTATTTAAAACTATTTTAAGATGTTGACTAATATATGTTTATATTCTTTTTGAGATTTTGATATGTTACATGTGATCGAATTATGTGAAATTTTTTGTGTTTAATCCGGATATTAACACAAAAATGTGTGTTTATTTTCAGTTCAGCATGACGCTACCTTTTAATCAACTGTTCACTACACTAAAAGATCATCAATCGACTGGTGAAAACTATATGGATTGGAATAGGAAATTATCAATTGTCCTAACTGCACAACAACTTAAGTGGGTTCTTGATGTACCTAAACCCGAAAAGCCTACTGATGACTCTAGCAAAACGGATAAGAAACAGTATAATGACTGAGAGCGTTCCAATGAAAGGGCTTAATACACCAGAACATTAGAACTACTGCAGAAATTATGCTAAATCTTTAAGCGATGTTTAAACATCATAATCGTACGGCTAGACAGATCACCATGCGAGATATGATGTCGCAGAAAATGATAGAGGGAACTCCAGTAAGGGAGCACGTTCCCCAGATGATGGTTCACCTTGTCTCTCGAATGTATTCTGAGGCAGGCCCTTTGTGAATGGATCTGCTACGTTGTCCTCCGACACGATCTTTACCACCTCTATATCTCCTCTCTTAACGATTTCTCGTATAAGATGATATTTCCTTTCAATGTGTTTGTTGGCTTGTGGGCTCTTGGTTCCATTTAATTTCTAACTGCTCCGGCATTATCACAGTAAACCGTGATGGTGGTGAATAAATTCTGAACTACGTCCAAGTCCACTAAGAAATTCTTGAGCCAAACCGCTTCTTTCGCCGCATCACAAGAATCTACATATTTGGCTTCCATGGTAGAATCTACGATGAATTTCTGCTTGACGCTTCTCCATGTCATGGCTCCTCCTCCCATGCAAAACACACTACCCGAGGTAGATTTTCTGGAATCTAAGTCTGATTGAAAATCTGAGTCCGTGTAACTGACGGGGATTAGACTGTCCGATTGATAAACTAATATTCTATCCCGAGTTCTTTTCAGATACTTTAGAATATTTTTAACTACAGTATAATGTTCTTTCCTTGGGTTACTCTGATATCTCGCTACCATGCCAACGACAAAGCAGATATCTGGCCTCGTGCACAGCATTGCATACATAAGGCTTCTGACTGCCGAAGCATAAGGGATGTCTTTCATGCCATCTATCTCCTTTTGTGTCCTATGGCACATTTCCTTGAATAGATGGATTCCATGCCTGAAAGATACAAAAACTCTCTTGAAATCTTGCATGCTGAATCGCTTCAAGACCGTGTCTATGTATGAAGCTTGCGATAAACCTATCATCATTTTCTTGCGATCTCGAGTGATCTTGATCCCAAGGATGTGATCGGCTTCCCCTAAGTCCTTTACATCAAACTATTTTGAAAACCATATCCTCACGTCTGACAACACCTTTACATCGTTCCCGATGAGCAGAATGTCGTCCACGTATAGTACTAAGAATACCAAAGCAGTTCCAACACACTTTCTGTACACACAACTCTCGAACTCGTTTTGATCAAAACCATAAGACTTTATAACCTGATCAAATTATTGGTTCCAAGCACGGGATGCTTGCTTCAGTCCATAGATGGACTTCTTGAGCTTGCAAATGAGATGTTCTTGGCCTTTTTCAACAAAGCCTTCGGGTTGTTGCATATAGATTTTTTGTTCAAGACTTTCGTTAAGGAAAGCTTTCTTGACATCCATTTGCTAGATCTCAAAATCAAGATGTGCAACTATCGACAAGAGAATACGGATGGACTTAAGCATAGCTACAGGCGAAAAGGTTTCCTCATAATCGATCCCTTCTTTCTGAGTGTATCCTTTTGCCATAAGCCTAGCCTTGAAGGTCTCTACCTTCCCGTCCGGTCCTTTTTTCTCTTGTAAATCCACTTGTAAGGCCAAGAGCATCTAGTTTGCAAGCTTAAGAAGTCCATTTACGGACTAAAGCAAGCATCCCGAACTTGGAACCAATGTTTTGATCAAGTTATCCCCATTAGATACACAGAATCGAATTTCCAATCGGACATAGATTCAAGAAAGTTTACCTCTGGTAGTGTGTTTTTCTGGGAGGTGCAGTCATAACATGGAGAAGCATTAAGCAGGAATGCATTGCAGATTCTACCATGGAAGTCTAATATGTAGGTGTTTGTGAAGCAGCGAAAGAAGCGGTATGGCTCAAGAACTTCTTAGTGGACTTGGACGTAGTTCTGAATTTGCCAAACACGATCACGATTTACTGTGATAATGCCAAAGCAGTTGCAAATTTAAGGAAACCAAGAGCCCACAAAGCCAGCAAACACATTGAAAGAAAATACCATCTTATACGAGAAATCGTTAAGAGAGGAGATATAGAGGTGGCAAGGATCACATCGGAAGATAACCTAGCAGATCCATTCACAAAAGGTCTGCCTCAGAAAACATTCGAGAGCCATGTGAAAGGAGTGGGTGTCAAGTGTGTTGTCAATCTGCTTTAAGTATAAGTGGGAGAAATGTTATTAGGTTCATGTAGGTGACATTAGATGTCACGTAAAACATGAGACGTGTTGTAGTATACTTAAAAGCAGACTTTGAGTATA
This sequence comes from Stenogyne calaminthoides, assembly GCA_037126765.1. Lineage (NCBI taxonomy): Eukaryota > Viridiplantae > Streptophyta > Magnoliopsida > Lamiales > Lamiaceae > Stenogyne > Stenogyne calaminthoides. Next base: position 18,857,329 of record JBBCBC010000033.1, on the reverse strand, counting down.
AGTGGGAGATTGTTGGAGTTATACGTGAAAGTATGCTTTTACGTAATAATAGACTAATGTACTCTTATTTACTTAATTTAAATTATTTTATCACTGTTGCTTTAAATATGAATAAATGTTATTTATTTACTGCAAACCGTTCAATATTAGTACATATTGCATTGTAGTTAATGTGGTGATACCCGATCATAGAAGATCACATTAACAGTTCCTTGTAAATAAGTACATCTTCACAACCTAGATGGAACTGAACACTCCATTGGTAGAGGTTGAAGTGTAAAAGCTCAGATTGGCTTGTCTTTACCAAGAGATTGCACTGGCACATTGTGGTGTGCTGAAGAGGACCTATCAAGAGGATAAATTCTTCCGTACTGACTTATGGGATGAAGAATTAGACCTCAGCTGTTATTGATTTCTTAACATCTGTCACTTAAATAGGATTGTGTGTAATTAGTATTTATTGCTTCGATCTGCGTTGGATTTAGAGTTAGATAGCGATTTTATACTTTGCATTTTGGGCAATATTATTATGATTAAATGATGTTGATTATAATTTAATTATATTAAAGTGTAAGGAGAAAATTTATTGTAATGAAAAATGTATTATTAAAATTATAGATATTTTAGTTGTGATTTTATTAAGAATAAGTCTCTTGTTCATCGATTTCACTATGCAACTCAAGTGCACACAAGATTTTATCTTTTACTAAACCAAAATTTAAAATTTTAAAATAAAAAAGAATTTAGATTCATAAATCCAAAACCTGATTTTTTTAAAATTTCAAAAGATAATGTTGAGATAAAAAAAAAACAGATCATGTAACTTTGTAAATGTTCATGAATTGTCATGTAAGTTCTTACTTTATCAACTTTGGTCATTTCGGTGTCAATTTTGGCTCTTTTTGTTGGAAAGTTTAATTTTTTACCAGAAAATAACCGTAATTTTTTTATTCTGGTCACTTTGGCGTGTGTTTGCCACTACTCTCATTTGAACAGTCTCTCATCCAAAAAGCTATGTTGGGGTATTTTAGTTTTGATGAATTATGCCAAAACATTATCAACTTGTGTTATTCAAGCTAATTTACAGATAACAAGTTGAGGGGGAACGAAAGAACAAGTTGAGGGGGAACACACGAAATCAGAAGTAGATGATCGAGATCAGATGAGTTAGATGTGTTCCGGAGTTAAACTGATGAGTCAGGCAAAATCGAAGAGAAGAAAAAAACTAACCGGTGATTAGAAAGAACCGCCGGAAGATCAAAAGAGAAGGTCTCGGATCGTAAGATGAAGTAGATTAGACCGATAAAGATCGACGTGATCAAGATCGAGATGAAGAAGAGAGAGATGAGACCGACGAGATCGACGTGATATGATATGATTGATATATTAACCTCGATGTATTAACGATGCTATCGATATGTTGATTCGAAGATGTGTTGATCGATCGGTCCGTGATCGATCGATCGAAGCAAAGAAGAAAATCAATAGCCCGAAAAGTGATCCGAGACTCAAGAAGTAAAAAGTGATCCGAGGCTCAAGTAGTAAAAGTGATCCGAGGCTCAAGAAGTAAAGTGAATCGAGACTCAAGATAGGTCAAGAGACCTCGAGAGTCGGCAGAAGTAAAAAGTGACCCGAGGGGTCGATGTTCAAGTCGAAGAATGAACTCACCTCGAAAGTGTCAAGATGCCTCGACGCATAAGGTCCGGCCAAGAGAAGTTCCGCTGAATCAAGAAAACTCGAGACTCAAGATGTCACGGGACACCGAGGCTCGATAGATCAAGACTCGAGAAAACTCAAGACTCAAAAGATCCTCAAGACTCAAGATGTTCAAGACACCGAGACTCAGAGAATCCTCAAGACTCAAGAAGATATCGAATACTCAAAGATAACCCTAATGTTCAAGCAAAAGAAACTGAGGAATATAACCGTTAGAATTCAGCTGACGTGGACCAATGAGAGGAAGACAGCCAGTCTGAAGAAGCTGCAGAACATACAAGAATAGTATGGATTTGAATGTGATTCTCTCAAACAGTAACATTCAAATCCACACTATAAATACAAGATCTTCCATCAAATTAAGTGTGGAGAATGTAGCAAACGATGCTACAGAGCTAAGAGGGCATATACTTAAGCATTCCCACCATAGAACACAAGTCTGTAGATATACACATATATTCAAAGAGTGTTCTAGAACCCAATCTAAGCAACCCATAATGTATCCTAAGCTTAGAGAGATTTTCCCAACCTTAGCATTGAGGCTAAACAAATGTTAGGGAAAATCTCACCATAGTTGGAGACAACACCAAACCCAAAACCCATTATCGTAAGAGATAACTAGTGGTGAAGTGAGGTAGTTGGTAGGCAATCCCGAGAGAGGGTGATAAGTCCAGTTGGAGTGAGAGCTCGTTAAATATCTATAGGCGAACCCGAGAGGGTGATAAGTCCAGTTTGAAGGAATTTCCCTAGGAACAGGGAGAGTGGATGTAGGAGCTTGTGTCTCCGAACCACTATACTTTGTTGTGTTCTTTATTGCTTTATGTTCTTATCTTGTCATATGCATTCGATTATAAGCAAAACACAACACATGAGCTTAAAACGCAAAAATCTGGAATCACCATTCCTTCAACCCTGTTTTTATATGCATTTCATGATTATTCCGCATTTCATGGGTTTTTCACCCGGCCTATCAATTGGTATCAGAGCAGGAGTTCAAAAGATCACCTTTAAAGTGATCACCTGAACTGATCTTTTTAAAAGAAAACCCGTTTCTTTAAAAATGCATATATTTTAATGTTTTGGCGTCATTATCAAAAAGGGGAAATTGTTGGGATATTTTAGTTTTGATGAATTATGCTAAAACATTATCAACTTGTGTTATTCAAGTTAATTTCTGAGATAACAAGTTGAGGGGAACTCACGAAATCAAGTAGATGATCGAGATCGTATTTAGACCGATCGAGATCGATGAGTTAGATGTGTTCGAGTTAAACCGATGAGCCGCGGCAAAATCGTAAGAGAAGAAAAGCTAAGCCCGATTAGAAAGAAACCGACGTAAGATCGTAAGAAGGTTGCGGATCGGAAGATGAAGCGGATGAGATCGATCAAGATCGGACGTGATCGAGATCAGATATGAAGAGGAAAGATGAGACCGACGAGATAAGACGTGATCGAGATCGGATATGATAAACCGATATGTTAACCGATGTAATCGACCGATGCTATCCCGATATGTTGATCCGAAGATGTGTTGATCTAATCGGTCGAAATGATCGATCAAAGAAGAAATCGATAGCCCGAGTAAAAGTGATCCGAGACTCAAGAAGTAAAAAAGTGATCCGAGGCTCGATGAAGTAAAAGTGATCCGAGGCTCGAAGAAGTAAAGTGAATCGAGACTCAAGATAGGTCAAGAGACGAGGGTCGATAAGTAAAAAGTGACCCGGTCGGGATGTCCAAGTCGAAGAATCAACTCGGTCCACCGAAGTGTCAAGATCTTTCGACGCATAAGGTCCAAAGAGAAGTCTCATTGAATCAAGAAACCCGAGACTCAAGATGTCACCAACACCGAGGCTCAGATAGATCAAGACTCAGAGAAACTCAAGACTCAAAAGATCCTCAAGACTCGAGATTTCTCTGAAGAAGAACCGAAGACACAAGAGAATTCTCAAGACTTCAAGAAGATACTGAATACTCAGTATAACCTGAATGTTCCGAAGCAAAGAAACTGAGGAATATAGCCGTTAGAATTCAGCTGACGTGGACCAATGAGAGGAAGATAGCCAGCCTGAAGAAGCTGCAGAACATACAAGAATAGTATGGATTTGAATGTGATTCTCTCAAACGGTAACATTCAAATCCACACTATAAATACAAGATCTTCCATCAAATTAAGTGTGGAGAATGTAGCAAACGATGCTACAGAGCTAAGAGGGCATATACTCAAGCATTCCCACCATAGAACACAAGTCTGTAGATATACACATATATTCAAATAGTGTTCTAGAACCCAATCTAAGCAACCCACGATGTATCCTAAGCTTAGAGAGATTTTCCCAACCTTAGCATTGAGGCTAAACAAATGTAATGGAAAATCTCACCATAGTTGGAGACAACACCAAACCCAAAACCCATTCTCGTAAGAGATAATTAGTGGTGAAGTGAGGTAGTTGGTAGGCAATCCCGAGAGAGGGTGATAAGTCCAGTTGGAGTGAGAGCTCGTTAAATATCTAGAGGCGAACCCAAGAGTGGATGTAGGAGCTTGAGTCTCCGAACCACTATACTTTGTTGTGTTCTTTATTGCTTTATGTTCTTATCTTGTCATATGCATTCGATTATAAGCAAAACACAACACATGAGCTTAAAACGCAAAAATCTGGAATCACCATTCCTTCACCCCCTGTTTTTATATGCATTTCTTGATTATTCCGCATTTCATGGGTTTTTCACCGGGCCTATCAAGCTACCCTCAGTCCTCCATCAGTTTCATATTTGGATTACACCTATTCTTAGATTCACGACTTCAAAATCACGAATTTTGTTAATTCCAATACTAATTTCGAGTGATTTACGGTGAGGTGAGGGTGAGAGTCGATCGAGACCTATGCCATTCAATTCCTATTAATAAGCCCGTCATTTCAATATTTTTATCGTATCATTATGTATGCTACAACAGATTTCCAACCATTTTCCGGTTGAAATTTTTTAAAATTTTTGCCAAAAAAATCAAAATTAATAAATTAAAATTTTACTGAACTATTTATGAAATCATACAAAATTACTTGACGATTCCTCATTGACTAAGTCTTGTATGCACTAGATGCACCATGCACTTCATAATGTATTTTAGAACCATTGCATGATTTTAAAATACACTATGGAGTGTATATGGTGCATGCAAATGAGGAAATGAGATCACTTATTCTATAATTAGTGTTCCATTTTGTATTGCATAATATGGATGGATGACACGTGGAATATTGAAAAATATTCAACGGACCACTATACCTTAAATTCATGTGTTAAAAATCCAAAAGGGCGAAACACCAATTAAATACGAAAAGTCGAATAGATGAATCCAACGGGCAAATGAGACCCACTCATGATCATTTTATCTCATAAAACATCACCTACTTAGATATTTTGTACTTCCATTAATTCACACGCGTGAACAACACTCCTATTCACACACACTCACACTCACACTCCCAATTTAATTTCCTTTCTTCCCACACACTACTTATAGATTCCAATTTCCAATAATTATAGATTCCATGCCTCACTGATTACTCTCTCTTTAAGCCTCCAATGGGCACACTAGAACTCCAAACCCCCCAAAACGACGCCGTCTCATCAGACGACTCCGACCCAATCGAGCAAGTCCGCCTGACCGTACCCGTAACAGACGACCCGACCCTACCCGTATGGACGTTCTGCATGTGGGTCCTGGGCCTCATATCCTGCGTCCTCCTATCCTTCCTGAACCAGTTCTTCTCCTACCGGCGGGAGCCGCTCATCATTACCCAGGTCACCGTCCTTGTTGCCACTCTCCCCATCGGACGGTTCATGGCCGTCGTCCTGCCCTCTACCAAATGGACGGTTCGGGTCCCGGGTTTGGCCCCCCACGTGGTGTCGCTCAACCCGGGCCCGTTTAATATCAAGGAGCACGTGCTGATATCCATATTTGCTAACGCTGGGAGCGCCTTTGGGAATGGGCCGGCCTACGCGGTTATGATAGTGGATATTATTATTGCTTTTTATAGGAGGAAGATTTCTTTTTTTGCGGGATGGCTCCTTATTCTCACCACTCAGGTACCGTTTTCTAACCTTGATTCTTTATTTTTAAACTGGCTTCGCTTCTGTAGCGAGTGGTGTTTTTTTAACGGTATTACTTGTTTTACTAAAAAGTATTCATTATTTACACTGAATAGTATTTTTGCATATTTTCTCAAAAAATAATTTTAACTTGAAAAAAAAGAGAGGATATTTTTGCATATTTTCTCAAAATTATTTGTAATTTCTATTGAACAATTTGTTTGTGCATCAATTGTTGCACATAAAGTGTTATTGTATTAACGCTCTTGTCAAATGGACTGGTTAATTATGATCCACATAATCCAATACTGAATTTATCTTCGAATATTACGTACTTTTTTATTAAAAAAAAAAGTAACATTTTCAGTTAAATAATCATGATTATTCTTTATAATTTTTAATATACAAATACCAATCAATATACATAGATTATGGGTGGATGAGCTAAAGTGCAGTCTTGTAGCCATCGTCGTAATGCATTTTTCTTATCAAATTTAACTACTTTGTTTGTATCTTCTGCCTAACAAAGATGTAATCATAGCATTCGTCCAAAAAGCGTGAAGAAAATGTTAAAAAGTCCTTTTCTTGTCAAGTCCGCCAGTCTGCCAGCCTATAAATATGCACAGTTTACGAGTCCATATATAAAATTAAATATTCCATTTTTATTTAAAATTTATTGGTTTTATAAATATGATGAAAATTAAATATAATTTAAATGTTTTATGATATATGAGTACATAATTTGATGCGAACGATATCATCTATTTCAATTATGGTGTTTCACTCTATATTTCATAATTTAAATTAATGATATATGAAATTAACAAAAATATTTAATATTCCACAATAATTCTGGATTCTTATATTAAAGATAAAAATAAAATAATTTTGAAATATAAAAAAAAAAAAATTAATCTGAACTTGATGGGGCAGGTGTTGGGATATGGTTGGGCAGGACTACTGAGGAAGTACGTGGTTGAACCGGCACACATGTGGTGGCCCAGCACTCTCGTCCAAATTTCACTCTTCAGGTTCATTCTTAACCCCCAATTAATATTCCAAATAAAATTATACTCTCTCCTCCGTGCTCAATTTTTTGGGCTCATATTTTAAAAAAAATAGATAAATTAGATAAAGTAAAGAATATTATAAATTTTATGAAATCTATTTATAGATAAAGTAAATATTATAGGTAAAATATAATGACAATATGAATAATTAAATGATGATTGAATGATGGAGATAAAGTGAGGGTCCGCTTGGTTGGAGGTAATGAAAGTGGGTAATGAAAATTAATTTTATTGATGTTGCTTGGTATGTTTGATACACTGGTAATGAGAATATAAGTAAGCAATTGATTGTCCTCACCTACTCAACTCACCTCACATGATACCCGTTGTTGATGTTGTACCAAGCAATAACAATGCAATCAATAACCCTTAGTGATTGACCCCTCAATGATACTCATTACCATTACCATTCTCTAGTCATACCAAGCGGGCCCTGAGTGTGTCCATAAAAGGAATGAGTACACTTTTGATGGACGGACAAATAAGGAAAGCGAACACAATTTTGGTGGACGTACGGGGGGTGTAATATTTTTAATATTTTTATAATTTAAATAATATGCATCAAGTGCATCGTGCAATTCAAGTTATTTTTTAAAGCGTTGTGAAAATTTTGAACGTTTTAATGTAGATAAGTTGAATGTCTCAATAAAATAAATTGAACGTTTAAAAAATGTCTCTAGGTAGCAATAAAACAAATTAAACGTTTAAAAAATGTCTCTCTATAGCAAGGAACACCAGATGCACAAGATACCTATTCAATTATTTTTTAAACTTTTACTTATATTTACGCAAATTAATACACTTGCTATTCCAATGTTGAGCAACTCATGCTGATGTTTATTTCAATTACTTACTTTTATTTCAATTACGGGTGTATCAAAAACTATTAAATATTATTAATGAAAATTATTTTCAATATCTTCTTTTACTACTCCTAACCAAGCAAACTATTTTTTTTTCTTAAAAAAGAGTTTAGTAATTTAAACTCAAAATTACTTATAAGGCTAGGTCTTGTATGCACCGGTGCACTGTGCACTCATAGTGTATTTTAAAAGCGTGCAATTATACAAAACAGAAACATGCAACTATTAATATGAGAACATAGTTGCATGCTTCTGTTTGGAATAATTGCATTGTATAGTTGCATGCTTCTAAAATACACTATGAGTGCACGGTGCACCCGAGTGCATATGAGACCCACCCTACTTATAAATATATGTTTTTGGTAAGATTTCGATCACTGCAATACTGATTAATTAGTTAATATCTTCTGCTTGAACATTTGGGAGACATTGTTATTGTGACGGAGGAATAAATCCTACAACTTTCTATTTGGAATATGTAATGGAGGAATACATGAACGTGTCTCTTGAAACATGCATGAACATGAGTAGATGCAAATATATAATTTAGGCAAAGTCTCGTAAAAGAATTTAACTGTGCAATTAATTAATCTACATTTTATGTATATTTTTAAATAATATTATTTTGTCAAAATGTATTTGTTAGTCAATATAAAAAAAAGTATTTGTTGTTATATTATAAAATAATAATTGCAAATCACTTACAGGTTAAAACTGTTTTACATAAGATCAAATCTAAAAATTAATATAAATTCTTTAAAATAATATAGTTTCCTTTGCTATGTATCAGTTTCGTCCACTCTTCTCTCGTATTATATGAACTAGTATTTCACCCGAGCGATGCTCGACATGTCTCATTTACTATATTATGTAATCACTACTACACATTTGAGCTTGCACAGCTGCACTTGGACAACCTTTTTTTCAAACAGCTCTCCAAGTAAAAGCTTGGAGAGCGGTTTTATAAAAAAAAAAACAAAAAAACAAAGACAGCGGTTTCAAAATTTGTCTATCACTACTTGCACAACGGTTAGTAAATTTGTCTAAGTAAATTTTGACGGTTAATAACCGCTTTTTTTTTTTTTTTTTTTTTTATATACATATATGAACCGAGACCTAGCTCTCAGACTTCATTAATTTCTTTCTCTCCAATTTCTCTCCCAAAAAAAGAAAAACCGAAGACCAAATCATGGCATGGTAAATCGGTTTTCCTTCAACCAAATCGTCGTTGTCGTTCTTGATTGACTGCTAGCGTCTTCGGCTTCTCCCTCTCCCCCAAATCGTCGCGCCCTCCCCCCCTCCTCTCCTCTCCTGGCCAATTCCTTCCTCCCGCCTCCCCCTACCACCAGTGGGTTGCCGCCATCCTCCCCCTGGCCGGGTTGCCGTTGCCTCCATAAGACTTAGTTGGTACAGTAGATTGTACATCTGGTTCCTTTTTTTTTTTTATTGTCTGCAAGTTTTTATCCTAATTGTTTTTAGGGTGAAAATATTTGCATATAGAATTGTTATGTATGATAGTGTCAAATTTGTGTATTATTTTGAGTTAGTTCACCTTCATTGGCAGTGTCCATTGATCTCCATATGAATCTGTCTTTTTTTCTTTCTTTTTTTACAAAGGTTTACTTCTAAACAAGTGATCAGTTTTATTTTAATCCTTATTTTAATCCTTATTCATATTATATATGTTGCTCTTGTTGTTTTTTGAACTAAACTAATCTTGTTGTTTATAACACTTAGTTTTGTTTATATTATATATGTTGCTATTTTTTTTAGCTGAAATATTATATTTTGCTCCATACCACTTAGTTGCTCTTGTTGTTTATATTCTCGGGTCTACTTGAGGAAAGACAATGTCATTCAAGCCTAATACACATGTGTTCATAGTATAAGAGTATGCTATCAACCTGAAATTTTAATTTATAAGTAGATGATCTTGAGATGTAACTTATAAGTAGATGTATCATGTATATCTGATAGATAGTTCTTATCATGTATGAAACATCCTGGGTTGTGAATATTGTTTGTTTTTTTGTTTATTAAATGTTGTTTCTTACGCTTTTACGAGGATCATGTCTCGCTTTTGCCATATCCAGGAGATTATGGAGATTCGATGGAGATCATGGCGATATGATCATGGTGCATATGATGACTTGAGAGAGTGTGACACTGATGCTCCCACCACCACTAGCAGCTCCAGGGAGAAGCGCACTCGGGGTATAGTTACAATGTCATCTATTAAGAGAGCTCGTAGCAAGGGGAAAACACTTCAGGTAATTTTATTACAATTGAACAGTTTGAAATCGATAAATATATTGATTGATCGTTGAACCTAATTAAATACTATGTTATTGCAGTTATCGTTCAATGAGTTTGGACATGATAATAGGAAAAGAGAGTGAGTCGTTGTCCTTCTACATTTGAGTCTTTGTCGGGAGCGTGATCCTATCGTCTTTGCCAGAACAAGGATCGGGCGTAATTTCCAAACCGAACTCCTTTGAAGGAAAGATTATGGGACGAGCTTACGGTATGTTAATTATATATTTATTGAAAGTTATAGTATGACCCTTAAATTTACTAAATTGTTATGTTATATCGCGATAGACTACCTTCAGAGGTCTTGACCTTACAAAGAAGAAGCAAATATTGTGCATAAAAATTTCGAGTAATGGCCAAGAATTTAGGACTTGGTTGAGAAGTAACACACGAGATCCGAACCGGTCTTTACTCGGCTAGTCCACCTCTGAGTATCGAGAATAACCCTATGGTGGCTCCATACGGGAGGAGTTTGTGAGCGAGCTATGGAGGATGATTTCGAGTAAAATTGATGTCAAATGTCATTTCCTCAATTTCTAATGCCCTAAGTTTTTTGATTGTATATCATATTTCTATTATATTTGTAGGATCGAAGCAATAAAAATCGCGTTCAAGCCCACGTCGATAGAGGCGCGCGATATCGTGGATCCAACAAAGGTTATGCATTTAATAAGAGAAAATATGGTGAGATCAAAATCCTAACTTTTAATTTTTTTATATATTCACTTTTAATATATCTAATAAAGGGACACGTTCATCACTATCGTAGAAAGAGGAAAGAAGAAAAGCTGGAGAGAGTGAGCCTATTGTTACCCATTTCGACTTATTTCAGACTACCAAAAAGGGTCGAGACGGGAATATTCACGATCCCAATGCACAACGCATCATCGAAGAAGTGGTAATCTATCCATTAATTTATCTTTCAATTACAAACTATTATTTATAAACAAATAATTAAATAATAATCTTTTGTTTTTGTGATTCAGAGCGCCTATCTCGGACCATGACCTTTGGCGACATTCGCATGATCGCCCCGATGATCTGTTTGGACGGGCTATGGGTAGCGGGGGAGCATCCCTACCGCCACGGAGTGTCGGATATGGGCGGATTTAAAATATCTTTAGCAATGACACCCGGTCTTCAAGCCATGAATATGGTGGGTATACTAACGGAACAAAAGTTGCCAAGTTGGCTAAAGATGTGGAACGCTTTGAGGTCCGAGAAAAGATCGAGCCACGAAATGTCGTCGAAAGTGGAGCAAGCAGGAACATAGTGTCACTAATGCTATGTTTTCGATTTAACCTTAGGGACGACTTTATTGAGGCACTTCAAAAACGTCTCACGGTGTATCGATATGCATGTCTCACATTTGTTTTAATTAAAGACTAGTGTATTAAAATTTTCTAACTAAATATCTTATTCGAACAGCCAACGACCTTTTGCTACCTGTATCTGGAGGATCCCGATCGGTTGGTGGCCACAGGCTCGTTGCACAGCTCCCATGGAATGATTCATTCCCCAACATCATGGTCATCCCATCACTCCTGGTTTTGTGAGGGTCACACTCGATGTACCCGTAATCGGAGAGGAGGATTCAGCGGTGCCAAAACCAATCGATGAAGCCGTCACAGTCGGAACAGCGGTCGGGCACTTCATCGAATGGCCGAGCAACTTGGTCTCTAGCACCATGAGGGTAAAATATTTGTTATTAAAGTTCATTATCTTATTTGTGGTTCTAAATAATATTGTAAATTAATTGTTGAATCTGCCGACCCCACATGAGGCTAAATCGAGGGACTCCACTGCTCTAAGACTTGGTTATCCCATGACTGGAGACTTAGATCATGATGATCATTTACAGTCTAGGTTGCACCGGATGGTATCGCCTAATGCTTTTCGATATCGTCACGGTTCCCATGCTTGCTCACTTTCATCGAATACTTTCCAAGAATTCGTCAAATGAGGAACATGTGCGCCGAAGTCTTGAATGACGAAAGAGTGGTTGAGTGCAACCACCATAGCCCTTTACCTCGGTATGTGTTTACTAATTCTCAATATTCACTTTCAGATAGTTTAATTTTCTTTTTAAATATTAATTAGCGATATATGTTGGTTAAAGATATTTGGGTGAGCTATATATCTCCGGAGATAACGAAAGCAAGTGGAATGTACTCCTTCGTCTCCCCAAGTGTGTCTTGCATAATGGGTGATAAGGTACGGACCATGGATGGGTTCGTTAATCACATCTTTGAATCTAAGCGGGAGCGATCATCTCATGTTTTTGGCAACAAACAAATGTGGGGTGAGTGATAAACATTTCGATTAAAATTTGTATTCATGTTTATAATATTTGCACATATATATGTTAAATTTGCGTTAATTTTAATACTCTCAATATAATATAGGAACCATTGGGTGTTGGTCGCCATACACATGAATACATTAAGTGTGTATTTTATGGACCCATTTCGTGATGGAGTTCTAATCGCCTGATCTCGTTTCATATATGGGCGTAAGTTCATTTTAATATTCTATACAATGATTTGTTTTACTTTTAAAATTATGCATATTTAATCTATTTTTATTTTTTAATTATAATAATAATAGTGTGATGACGATGTATCGGAGTCGCCTAGAGAGTCGGGCTCAAGATCCAAGGTTAAATAAAGTGAAACTGGATTAACATTAAGGTAAATTTAATTTAGTAAATTATCAAACTAATTAATAGAAAGAAATCATAATTGTAATACGTGATTATATTGTTAATCAACGGTGTTTAGATTAACGAAATAATGACCATTGTGGTCATTTTGTTTGTTGCTTTATAGAAGATATAATCCATGCCAAATAACGAACATTCCTCCCAATGTAAGTCAATTATTGATTTATTTAAATTATTATTGATTGAATAAAAATTCATACTATATTGATTGATTCATTGTTTGCGGTTTTGTCTATGAGCGTGAGCTCAAGTCTTACTCTAAGAAAAGATGGAGAAATGGAAAAAACGATTGACGGGGTACCTTTACAATCGTTTTTTTATATTCATCTGATCAATATTGAGAGAATGTTGTTTGAAATATTGGTAGCATGTAATTAAATTATATATTTGTGATGATATATATTTCATGTTTTTTGGTGTATTGGACGTATGTTTATGATTGTATGTTTATATATTTTGATGTTTTGGTATATATATGTGGTTTATGGTTTTATTATAGGATTTTTGGTTTATATTATATGGTATTGGACGTATATATAAGTTTTGGTTTATAGTTTTTTATTATAGGATTTTTAAAATGTAAATTAATAATTAAAAAAAAAAGATATTGGACAGGGTTTTCAACCATTTGTCTATGTAAAAAAAAAAACTAATTAAAAAAATATATGCTTGACTTGTTATCAACAATTTATCAAGCCGAAATTTCAAAAGCGGTTAAAAAACCGTCGTCTAAGTCTTTTCTTGGACAACGGTTTTTTATCATTTGTCAAGTTTGGATTAGTGTTGATGCTTGGAGAGCGGTTATAACCGCTCTCCAAGGTCATTTTTCACAGCTGTCCAAGTCCAAATGTGTATTAGTGAATAAATTATGAATTTATAGAACTTCAACCTAATTTGAGAAGTATGACTCAAACATAAAGTGAAGGTTTGTCTTACGTATGAGATAGGCACAAAATTCTCGTTTAATATTTTAATCCTTTATGTAATTTTTTATTATTTATATTTATGTATATTAATATTAGATTGTCAATTCGTTATATACTCCCTCCGTCCCATAAAGCTTGCACGTTTTTCTTTTTGGGACGTCCCAAAGTAACGTGCACGTTTCCTAAAATGGCAAAGCACTCAAAACTTACATTCTCACAATATCTTTATAATTGATTTAAATCATCAATAAAGCAAGTTTTCTTATTTTGTGTGCTCGGCTAGGGGTGCACGTTTCTTTGGGATGGAGGGAGTATAAGATATGTTGTAGGCGGTAACAGTGGAGGCGATAGAGGTGGTGGAGTATGATGTTTTTCAACATTAATAGTGTTAGCTTAACTTGTAGTAAGACATTTTATACATAATAAATTAAATATATATATATATATATATAATTAAATAAATTGAATATTTGAAAAAAGAAAAAAAAAAAGTGAAGCTTAGTTAAAAAAATATTTGTCTTAAATCTACTAAAACAAAATTCATCTAAAAATTAATTATTAAATGAAATAGATAGCAAAATATCCATTACATTAGTCAAATAATACTGTATCATGATAACAACAATTAAAAACCAATGAAATTAAAAATAGATGCATTATTTAAAGTTATTAAGTTGATTACAAAATTTATATTAAATTTTTTTTCTAATTAATAATTTATCATATCAGTGTTGCAAAATTATAATTTATTTATTTAATTTTATACAAATCAATTAAATAAGATCACTATAAAAATAATACAAATTACATTCGAATTAATTAGAGAATGTGGAGAGGGGAGAGAGGAATTGGTGTCGGAAATGAGAGTGAACCGTTATTGAAAATGGAGAAAGAGAGAGAGTGTGCTAGAGAAATGGAATGATTGTCCTATTTTTATAAATGTATAGATAAAATTATTAAAAGAAATTAAAAACTTAAAAAATTAAAAATGATGACTCAACGGCAAACATATTCAAAATAAATCAGAAGTTATACATCATATAATATTCAGATCCACTAAACTCAAGAACAGTGGAAGAAATGAGGCCCAAAATCTAAGGAGAGAGTAGAGAAAATAAGCGGGAACATTTTTGGGATGATTATCTTATTTTTATATATGTATAAATTTAGTGATACATGCTCTATAAATTCTAATAGCGTGCAAATTTATACTCCCTTCGTCTTTTTCTTTTAGATTGCTCAAAATTTAAAAATTTTCCTTTTTTTCTTTCTTTTTGTTTTTTCATACCCAAATAACAATAATGTAATTCCATCCTTTTAAACTATCCCCTACAAACATTACTAAATTATATTTAGTGCTACTAATAATTATATAAAAAAATATTTTTGTTTGTTTTATTTATTTAAATTGACTAAAATACCCTTATAAAAAGTTACGTTATCCATTCAAGTACTAATAAACAAATTTTACAGTAAAACTCATGACAAAGTCAAATGAGCAATTTGAAAAAATAGAGGGATAACAATATGGAAAAAAAAGGCTTCAATATCTCCTAATCATTGATGTCGATAATTTAACTACCATTGTAAATGTATCAATTTTGCAGAACGCTACACGAAAAAGAGGACATTGATGATGGTGTTGAAACCGAGAGCGAAAATAGCAAGAAGCGTCAAATGTCACGCACAAGGTTCTTCGTGATTGCTCTAACATGCAGCTTCCTATGGTCTTTATTCCCAGGCTACCTATTCCAAACCCTTCAGAGCATTTCATGGGTATGTTGGGTATTTCCCCACTCCGTGACCGCTCAACAAATAGGGTCAGGTTTGAACGGTCTGGGAGTGGGGGCCCTCACACTAGACTTTGCCACCGTGGCGTCTTTCATGTTCAGTCCTCTCATCTCTCCCTTCTTCGCCATTGCAAACATTTTCGTCGGATATGCTGTGATAATGTACGTTGTCATTCCCATATCCTACTGGGGACTCAACGTCTACAGTGCCAAAACCTTCCCCATCTACTCTGCAGACCTCTTCACTAGAGGTGGACAGGTCAAAAAATTCCATCTCATCAAAAAGTCTGAATTTTGATGGAATTAATTTATTTATATTATTTTCCTAACAACAGGAGTATGACATATCGGCCATTGTGAATCACAAGTTTGAGCTCGATAAAGATCAATATGCAAAGCAGGGGAGGATTCACTTGAGCACATTCTTCAGTCTTACTTATGGATTCGGTTTTGCGACCATAGCTGCTACAGTTTCCCACGTTGCGTTATTCTACGGAAGGTGATTTCTATCTTTCAATTTCTTCTAATGTATATAATCAAGGCAAAGTCTCGTGTAAATTAGTTTCACCACAACTGATTTGTATTCTGAGTATATTTTTAAAAAGTATTAGTTGTTTTATTAAAACATATTAGTTATTTCATTAAAATTATTAGTTTTTTTTATTATAAAGTGATAGTTGTAAACCACTTTGAGTTAAAAATATTTTTCGCCCCACAAACTTTTTTCTTAGGAAAAAGGTCCAAAAATGCTTGAAAGAATTCAATTTAGTCCCATATTTTTCTACACTGCTCATTTTGAGTCAGATTTTGCCTGAAATTTTTAAAAAGACATTTCATATGAACTTACTCCAAATTCAAAGGTCAAATGCGAATTTCGGTCAATTTATAATTTTCCAGCAAAATTTGACAGATATTGAGAATCTAAAAAAATATGGTACCAATTTGACGGAAAAGTCAAAAGTTTTGGGACGAAAAATATATTAAACTCGAACCAATTGTCCCGCAAACTATTTTACCCAAAACCAACTAGGATATGAATGTAAATTTGCAGAGAGATATACAATCGTTACACAACTTCTTCAAAGGGAAAGAAATAAGATATTCACGTAAAACTAATGAAAAGGTATAAAGATATACCATCATGGTGGTTTTACCTCCTCCTTGGAGCAACCATGACGGTGGCACTTTGCCTCTGCATTTTCTTGAAAAATGAGATTCAGATGCCGGTGTGGGCTCTTCTACTTGCAGCTTTCCTTGCTTTCTCATTCACACTTCCAATTAGCATCATCACTGCCACCACAAATCAGGTAATCTCGATCATTCCTCTATTAAACAAATTATTATTAATTTATTTGATAAATAAAAAATAAAATTATTTGACAGACTCAGGGCTAAACATAATCACAGAATACGTGATGAGACTGATATATCAAGGAAGACCAATAGCGAATGTGTGTTTTAAGACTTACGGGTATATGAGCATGGCACAAGCAGTTGCCTTTCTCGCTGATTTCAAACTTGGACACTACATGAAGATTCCTCCTAGATCTATGTTCCTAGTCCAGGTATATATGAATGATGTCATGATCACTTGATCAATTGAAGGCTTAATTGCACATAAAATCACGACATTTTTGCAAATTGCAATTTAATCCGGACTTTGAGTTTTGGTAAACAAAACCATTTTTTTTTCATTCGAACCAATAAAGTGATTTTGCTAGCTCATGCCCCGAATTGACGTATCTATCAACGAATAATTAAGCATATTAACATGTTTAGATTTGTCTGGATGAAAACTAATACTCCCTCCGTCCCATTTGAGCCTTCACACTTTTCATTTCGGTCCGTCCCATTTCAAGTTGCACATCCCAAATATTGAAAAAAATCTTACAATCTCCACCCTCACAATCTCCACCCTCCATCCCATTTAAAAAGTCAACAAAGCCATTTTTTCTTAAAATGTGTGCCGGTCAAAGTGTGAACCCTCAAATGGGACGAAGGGAGTAATTAATTGTCATTTTCGGGCAGGAGCGAAAAGGGATATAAATCAAATTCGTCCCATAATATTTTACCTTTATTAAAATGGTCTTGTAACTATCAAACTTTTCAATTTAGTCTCACATGTATTCAATTTGTTCCAATTTAGTCACAGACTGTCGAAGATCGATCAAAAATACCCAAAACAACGTCGTTTTAGTCGCGTCTATCACGCGCCCCTAATTTTTGCTACTAAAATGACATCGTTTTGGGTGTTTCTGATCGATCTCCGGCAGTTTGGGACTAAATTGGAACAAATTGAATACTTGTGGGACTAAATTGAAAATGTTAATAACTATGGGACTATTTCAATAAAGGTGAAAAATTAGTGGACTAATTAATTTGGTTTAAATCCCTAGCGAATATGTACATTGGTTCGGATTGCAAAATTTTTTTTAAATTAAGGTTTTGTTTTAGTTTTAAAAGTTCATATTAGATTGCAATTTGCATAAAGGTTGTGTTTTAATATGCAATTAAGCTTTAGTTTAATTATCATTAATATATATTTGTTGGCATGGTATATGTTGTATTTGGTGGTCAGTTTTTGTTTTGGGCTTATTTAATAGGCTTAGTATGTTTGCGAGTATAAATAGCTTCCCTAATCTTGACCTAATGTCATTCTATATCTTTGTACCCACTTTCTCAACATAATAAATATATCATCTCTGCTGAACGTGGACGTAGTTAACACAATGCTAGTGAACCACAAAATTTATGGGGATTTAAACTAAAATTGTCTCATAACTTTGCACATTTATTGAAATGGTCTCATAATTATCAACTTTTCTAATTTAGTCTCATATGTATTCAATTAAATTGATCCAATTTAGTCCCATACCGCCGGAGGTCGCTCAAAATTGCCCAAAATGACGTCATTTTAGACACGTGTCTTACATATTCTTGTCAAAATTGGGTACACGCCCAAAACGACGTCGTTTTGCGCATTTTTGAGCGGCCTCCGGCGGTTTGGGACTAAATTGGATCAAATTGAATACATGTGGGACTAAATTGGAAAAGTTGATAATTATGAGACTATTTCAACAAAGATGGAAAGTCACGAGACTATTTTGGTTTAATTCTCTATCTCAATTACTTATCTTTGTTCCATTCTTCATAACACACAAATATTCTTTTCATGCAGTTCCTCGGAACACTGATTGCAGGGACGGTGAATATGACCGTCGCGTGGTGGCTTCTCCACTCTATCGAACACATATGCCACCAGGACAAGCTGTCCAACAGTCCCTGGACATGAACCAACGACCGCGTCTTCTTCGATGCGTCCGTCATCTGGGGCCTTGTCAGCCCCAAGAGGATCTTCGGGTCTCAAGGCAACTACTCGGCGCTCAACTGGTTGGCCCCGTCGTCATCTGGGCCTTCCACAGGAACTTCCCAACCCATACCTGGATTCCCCTCATCAATCTCCCGGTCCTCCTCGGTGCTACCGCTAACATGCCACTAGCAACTGCTATCAACTACAATGCTTGGATTCTCGTAGGCACTGTTTTCAACTTCTTTGTTTTTAGATACAGGAAGAAATGGTGGCAGAGGTACAACTATGTCCTCTCTGCAGCTTTGGATGCTGGCGTTGCTTTCATGGCTGTCTTGCTCTACTTTACTGTTGGTATGGAGAACAAAAATATATCGTGGTGGGGAAACAATGACCTTGAGCATTGTGATTTGGCTACTTGCCCCACTGCCAAGGGTATTGCAGTCGATGGCTGCCCTTTATTTTAAGAGGCACACTTGCATAAGACGGTCTCACGGTGAAACGGGACATAAATTGGACATTGGCGCTTTAACACTCTAGGAGGGGTGTGTGTGGTTTGTGCTAAATTGTACTTCATCTAATGCATGAGATCGTCTCATATGAGTTTTGTCTTATTTAATTTATTGTATGCCTAAAATTGTTATAATTTTATTTTGATTTATTCATACCACTTAACAATAATTTTCAACTTCCATAATGTATCTTGCAGTTATAATTTTTTAACATAAGTATGTGTTTTAAATATGGGTTGATCTTTTGTGCACCTAATATAGGAAACAAAATTTGAGTGGTCCACCCATAGGTGTAAAATACTAAAAACTATTACTAAAAAGTGCAAACTAATTCCCCTAATTACTAATAGGTGCAAATTGTTTAGTAGAAAGACACAAAACCCTTAACATCCCCTTCACACCACATCACACCCCACATTTTGTTGTTAGTTCTCCTGTTCAAATTGATAGGAATCAAAAATAGGAAAATATGCATTCAACCTTGTTCACTAAAAATTTGAATTTACATATCTAAATTGAAAAATTGCATAACTGAAGGTGAAAAAAATTGCAGGCCATCTTTCTTCGTCTTCCTTTCACAAAAAAAATATTGCAAACCTTTGTCTTCTTCTCTTTTTTTTATGCACTAGTGCATAATTTCTACACGATTCAAAAAATTGTGCACATGTTCAAAGAAGAACCCATAAAAGTTTACACCCAACCCGATTAAACCCAAACAAAAACCCAATATATTTTACAACAAATGAATTAAACAAGGTTTTTCAAAAGTTAAAAAGCAACATGCATTCTCGAAAAACCCAATTTTTCAGGGCAAAAATTTGTATGCAATATTGCATACAAGTGATATGTGCAATTGAGTTTTTTTTTTTTTTTGTTTGTCGGGGTCGGATTAGGGAGATTATTTGGCGAGCTAATGGGCTTTCTTCTTCTTTTTTTATGACAATGACGCAGACATAATTTCTTCTTCGTTGTTTGTAGTCGGAGAATTTGTCCATCGTTCGTGCCCTAATTTCTTGTCCAATTTAATTTTTTTTCGATTCGGTCGAATCATTGGATGAAATCAGGTTTGTTCAATATGGATTTTGGTGTGGATTCTGCGAGAAGAAGAGAGAATATGTGTGTGGTGTTGGATTACACATCAACACAAAGTGTGTGCTGAAATTTAAATCCTTCTGCACACTTCTCACATTGTTCTTTAGATTTGTAATTTTGGACTGAGATTTTTTTTTCACATTTGTACTGGTTTGTGTTCATGTAGTAACACTCTTTTGTTCATAGGTAACACTCTTTTATTCATGTAGTAACACATCAAGTTGTTCTTAAAATTTGTAATTTTGGACTGAGGATTTCTTTTCGCGCTTGTACTGGTTTCATTCACATGGTAACACATTTTTCTTCATAGGGTAACACTTTTTGTTCATGTAATAACACATGTTTTTTAATAATATGTAACACTATACACATGTCGTCTTAATACTAAGTGAATACTCATGTGTTGCCATATGAAAACAATGTGTTACCTTACGAACATTTATGTGTTACGTTATGTTTAATACGTGTTACGTAAGATATGAAGTTTTTTTCAATATAACAATGTAGTAACACTTACTTATCCATTCAAGAAAATTGGAGAATTGTATTTTTTTTTTAAATAATAATGTAATTTTTTATTTCACGTAGTAACACATAGTATCACGTTTTTTCATGTAGTAACACACAAAAACTTGACAAAAAGAATTAAAAAATTGTGTGCTCAATAAGAATTGAACCTGCGATTATCATTAACAAGAGACTTGAACCACTAATACAAACACATATTTGATAAATATATCTTTCTATAGATATAAATGTACCCGCCCAACCTACAACCCATAACCCACTGCCTAGTCCACCCCTACGACCCGCCACTCTCCAATTGGGTAACCCATCCTCGATTTTTGAGTAAATTGTTTTAATTATGGTGTATTGCACATATCAATAGGGTGTAATATTTCACAAGATTTATACTCATTTTTCAATAGTGAATTAAATAAGAGTGTGTCTCCTATTCACCAAGTGTACCTTGCACTCGGGTATATGAGTAATCCATTAAGAAAATGAGACCTTGCCATTAGTGAAAATGAGGATCCACAATAAAAATGGGGTTTGTCAAAGTGAAAATTTAACGAATGTAAGTCTGTCATAAGTGCATATGAGACCTTGCCATTAAATAAAGTTTCTCACTATCATGCACAAAATTGTCATTGCTTAAAAATGCATTATTTTTAAAATAGTGATAGTTTTTATGCATAACTTTTGATAATTTTTTTGCACATAACAATGATATTAAAAAGTAGAGTTCACCATGAACTGAGGTTCACACACCATTTTTTGTCTTAATTATTTAGCCTTTATGTATATTTTTAACTTTTTTAGCTACGCTACTTTTATATTTTGCAAATCTTAAATTTCCTCAAACTAAATAAATATTAATATATATATTTAATTAATATATGGATATAAAAAAATTATTAATAGCAGAATATTAATAATAAAAAGGAGAAATCTCCTTTCAAAACAAGTACTGATGTACACCACTAAAATTAAATGTATAAGAATTTTCTTTTCCTTTTACAGAAAGCGTGCATCGATCTTCTCATAGCTAAGAAAGCTTAATTTTGTCAAAAAAATAGACATGCTAACAAGGTGATATATTATTTGAGATAATAGAAGCAATTTGGAGGTTAAGTCTATGCATTTAGGGCGTTTCATTTATAGTAAGACTTTATAAATATTCAACTTGTTAAGTTAAAATATCAGTTTGTTTACACTTAACCGTTGAATTATTAATATGAAAAAAAAATAGTTATGGTTTAGTGTAAATAAGTTCACATTTTAATTTTATCTCCGTCACAACTCTTTGTTTTTACGAAATCGTATTTTAAGTGAGTTTTTATTAGTATTTAAAATGATAACGTAATTTTTAAGAAGATATATAATAGATGAGAGGTATATCTATTATCCCCTTCTTACAAATCACTTTATCATTTTAAATATTAATAAACAATTTGCTCACTAAAACACAAATAAAAAATAATGTGAAGAAAAAGTTTGAAACGGAAAAAAATATAACAAATTATAATATATTTTTAAATTGCACTATTGCATATGAGACCACCTTAAGTGGATCGTCTTTTGACTTGTTAGGTACCCATTCTTTTCCTTTTTTCCTAATTTTCCTTTTAAAACCAAACGTGCTTATTCTTTTTTTCTTTTAAAAAAGAAATATGCATCATTTGAGATTGTGCGTAAAAATATCAGTACGTCTTATCACGTAATAAGCTACCAAACGAGTTTTTACTACACATTTCTTGCAAGCTACAATATATATCATACGTACGCACTAACCAAAAAAAGTTCATATTTGCTTTCTTCATTTGCAGTTGAAGTGAAGTAATATAAACGCTTTATCTAGCTTGCTTACCCACAACTCCTCTCGATTCTCACTCTTGTTTTGTTTCTTTTATGGCCTCAAGAAACTTAATTGAATAATTATTGTTGGATATAAAATTTTGAATTAAGTTACTAATAGGTATAAACTTTTTAAAAATGTACTAATATATATAAAATAATTGTATATATGATATATTAGATCGAAGTTGCACAAAATGTGCAAATGTAACTGTTTATGTGCAATTTTTTTATACCTATATACCTATTAGTAAGTTTTGAGTTGTCAATTGTACTAATTAGTTAGGCACCCCAGCTTAATTAACCTTCAAAGTTTCCCATCCAATTAAAGTACAATTTAATTTCTTGGGAGCATGTCTAATTGTTGCGGTAGTGTGGAACTTTAAAATTCGGGAGTTGCTCTCCGATTCAGAAAAAGTGAGAGTTTACAATTTGTTGTTAATTAAGATTTGAAGTACAATAAAAAATATATTCTTATTAATCATTTTATCTCTTACCATATTCCTTGACTTTAGCTAATCGCGTTCCACTAATTTGGGCTAATAAAGATAACCTGAAAATATATATGAATGATTTTCTTTTCTTTGAATTGAGAAAAGGCAAAAGGAGAAAAGAATATGAAAATAATTAAATGAAACATCAAATAATTTGAATAAATAATTCTACCTTAAACCATCAGTTTTCTGAATATAAGGGAGTATTAATTAAATTCATACTAACCCCCCAAAAAAAAAACCCAGCATATATAACAATCATATATACATGACATTCCAAATTAAATAGAAATTAGAGTAAAAAATGAAGGTACGTTTTATTTTTATTTTTCGCAATGGAAAATTTCAATTTGAGGATATATAGAGTTAAATCCTAATCATGCCACTGATTTATGAGAGAGTTAAAATAAAATAAAATCTATCCACCCATACATATACCCTTATGTGGCGTTTCGTTCAAGGGACTTGATTGATTAGGTGTGATAAGATTGAGTGAGATTTGACTAAATTTGTTTGAATCAAGATATGCGTTTGGATTGTACAATTGACTTGAGGGATTAGATGAGATACCTATTAAAATTTCATAAATACCTTTAAATAAATTGAAACAACAACAATCCATTCTTGTGAATCTATTCAAACAATAGAAGGACAAATTGTAATATTGCATTTGAGATATGTTCTATCACACCTTTCACATGGGATTGACATATCCCTCCATAGAGAGATGTAATACATAATCTACCCAGACTTATTAGGCCCCGTTTGGTTCACGTGATTGATTGAGATAAGTCAGGATTAAAATTTTAATCCCAACTAATCTACCGTTTGATTTGTGGGATGAGGGTCCATGATATGCTTCAAGTCCGGAAAATCCATCGGTAATTTCATCGGTATTTAACTATTTTTTTTGTAGTGATGAGGTTTTTAAAGACGGAAAATGAGTCGTCGGAAATTCGCCCGTAACCTAATTTACCGAGAAAATCCATCGGTAATTAAACGGTATTTATTTCGCTTTTTTTGTAGTGTTTGATCGGAAATCTCCAAATTGAATGCTCACATGTAAGGCACATGATAAAAAACGACGTCGTTTCATCAATTCCGACGAATATGGGATGAAAAATGGTACAATTCGAATAAAATTTAGATTAATTTTGTACATCAAATTTTTTTGGGACCACTTTAAAAATTGTGAAAAGTTATGGACTATTTTTGAGTTGTATATATCTCAAGTGACTTACTCCAAGTTCAAAGGTGTCGCTTAAAACAGAAATTGGGGCTGGGTCAAAAGAGGAAGAAGTTGTATATATATAAGTTGATTATAAGTAAACTAGAAAATGATCATCTATTCATTTTTGGGCAGAAAACAAGATCATATATACATACAGGCCAGGAGAAAAACAATGTCAACTTCAAAACTAAATTGCATATTCAAGATCATCATGTAAAGAGATACATATTTAAATACGATTTAAATATATATATGGGTGCAATTTGGTAAGTTCTTTACGGACAAAATTAAATCACATCATGCACAAAAATACTTATATGTTGTAATAGAATCAAATTTGTTCGTGTAAGTATATAATTCAAGAAATTAAGATAGCTAGCAAAAATACATTATACATGTTCACTTATTAATCGCATGCATGTGACTATTTAATTAATTAATTATTGCAGGTGGTTTTGGAGAATGGCATCATTAGAGTCACATTATCGAAGCCAGGTGGCATGGTAACTGCGATTAAATACAATCACATTGACAATCTGCTGGAAACAGCCTACGATGAATCTAATAGAGGGTAATAACATAATGCTATATGGAGTATATAGTTTTTTTGAATTTATACATATAATAATAATAATAATATATAGTAGGATTTGAGGACTAATTAAATAATTAAAGCATTTATTTAGTTACTGTCTTATTTACAAATGCAGGTATTGGGACCTTGTTTGGAGTCCACCCGGAACTACTGGAACTACAGGAACATTTGAAAAGTATGTTAAAATTATTAAAAATAAACATCATGATGATAAATAAAAAACAAAAACTATGAATATGCATGCCAGCTTGATCCAATATTCTAATTTGGTACCACATCCATAATCTTAATTACACGCCACTATTTTACGCTCCCTTCGTTTTTTAATGTATGTCGCTTTTATGCTTATTTTATGTTTCAGAATATTTGCCGTTTTACCCTTTTTTTTCCCACGTTTTTCCCTATTTTATTCATACATTTTTCCATCAATATTTCTTTAATTTTATACTTCATAAAATTTCTCCTTAATTTTGCACTCTACCCAAAAATTAATTAAAAATATTAAATATAATAAATAATTAATTGGTATCTCATATTTTAACTATCCTATTAAAAAGGGTAGACTTGTAATTTTTTTTTAACTCTATACAAATGTTAAAGCGACAAATTTTACGAAACGGAAGAAATAGTACGTATGAGTATACAATTATTCGGGATCATGGTAAAAACTAGAAGCACACATGCACGACCAATATGAAAGAAAGTAAAAACATACAAGACCAATTAAAGGAAGTAAAAATATATAGAACTAAAATTGAACACGAACTTAATTACAGAACAATTCTTGATATTAACCTCAAGTTTTGTAGCACGAAAAAGAAAAAGGGGAAAAAAAGTAATTAAGGTGTCTCTGCAGAATCGAAGGAAGAAATTTCAAGGTTGTGGTTGAAACAGAGGAACAGATAGAGGTATCATTCTCAAGATTGGGATACATCCCTTCACGGAAAGCTTTCTCCACTAAACGTCGACAAAAGGTAACTAAATGTCACAAAATAGATTGTAGTAAATATAATTTAGGATATATATATCATGACATTAACATTTTTTTTTTTTGAGCGCAATGTAGGTTCGTACTGCTTCGGGATTGCTCAGGTTTGTATTCATATGCAATTTACGAGCATTTGGAGGGTGTGACTTTCAACCTTGAAACCAGAATTGTTTTCAAGCTCAGCAAGGACAAGTAAATACTTACTTCAAACTTTACTCTCTAAAAAATTATAGGTCAAATAATCAAACTAGCTTAGCATATCTTTTTTTGTTATTTATTAATTTTAGTATATATTTTTTTCTCAATTTAAACTTAGCACATATTTTCACTTAATACAATAAAGTTTGTCTGATGTGATTGTTGAAGTTCATTTGTCTTGCTAATATGTAAATATTAAAATTAAAAAAATTAAAAAATTCACCGTATAAAATTAGAAAATATATAGTGATTCGAGATGTTTTTATATCCCGCATTTTCTAATTTTAAGTGGTAATTTTTATTTTTTTTTATTTTAACATTTATACATTAACTAGACAGGTCACCTCCAATGACCACATCAGACGATCTTTTCTGAAAATGATGAATCGGGATATATTTAAGTATTAAATTAAACTATATGCTAAATTTAACGAGAAAAAAAAGTATATGCTAAAATCTATAAATATATAAAAGTAGAAGTGATGAGAAATAATACAATATTTGTTGAAGCAAGTGCAACTCCACTTGCTTTGTGATGAAGTGGTGACTTTTCACTCAAAAAAAGAGTGAATTTGCTTTAACCAATCATCATTTTTCCTTTTCTTTGTTACTTTTCAAAATCAATTTTAAATTCATTTCTCAACACATTATATATCAAATTAATTTACTTTTAGAGATCTTTTATGTAACATGTATACTATACGTATAAAAATAAAATTCAAACTAAACATATCTATTTTATAGTTATTGATATTTTATTTGAGTTGAATTTAAATATTTTTATTTTAGAATTTTATAAGTTTTGTTGAATTTTAGTATCATTTTATAAACTTTATTAATTATGATGAATTTATTACATAATAAAAATTATAACTTAATTAAATAAATTGTGAGTCACCCACACATATACAATATATTTTTCATATATTATGAAAAGTAAATAAAATAAAAATTAAAAATATAGATTGGTAAGTAAAATAATTTAAATTGAATTTGTATATTATATCGTTTTACATTACATCATCTTATAATTAAATTTATAATATTCAATTAAAGCATCATGGAGGAGAATTTAATGAAAAATCAAAAGTATGAGCTAAATTTGAATATTTGGCCAAAATTATAAATATGCAAACTCTCCTGAAAAACTTGTTCTTAGTAAAACTGATATCATTACATATATAAATTCACCACATATATATATATATATATGAGATTCGATATGCATGTGACATTCCCAAACTAAGCCCCTAAACCATAAACCCTAAACCCTAAACCATCAACCGATTTAAAATTTGGGTGAACCATGAACCATGTTGGTAGGTGCAAATGAGTCTTACGTGTATGGGGGAATATGTTTTTTAAAACTTTTTTCATTGAGGTCACTTGGGTCGGATAATCGAAGATTAGGTTCGAGAAGCCTGAGATCGCTCCGAGTCAAAGTCTATCGAGGCAGTGATCCCGAAGCCGCTTTCGGAGATACCTCGAGATAATCTCAACTCGAGTCGAGTGTGTCGAGAGATCCCGAGTTGCTTGGATCGAGATAACTAACTTATGAACCCTCGAAAAGAGTAAGTTCGGTTTGGAAACTTATCTCGTTTAGCTGTTGTGTGCGGAATGGTTGGCCCTTTAGTTTATACTCGTTTTAAACTTTCTTTGAAAAACCTTCCTTTTATGGAATAGTGATTAGGCCGTGATTGTTATGCAACTTCGATTGGATTGATTCCGAATATCGATGAAAAAATATGCAAAAGTCAATGCATGAGTTAAAAGAGATAAGGAAAGCAATAAACAACACACAATTATAGTGGTTCGAGACTCAACCTCTCTCCGATCCTCGAGAGAAATTTACTAATCACCGAGCTTTTCGACTACCTGCGAAAGGTTTACTTACTCAACTTTTCATTACTCCACGAGTTTACTTACTCGACCTTGAGCTTTTCGACTACCTCCGTAGTTTACTTACTCAAACACAAACAAGCTTTCGGACTACTCTCGTAGCTTACTAAAGAGTTTTTTCGACTACTCTGTAGTTTACTAACTCTTTTCAAAAACTCCAACTACCTTCTCAAGGGTTTGGGGTTTCTAGGTTGGTTTCAACTAGGATGAGATATCCTTTACAATGAAGTACAATGCAAAGGGTTAGGATATATCGACTAAACCGGATAAATCTTATCAAGCTAAGGCTTTAGTTTAGTGAGCTCTCTTCAATATAAAAGCACTTGGGAAATTCTAAGTTTTTCGAAAGTGCTTTAACCCATGATAATAAGTTTGAGCTCTTGAGTTGCGTATAAATTTCCGTAACCTTACAATGTAGAGGTCACCGGATTTATAGGCATACACCAAGGTCACTTTTGAAAACTATCCGTTGAGAGATAGGCCGTGAGTTTCTCTTATGGTGTGTGAAAGACTATATTTAGGGTTTGAAACTTAACGTTTTAAAAATAGTCTTTTCGTGTAGCCGGTCTTCACTTTTTTGCGATCAAACTTTGTACATCGACATCTTTTTTAGCGACATCCTTTTCGATTGTCGATTGAACAATCTTTGTCTTCTCTTTTTTGACTTTTGTCTCAGTTTAAAGGTATTTTTTTACAAACTCGAGTTTGATATAACCTTAACAACACTTCGAAACTGTTGGGATATTTTAGTTTTGATGAATTATGCGAAAACATTATCAACTTGTGTTGTTAAAGGTGATTTCTGAGATAACAAGTTGGGGAACGAGAGAACAAATTGAGGGGAACTCACTTAAATCGGGCGTAGATGATCGAGATCGACGAAATTTCTGAGCGAGACCGATCGAGATCGGATGAGTAAGATGAGTTTCGGAGTTAATGATGTGTTGAGCAAAATCGGAAGAGGAGATAAGCTAAGCCGCCTAATCGGAAGATCGAAGATCGGATGAGAATAAGACGTCGGATGATCGTAAGAAGAAGTCGGTCGAGTTGATATGGTGATCGGAAGAATGACATAGCCGATTAGAAAGAAACCGACCGTAAGATCAAGAGAAGGTTGCAGATCGTAAAAAGGAGCAGATAAGACCGACGAGATCGACGTGATCGAGATCGAGATATGAAGATGAAAGCAGTGATCAAGATCGACGTGATTGAGATCGATGTCTTAAACCGATATGCTAAACCTAATGTAATCGACTCGATGCTATCCCGAGATGTTGATTCGAAGATGTGTTGATCCGATCACCGAAATGATCGGATCAGCAAAGAAGAAATCGATAGCTCGAGTCAAAGTGACCAAGGTCGATGTCTGAATTCAAAGAATCGAACTCATCGGAACGAGTGTCAAGATGCCCGATCGATAAGGTCATGAAGAGAAGTCTATTTGAATCAAGTATCCCGAGGCTCGGATAAACCGCCGAGGCGGGATGAGAAATCTGGAGACTCGGATAAACCCGAGGACTCGGATAGAATCAAGACTCAAGATGTCTCAAGACACCGAGACTCGGAGAATCTGAATGATTTGAGGCGAGGAATCGAGGAATATAGCCGTTAGAATCACCGACGTGGACCATTGAGAGGAAGACAACCAGCTGAAGAGGCCAGATTTTACAAGAATAGTATGGATTTGAATGTGATTCTCTCCAACGGTAACATTCAAATCCACACTATAAATACAAGGTCTTTCATCATTCTAATGGGTGGATGCGTGGAGATTTATAGACGAGATCTTCAGAGCCAAAAGAGTTATACCCAAAGCATTCCCACCCTAGAACACAAGTCGTAGATATACAAATATGTTCAATAGTGTTCTAGAACCCAATCTAAGCAACCCATGGCGTATCCTAAGCTTAGAGAGATTTTCCCAACCTTAGCATTGAGGCTAAACAAATGTAAGGAAAATCTCAACCTAGTTGAAACCAAACAAACCTTACCCAAATCGATCGGTTAAGTTTGTAGGTGAGTGTGAACTTCAGTAAACATCTAGCAATCCGAAAGGGAGGGTAGCAATCCGAGTGAGGGTGATATGTCCCGTTGGAGTGTGAACTCATTAAACATTTGTAGCAATCCCGTGGAGGGTGATAAGTCGAAGGCGGGGAGAGGGTGATAAGTCCATTGGAAGGAATTTCCCTAGGAGCGGGGAGAGTGGATGTAGGAGCTTGAGTCTCCGAACCACTATACTTTGTTGTGTTCTTTATTGCTTTATGTTCAGATATTGTCATATGCATTCGATTATAAGCAAAAACACAACACATGAGCTTAAAAGAAAAAATCTGTAATCACCATTCCTTCTTTTTTTGCTTTTTATATGCATCACGAAATGTTTGCTTCCGCACACGCAAAATGGGTTTTTGGGACCATCAATTGGTATCGAAAGCGGTGTTCAAAGCGGTCCGATTTCAAAGTAACCACTGAATCGATCTTTTAAAAGAAAACCCGTTTTTTTAAAATGCATATATTCTAATGTTTTGGCTTCATTATCAAAAAGGGGAAATTGTTGGGATATTTTAGTTTTGATGAATTATGCCAAAAACATTATCAACTTGTGTTGTTAAAGCCGATTCATGATAACAAGTTGAGGGGAACGAGAGAACAAATTGAGGGGGAACTCACTTAAATCAGGCGTAGATGATCGAGATCGACGAGGTCAAGAGATTTAGACCGATCGAGATCGGATGAGTAAGATGAGTTCCGGAGTTAATCGATGAGTGAGCAAAATCAAGAGAAGATAAGCTAAGCCGGTGATGGAAGATCGAAAAGATCGGATGACGAAACTGATCGGATGATCAATCCCGAAATGATATGGTGATCGGAAGAGCGGCATGTTGATTAGAAAGAACCCGACCGTAAGATCTAAGAGAAGGTTCTGAGATCGAGAAAAGGAGCGGATGAGACCGTCGAGAAAGGACGTGATCGAGATCGATATGAAGATGAGGGTGATCAAGATCGGGACGTGATTGAGATCGGACAAAGTAAACCGATATGCTAAACCTAATGTCTTGACTGATGCTATCTGGGATGTTGATCCGAAGATGTGTTGATCCGATCGGTCGAGATGATCGGATCGTGAAAAGAAGAAATCGATAGCTGAGTCAAAAGTGGACCAAGGTCGGGATGTTCTGAATTCAAAGAATGAACTCCGGAGTGTAGATGTGCCCCGATCGGATGGATCAAGAAAATCTTTGAATCAAGTATCCCGAGGCTCGGATAAGCCTGAGGCTCGGATGAGAAATCTGAGACTCGGATAAACCGAGGACTCAGATAGAATTCAATATGTCTCTGAAGACACTGAGACTCGCAGAGAATCTGAATGATTCAGAGGCGAGGAATCTGAGGAATATAGCCGTTAGAATCGGTGGCGTGGACTAATTAACAAGAATAGTATGGATTTGAATGTGATTCTCTCCAACGGTAACATTCAAATCCACACTATAAATACAAGGTCTTTCATCATTCTAATGGGTGGATCGTGGAGATTTATAGCGAGATCTTTTGAGAGCCAAAGAGAGTTATACCCAAAGCATTCCCACCCTAGAACACAAGTCTCGTAGATATACAAATATGTTCAAGAGTGTTCTAGAACCCAATCTAAGCAACCCATGATGTATCCTAGCTTAGAGAGATTTTCCCAACCTTAGCATTGAGGTTAAAAAAACAAATATAAGGGAAAATCTCAACCTAGTTCAAACCAAACAAACCTTACCCAAATCGATTCGGTTAAGTTTGTAGGTGAGTGTGAACTTCGGTAAACATCTAGCAATCCCGAAAGGGAGGGTAGGCAATCCCCGAGTGAGGGTGATAAGTCCCGTTGGAGTGTGAACTCGGTAAACATCTGTAAGCAATCCGTGGAGGGTGATAAGTCCCGAGGCGAACCCAGGAAGAGGTGATAAGTCCATTGGAAGGAATTTCCCTAAGGAGCAGGGAGAGTGGATGTAGGAGCTTGAGTCTCCGAACCACTATACTTTGTTGTGTTCTTTATTGCTTTATGTTCGTATATTGTCATATGCATTCGATTATAAGCAAAACACAACACATGAGCTTAAAAGAGAAAAATCTATAATCACCATTCCTTCACCCCTGTTTTTATATGCATCGCACGAAATGTTTGCTTCCGCACGCACAAAATGGGTTTTTCACCGGGACCATCAGTCTCCATTGGAATGTCTTGGCAATATCTAACTTTCAAAAGGAATCGCGATCTTCTCAGTATTGCATCCTTCGGATAGATATTTTCAGTGCCTCGGAACATTCAGGTTTATCTTGAGCATTGATACATTCTTGAGTCTTGAGTAATTATTGTGCCTTCAGTATTCTTGATCTTCAGTTCTCGATCTTGATCTTGCGTCTTGAGTCTTCTTGAGTCTTGACGTCTTCGAGTCTTTTATAGTTATCTTGACCGATATCTTGAGTCTTCATCTTTGAGTCTTGATTTTTCGATATCATCTTGAGTCTTGATATCTCGATTTCTTGAGTCTTGATTCTCGATTTCATCTTTGAGTCTTTCTTCGGTTTCATCTTTCAAACTTTTCGGTTTCATCTTGAAACTTCAGTTTCTTGAAAATCTTGAGTTCTTGAGTCTTGAGAACCTATCTGAACTATATCATTGACTATACATTTTGCAGATAACATCCTGAATGCTCTAAAACTGAATCCTCAACTATCAAGATCATTCTGAACATGTCATACTCAGGGGTTTTGGGATCTTAATCAAAATCATATATCTTTTATTAAATTCATCTCCCAACAATTTCCCCCTTTTTGATGATGCCAAAACCTATCTTGTTACAAACATATAACCTATACTCAGGTTTCAGTTTATCATATTTCAAGATTGGTTATGTCTCCCAACAATTTCCTAAATCAGAGAAACTCCCAACAATTTCAGAGAGTCTCCCAACAATTTAAATCATTCAACAATTTCTTTAGTAATGAATCTCTTTAAATAGTTCATTACCAAATACTTAAACAATTTTCCTCATCTTCAAACAATTTCCCCCATATTCAGACAATCAGTTCAGAGACATTCATTCAGGCATATCAAAATAAAAGACATGTAAATAAGATAATGAGATATTATCTTTTGAGCATAAATGATAAAACTTCATTGATGATTGGTATACTATTACAGATTACAATGAGTCTTATCAACAAAATCAAAAAGACAAAAATTTAAAGATTACGAGAATCTTACGAGTCTTGATCTTGATTTTGGCTCTTGATCTTCGCTCTTGATTTGCTTCATTCTCAACTTCATCAGCGGGCACCTCCAGGTTGAACATTCCGAAAAATCTTATTTTAAGCTCATTTCTCTCCTTAATAATATCCGGATTTGTTTTGTCAAACAAACCCAGTGAAAGATATCTTGAGCAATTTCTTGAGTAATCATTCTTCAATTTATCAAGTCTTGGAGGAGGATAGGAATATATGGACGGGGGCTACTATATCTGTACCCTCTCCTTCATCCATAAAGGTTAATCGACTCTGTAGATACTTTGGATAGAAGGTTAGGAGATATTTAATGAATGCTTCATTCTGATATGAGCTTTCCCCTCTCCACTCCCTGAGCACATCATAATAGAACCAGAAGGTTCTCTTGACCTCTTCCCACATATCGTTGAGTTTGATAGGCATCCATTTATCAACGTGGGGCCACTTCAATGCTTTTGATGTCCCTTTCCTCTTGCTCGCAAACTTCCTGAATTCACTCCTTCGCTTCTGCTCTTCGTCTATCTTCTTTCTGATCACAGACGCGCCTGAGACCGAAGCAGCAGCTTTCTTAGCTTGTTCTACTTGGAGTGTCTTCAGAGCATCTCTTGTGTTGAAGACTTTCTTCTAAGGTTGAGACTAATATTCTTCTTCATCTTCATCCAGAATCAGCTTTCTCTAGATTGGCTTAGAAGCCTTCGCACGCTTGCTTTCAGGTTGAACAACGCCCAAGGCTTTCCTCTTCATAGGCAATTCAGCAGCAGCCTGGCTTGTTCCAACCTTTGCTCTAGCACTAAGTTTCTCTTTTGCAATATCAAGCATGGTTTCCTCAGAAACTCGAGTGTAGATAGGCTTCTCCACCTGAGCGAACTTCATCTTGTCAGTAGCTTCGACTTCTTTTAAGGCTTTTGATAGGTTATACATTTCAGCATCCTTCTGAGCCTTCTTCTCCAAAGTATGTGCCAATAATTTCCTGAGGTCTTCACCTTCCTTTTCCCCCTTCTTGCACCGTAATTTGGAAGAAGTCTGGAGAGTGCTGTGTCCATGTGATATTGCTCTTTGCTCACACAGCGCACCTCTCCTGCTATCTGATCTTGTTCGTCTTCCAGCCTCCTGATGTGATTCTTAGCCATAGAAAATTCTTAAGATAAATGGGCAAATTGGCCAGAGAGAGCTTCCTTGAACATCTCTACCATCTTGGTCATGAGCACTGAGCTCATTTCCTCAACAGCAGATTTAATCAACACTTCATTCCTCTCTGCCAATTTCACCTCTAGAAATGCAGTTGACTCCTGGTGCTTTTGTTTCATTTCAAAGACTCAACTCAAAGCCTTGACTTCCTCGACTTTTCATTCAAATTTTTTCTTCCATGGAGGTCATCTGAGAGGTCAGAGTGTTTTGGATTTGCTCCAGCTCTGGAGAGTGACTAAGACTTTCCATCTTCTGAGCTTGGTTGGCCAATGTTTCTTCCATTTGAGCAATCTTGTTCATCATTGGCTCAACCTTCTCAAGTTTTTCCATCAAGGGAGTGAGGTCGATCTCAGGAACCTTACGACCTTCTCGTCTTTGTTTGATCATCCCGAGCTTCAAATTTGCATCCCGAGCTCCGGTCTCCAACCGAGCCCTCGATCTGTTTTATCGAGACAATTCGAGAATTAAAGATAGAACTTTCAATAACTTTGACATAATTGTTAATAGTGCAAAAGGTACTGAAGAGTACTAAATTTCGATCGAGGTTGACCGATTTCAGTTTGATCAGCACGAGAAGTTTCCTTCTCCATCCGAGGCCGATCCTCATCATCTCCTGTTGGTCCCCATCTCCATCTTGAGATTTGTCTCATTACTTTCGGGGCACCAACTTGATCGCTCTCCTCTCGCCTATCTTCCTCCGACGGCTCATCAAAATCGGAGTTTTCATCATCGAGCTTTGTCCTCCCGAACCCCGAGAAGTCGGTCGGGGAAGAATTTTGTCTCCTCATTCCACCGATCTTCCCCTCCGAATGCGGCAATATCAAGCATCTCGGGAAGAGTCCGATTGAGGATGAACACGGTCGACCTTTCTGAAGAAGACATCTTGCAGATCGGGGTATGAAATTTGAGCTTCGGGGTAGCGGTCAAGAATGAACCGTTCCCCTTGCTCCTCCATTCGCCTTCTTGACCTCGCTCTTCTTCCATCTCGGGCTCTCTGGTTCGGTTAAGCATCTGCTTGAGGATCAAGTAGTAGATCACTTCGGGAGCTCATCAAGAATATTACGCTCTACGAGTCTCGGTGACCTCGAAGGTTGTCTTGGTCGAGTCCTCGGTTTGCATCGAGTGGGTTACGAGGCTGGTGGCATATCCTCGATTAGTCTGAGTTGGCTCTTTTCTTTGTCTGGCCGACACTTCTTCAGATCGACTCTGAGTTGGCTCTTCTGCTGTCTGAGCCGCCACTTCTTTGGTAGGAATCTCTGAGGCCTGAGTTCCTTTGAAAATTTCCTGAGAAATTTTGTCTGAGCTTAGAGATGTTTCAAGCACCTCAGAGAAGACCTGCTCCTCAGTCTGTTCTTGTGCCTTAGAGATAACCTAAGCCAAAACTTGTAGTGGCGAATTCTGAGCGGTTTGGCTCTCAGGTTGAATCTCTTCAGATTCACTGCCATCTTCATCGATGAGAACCACCAATCTTCTGCGCTTGGGAGCGAGGGTTTTCCGCATCTTCAACTTCTCACCCTCCTCCTTCTTTGTCTCCGACAAAGCCTTCCCCCTGGTTTGTTGGGTCTCTTTTTCAGCAGCAGCCTGTGATTCTACCTTCTTTTCCTTCTTCCCCCTGATGGCCTGCTTTTTCACATCAATGGGCTTGAAGAGCACTTTGGACTTGGGGAATGGGGTCGAATTGGCGAAGATATCCTCCTCCTCTCTGCACATCTCCAAAATATAAGCTATCTTGGTTGCATGGTGGATCTTGCCTTTAATCGAGATCGCCCCGTCAACCTTCTTCAAAACTTTGATCTGCTCACTCACCGTCTGAATCAAAAATTGCAGCCAGTTGAAGTCAGTGGTGGGTGAGGCCTCGATACCGCCATCAACGAGCTTTGGGGGTCTTGATCTGCTCAAAACTCCCTGCAAGACTCATGATGCTCTTGCTCACAATATCCATCAAAACACGATATTGTGGCTTCAAGTGCCTTTTATGCAATGTCGCCTCAAATTTCACAGGATTCTCAGCAATCCTATCTAAGTACTCCTGCTCTCTACCCAACATATACATCGCAGGATCCTCTCCTCTATCACAGAGCTCAAAAACATCATTTAAATTTTTCGGAACTATATACAAATCCCTCTCAAAATCAATGTATTTGGATGACTGCTCTAAATGTGATACAGTAATCTTAGAATGTAAATCATCTTCTTCATCTATCTCCAGATTATAGATGAATTCGATTACCTCTTTCGCAAACTCTTGATCCGGTCGGCTTGCGACGAGATGGGTGAGTTTAGCCAGTCGAATCATATGCAGAGCCTCCTCTTCTGGCTTTGAGGTTGTTGTGATATCGAGTGAGACAACGAACTCGTACCACGGCTTGTTGGTTTCGGCTAATCTCTCGAACAAGGTTGGGGCCATTTTAGAGATTGAAGATTTGAAGATTTTAGGGTTTGGAGATTTCTGGGCAAAGGGGATTTATTTGCAGAGGATTTGGGAACGAAGGGTTTGATAAAATTTTGGCTTGAATGGCTTAGTGGGGTATATATAGCTTCAAGATCGTGGGGAATCCCGTTGGTTAGGTGAAAAGCAACGGTTGAGATTAATCTCCGATTAATGAATTATCTTAACTTTTATCGATCTCCGAAAAGTAAGCTGCCAAAACATCCTCATTGGTCATTAATGTAACAGAGCATTAAATGACTGTTGACCTTCTTTGTAATTTCAAACGATCCCTCCCAAAAACATTCCTTAGGTGTTTTGTATTTATTGCAAATGATTACTGAGCTTTACTTGAGCAATAAATGAGTTGCATGAGTCATTACTTCTTCAGACTAATTTATCTCTATCAGTCTTACTGAGTACTGACCTTGATAAAATGTCAGTATAATACTGAGTATTGAATGGGTTCAATATAATCACGATCTTGACCTTGAAGAATCTGAGTTTTCCGAGACTCGATTCAAGTATTTCCATTTTATCCGAGCTTACCGGTAAAATTTCGAGAAAACTTCATGCATCCGAAAACCTTCAATTTTTTGATTTTACTATATACACCTGGATCTAACATCCCTATTTCAACTTAAAGTTCCTGAAATCTTGATTCAGCCAAAGGTTTAGTCAAGATATCAGCTCTCTGTTTATCAGTATGAATTTTCTCCATCCTTATGTCTTTTTTCTCGACATGATCTCTGATATCCACATGCTTGCATCTGGTGTGCAATACCCGATTTTGTGAAATAGCAATGACACCTATTATTGTCACAAAATATTGGTACTTCATTGGCTACAACTTTATAATCCCTTAATTGTTATGCGAGGCAAAGAATCGAAAACCACAATGACTTCTGCGACCATGTATTGTATTACCAAGAAGATCTTGGTTCTCATCGAGGTCTATTTCTTCGAAAACCAAGATATCGACTTACTTCCTAGAAATTGACAAGTTCTGTAGTGGACTTCTGTCAATTACGCAA
The DNA here is from genome assembly GCA_037126765.1 of Stenogyne calaminthoides. NCBI lineage: Eukaryota > Viridiplantae > Streptophyta > Magnoliopsida > Lamiales > Lamiaceae > Stenogyne > Stenogyne calaminthoides. The sequence goes on along the minus strand of JBBCBC010000033.1, from coordinate 18,819,248 downwards.
CCTCCATGTCGACATCCGAGTAACGGTTAATTCAAAGGTTATCATCATTTGGATACCATAATCCTCTATTCATTGTGCCTTTAAGATACTTCAAGTATCTTCTTGGCGACCTCCATGTGACTAACCTTAGGATTAGCTTGGTATCTTGCATATCCCAACAAAGAAATGTTATATCCGCCTACTTTAACGTGAGATAGAGCAATGATCCAATGATTCCTCTATAATCGATGATGACTCAGCGATTTGCCTTGAGAATCGGGATCCATCTTGTAGTTAGTATTCATAGGAATCTAAGCGCATTGCAGTCTGTACACCATATTTGGCAATCGGATCTCGGTGTACTTTGCACGGTTGATGAATATTCCTTCCTTTGATTGTTTCACTTGAAGACCTAGAAAGAAATTCATCTCTCCCATCATTGACATCTCAAACTTGCCTTTCATCGGTGTTGAAAACATTTCACACGGTGATGGTTTGGAGATCAAAAAATGATGTCATCAACATATATCTCCCGAACCAAGAAGATATCTTCCCCATCTTCTATCTGAGCGAGTTCTATCAGCGATCCCTTTGACAAAACCATGGTCGATGAAACCGAGAAAGAGTATCATACCATGCTCTCGGGTGCTTGCTTGAGACCATACAAAGCTTTTCCGAGCACTGTAAACTTGGTCATTCTGTTTGAAACCGGGAGGTTGTTCCACATAAACCTCTTCTTTAAGCACACCGATCAGAAATGCACTTTTCACATCCATTTGATAGAGTGTGAACTTCATGTGGGCGGCATATGCAAGAAACAATCGATGGCTTCTAGTCTTGCAACAGTGCAAAGGTTTCATATAATCCAAGCCTTCTTCTTGGAAAAAAACCTTGTCAACTAGCCTTGCCTTGTTTCTTACAATGTTGTTGTTTTCATCTCTTTTATTCTTGAAAACCCACTTAGTTCCAATGACATTGTGCCTTTTCGTGTCTATCTACCGGCTCCCATACTTCATTCCTTGAGAATTGATTCAAATTTCATCTTGCATATAAAGAATAATCAATGAGAATCTTGTAGAGCTTCACCAATCTCAAGGTTCTTTCTCCGATAGGAAGCGTGAGAATAGTGCACTCTCACCATGGAACCTTCTTGTCTTAACACCTTCGGTTAGATCACCCACAATCGACTTGTAGGATGACTATCTAACCATTTCCTTCTTGATGTTCCCCTTCATAGTATCCTCAACATTTGAAATGTTAGGTTCGATTAAATCGATAAACTTCGAGGGAACAACGAGAAAAGGAGAAAGGGAATTATCTTCCTCGGGGAAATTCTATTGAGAACATTGTCGAGACATTTGCTCCCCTTTGGTTGATAGATTGAAATTTGCCTCATTTGTGACCACATCTTCATTGGCATCACATATACCGAAGTCCGGCCGATGTTTGTTCAGATTGGTCACCTTTGGAGTGTTGGTTTTCTGAGTCTCACCATCGAGTTCCATCCTAAACTTCTTTATCGAGTCCGAGTCACTCCAATCATAGATAGTGGTGACTTCTTCTTTTCGAGTTCGATGGATGATTTGTCATTCCTTTTCAGGCTTAATCTGGTGATCCTCTTGGTTAGTTCATCTGCATCATGTTCCTGTTTCTTCTGAACACAAGTAGATTCATCAAAAAACAACATGAGGTGTTTCTTCCACAATAAGAGTCCTCTGATTTGTAAACTCGAAGTTTTTTTCTTGACTTGAATATCCTAAGAATATTCCTTCATCGACTTTACTATCAAATGTTTTCAATCGATCTTTACCATTATTGTGTATGAAACACTTGCAACTAAACACACGAAAAGAAAGAAACAAGAGGCTTCTTTCATTCCAAAGCTCATAAGGTGTTTTGCCTTGACTCTTGGTCGGCATGGATCTGTTTCGAGAGAGTAGCATGCGGTGTTGACAAACTTGACCCAAAATCTTTTAGGAATATCGACAAATTTATCATTGTCCTGCGGAACTTTTTTGAGAGTCATTCCTTCTTTTCAAAGAACACCATTTTGTTGAGGGGGTCCTTGCGGTGATGTTTCATGTGAAATTCCATTTCTTTGAACAATAATCGATATGATATGATTTATAAATTAGGTTCCTTTGTCGGATCGATTTTGACCACACTCAGATTTTTCTCAATCTTGAGCCTTTTCAGTAACTCTGGCAGCTTTATCTTAGTTTCTTTCTTACTAAGTAAGAATATGACCCAAGTATATCTTGAGTAGTCATCAACTACTACCAATGTGTATTTCATGCCATTAGTGCTCACTGGTGTTATAGGACCAAAAAGATCCATATGCAGTAACTGAAGTATTCTTTCAGTAGAAACATCAACTTTGCTTTTAAATGATGCTCTTATTTGTTTTCCTTTTCGCACGATCACAAATATGTTCCTTCTTGAACACTTCATTAGGCAACCCTCTCACAAGAGCTAATCTTGCAACCTTGTTCAGGGTTTTGAAATTTAGGTGATTCATTCTTTTATGCCATAACCAACTGGTATCTGTGGAACTTTTAGCAACCAAACATGTATCTTTAGGAGTTGAACTCCAATCAGCAAGATACACATTCCCTTTTCTTGTACCATTCAGTAATACTTTCTGTGATGTATCATCTTTCACAAAACATAAGTTCTTAGAGAACTCAACATTAAAACCCTTATCACTTTGAATTAGCTAATTGAAAGCAAGTTATGCTTCAATCCGGATACATATGAAACACCATGGATATGAACTGAGTCGATTTCCAAAGTTCCATATCCTTGATACCATCCCTTGGAGTTATCTCCAAAAAGTGATCTGTGGGCCTCTTTGTTCAACATAGTCCATTTGAGTATCTTCTTGAATCTGTCATATGTCTTGAACATCCCTTTGTCAAGATACCATACATCGAGGGCCTTTTTCATCTCGCTTTCATCGGTCTTTATGTGATCTTTAATCGATTTTTTGTGCCCTTGTTTTTCCTCGAAAAAAGCAGATCAATTCTTAGGTACCCGGTTTGTGTAGGGTCCTACAAGGTTAGATGTACCTTCGGAATCCAAATTTGCACGACAACTCTAATTACTTTAGAGTGGCTAATTTTTCTTCCATAAACATCAACATACACATCTACTACTCTGGGTGCCTTAGCGGTTTTTCGTGTATGTGTTTAGCTTTAGCATGAACATGGGCTTTTGAATTCTTCTTTGGTTCGGGCCTTACGTTTGGATGCTTAGGCTTTTTTTGTGCAAACGGTCTAAATCTTTGATGACTTCGGGTTGAGATAACCTTTACCCTTAGGCAAGTGGGGTTTGGGTTATGCGTACTAAAATCTAGGTCTTTCAAAGATTTGAGGACTTGGTCTCTTCAGTTGAGAATGTCTCTGTTGAGTGTTTCTCATCTGAGGATTCCTCTGATGGTTCAGTGTGGAGCCTTTCAGGTTTGCATTCTTAGCCCGAGGCTTTGAAGTACTTGCCTAAAACTTTCTTAATCGACCTTTCGGGGTTTTCTAGCCTTCACCGAGGTTTGGGCTTTCTAACCCGATCATTCGGTTTTTTTTGAGACCATAGGTCCTTTACCCTTGTCTAACACCTTGGGCATTTCTTGATTTGAAGTGTAGGTGCCCTTTGGTTTTACAAAGATTGTCTTCTTGCTACTTGATCAAAGATTGAGGATGACCTTGTGAGGTTCCCCATGGAATGTATCCCAATCCAGATTTTATAGTCACAAATCTCTGGTAACTCTGAATTTCATCTATTACATTAGATGCATTATTCAATAGAGTTAACTTCTTCTGTGCACTATCCTCACAGTTCTGTAGAGTTTCATGCTTCTCAGAGAGGTCATTGAACTTAGTCCTGATTAGCTGAATCTCTTCAGTGGATTTCTCTAGCTTTTAATTAGGGTCATTATCAACTTCTCTTTTCTCGAGAGTTGTACTTTCGTAACATCCAGTTCATCGGTAGCTCCCATTAATTGAGAAGTGATTCAAAGATTGCTAGAGTCTTTCCATTTTAGATTTTTGACTTTCGATTCCTTATTACGCTCTTGAGTTCTATTTAGCTTGATCCTTGAAAAACAAACATAGTCCTTCCGTGATTCTCAAAAGAATCCATCGGTCAAAATAGTATTTTTTTCGGTGGAACTTGAAAACTCTTGTGCTTTAGTGTAGGAGCAACAAGAGAAAAGAAGAGTTTACCTCCTCAATGGCCATCGGACGAGATATCATCACTTTCCCGTCTCGAGAATATCTCATCGAAGAGCTAGATCCTCCCCTCGAGTGTTCTTCTTTCGCAACCATGGCCTTTTTGCTAGAGAACATCTTGTCTCTTTTAGCTTGTCTTTCTCTTCTCTCCTTAGCACTCAAATCTGGACAATCATACTGGAAGTGACCTTTTTTTTGGCAATTATAGCATCTATTGGTATCATCATCATGATCACTTTCTTCTTTGGACTTGGAGTCCTTCTTTCTGGATGAAGATCCCTCAGCTTTCAGGTCTTTCTTCTTCTCAGTTGATCTGTCCTCAGGTTTCTTCGATACACTGTGGTTCTGTAATAGTTTTTGTATTTTCCAAATCTACTATTAAGTCATCAAACCTCCTTGCCATCGATTGCTAGCTTTTCCTCAAGCTCATCCTGATTTTTGGCATGGGGGTCTCCAACTCTCTAGTTTTCAGAGGTTTTATCTTTGGCTTTTAAAGCCACATTCTTACTAGATGATGAATCATCTTTGTTGTCAGCCTTTTTGGATTTCTTATCAATTACAAATTCATAGGCCTTCAGCTCAGAGAAGACTTGTTGGTATGGCATTGAATTAATGTTCTTGGTGTTTTCAATCACCCTTTGCATGAATATCCCATTTCTTAGAAAGACCTCTAAGAATTTTCAATGCAACTTCTCTTTGTGGATATTTCTTTCCAAGTGCATTTAGATCATTCATGATCTTTAGTGAATCGACTTTCAATTTGTCTATTGATTCACCATCATCCAATTTCAAAACTATCAAACTTTCCAATTGCCCTTTGAAAGTTTGTTTTTTTTTATATGATCTATGCATTGGCACATTCACACTTAGTGTATCCCAAATCTCTTTAGCGAATATTTAAATTGAGAGATCATTCCCATCACACCATCATCAATTGTCTTTGTATAGTGTGTCTTTAGCAATGTAGTCTAGATTGACTAACTTTCTCTCCTTAGGAGTCGGGTTGATCATCGGACTTAGGAAATTTTCGCTCTAGGATCAATTCTCTCATTTTACGCTTTCCTCTGGGATTCACCACGAAGAAATTGGAATGGTCCTTGAGAGACCACTCTCCACATACGCTCATGTTTGGAATCTGGTGAGCTGCATTCTCGATCTCCATAAATCATAGTTCTCCACCGAGAACATGGGAAGTTTTTAGAAGACATTTTTATCTAATCTTTTGAAAAAAAAAAAAATTTCAACAAATAAGATCGATTCGGATAGACAACAAGTATTTTTAGAAAATAAAACTTTTGGTCAACAAAGCAGTGGTCAAGTTGAACCCTTTGCTCGATACCACTTGTTGGTCCCGGTGCAAACAGAGTCTTACACGTGTATGGGGGAATACACGTGTTCGGTGTTTTTAAAACTTTTTTTTCTTCGAGGTCACTTGGGTCGATAATCTCGAAGATTAGGTTACGAGAAGCCAGATAGCTCGAGTCAAAGTTCATCGAGACAGTGATCCGAAGCCGCTTTCAGATACCTCGGATAATCCCAATCGAAGTCCTGAATGTCGAGAGATCCTCGAAGTTGCTTGGATCGGGATAACTAACTTATCGAACCCTCGTAAGAGTAAGTTCGGTTTGGTAACTTATCCGTTTCTAGCTACTTTCGATCGTGAATGGTTGGCCCTTTAGTTTATACTGTTTTAAACTTTCTTCAAAAAAAACCTTCCTTTTATGGAATAGTGATTAGGCTATGATTCAGTTATGCAACTTCAGTGGATTGATTCCAACTGAATATCAGTGAAAAATATGCTTTCAAAATCAAGTCAATGCAACAGTTAAGCACATATATGGAAAGCAATAAACAACACAGCAATTATAGTGGTTCAGAGACTCAAGCTCCTACATCCACTCTATCTGATCCTCAGAGAAATTTACTAATCACTTCTGAGCTTTCTGACTACCTCGCGTAGTTTACTTACTCAACTTCCCCCCGAGTTTTTACGACTACTCCACGTAGTTTACTTACTCAACCCGACCTTGAGCTTTCGACTACCTCCGTAGTTTACTTACTCAAACACAAACAAGCTTTCGGACTACCCAGAGCTTACTAACTTCTCCTCCGAGTTTTTCGACTACTCGCGTAGTTTACTAACTCTTTACAACTCTTCTCACCAACAAACACACTCCAACTACCTTCTCAAGGGTTTGGGGTTTCTAGGTTGGTTTCCAACTAGGATGAGATATCCTTTACAATGAAGTACAATGCAAAGGGTTAGGATATCTCGACTAAGCTTCGGATAAATCTTATCAAGCTAGGCTTAGTTTAGTGAGCTCTCTTCAATATAAAAGCACTTGGAAAATTCTAAGTTTTTCGAAAGTGCTTTAACTTTTAACGATAATAAGTTTGAGCTCTTGAGTTGCGATATAAATTTCCGTAACCTTACAATGTAGAGGGTCACCCGGTATTTATAGGCATACACCAAGGTCACTTTTGAAAACTATCCGTTGGAGAGATAACCGTGAGTTTCCTCTTATGGTGTGTGAGGAGCGGCTATATTTAGGGTTTGAAACTCCCTAGCACGTTTTAGGCAATAGCCTTTCATGTAGCCGGTCTTCACTTTTTGCGGTCTGGAACTTTGTACATCGACATCTTTTTAGCGACACATCCTTTGTCGATTGTCGGTATGGAAACGATCTTTGTCTTCCTCTTTTTGACTTTTGTCTCCAGTTTAAAGGTAGACACCTTCAACGGCTCTTTTGGTTACAAACTCTGAGTTTGATATAACCTTAACAACACTTTTGACTTAGTTCCTTTTGTCTCCATTGGAATGTCTTGGCAATATCTAACTTTCAAAAGGAATCGCGATCTTCTCAGTATTCCATCCTTCAGATAGATATTTTCAGTGCCTCAGAACATTCAGGTTTATACTGAGCATTCAGTACATTAATGAGTCTTCAGTAATTCTTCGTGCCTTCATATTCGGATCTTCAGTTCTCAGTCTTCAATTTTGCGTCGTCTTGAGTCTTAGTCGAGTCTTGAGTGTTACGAGTCTTGGCGTCTTTCGAGTCTTCAGAATCTTCTGAGTCTTTTATAGTTATCTTGGACCGATATCTTGAGTCTTCATCTTTGAGTCTTGATTATTCGGTATCATCTTGAGTCTTGATATCTCGGTTTCTGCTTGAGTCTTGATTCTCGATTTCTTCTTGAGTCTTGAAACTTCGGTTTCATCTTGAAACCGGTTTCTTGAAACATCTTGAGTTCTTGAGTCTTGAACCTATCTTGAACTATATCTGCTGACTATACATTTTGCAGATAACATCCTGAATATTCTAAAACTGAATCCTGACTCAACTATCAAGATCATTCTGAACATGTCATACTCAGGGGTTTTGGGATCTTAATCAAAATCATATATCTTTTATTAAATTCATCTCCCAACAAACCACTTGGGCCGGTTTTGAGTCGGGTTGAGTTGGGTTCGGACCGGGTAAAAAATCTATTAGACTCCATATCAAAATCATATATATATATATATATAAAACTCGCATGAGACGGAGTACAAATTAACACAATTAACATCCGCCTCTCTAAAAATGTTAAAGCGTCAATGCCCAAATTACACTCTGTCTCACCGTAAGACAGTCTCACGCAAGTGTGCCTCGATATAAATAGTGTTAAAGAAATTAAATAAACTAATTTATTTGACATCTCACTGTAAATTCTGACTGTAGAAGAAATGAATTTTTTTTTATGGTATCAGAGCATTCAGGTTAATGTCCACGTTTTGGGTTAGATTCCCGTTGAAAGCAACTCTACATATATTAAATTATTCTTTGGATGATTCTTCTTTCAATAATAGAGTAAGAGTTCAGCACATTAGTGAGGCTAAATGTTATAAAAAATAAATAAACGAGATAAATTTTTCTCATATATATCCGATTGAATGTAGGTTTAAATACATGGCAATAGAAGACAATAGGCAACGAAAGATGCCGTTACCGGATGACAGGTTACCTGGAAGAGGAGTACCATTGGCCTATCCAGAAGCTGTCCTCCTTGTCAATCCCCTAGAGCCTGACTTCATCGGAGAGGTACTAATTCATTATTAATTTCCAAGCTACCCACTGTTTTTATTAATAATTTTATGTACACTGATACAATATATTACACTTCTTCTGTCTCGTTTTTATTTAAACATTTACTATTTATGTGAGTTTTAAAAATATAAATTTGACAAATAAAATTTTTATTATAACCATATTTAATAAATATTATATTTTCAGTTCAATGTAATTAATGCATGACATTATATTAGTAAATGAAGAATTAGAAAAAAAATACTCTATATGAAAATAAGTCTATGTAATTGAAAAAAAAATTCTTTATATGAAAATGTTATTCCCCTATATAATTTAGACAATCATAAAAGAAAAATAAATCTATATAATTAGGATGGATGAAGTATTATTAAAAGGGTTAAAATTATTTTTTAATAGGAGTTAAATGGTAAAGTAATGACATTTGTGTAAATTAAATGAGATAAAATTGACTTTAATATTAAAAAAATAATGATATAGATGTAATATTGAGATGTTTGAGGGGTGTATATAAAAGGGAAAAAAATATTTTATTACTATTTATAAAAATGTTCAATTAATGGACTGATTTTTTGCAAATGCTTATATAAGAATAGGACGGAAGGAGTAGTACATTTACCTTTCAGAAAAAGGCATAATCAAGATCTTGTATACGTCAGATACACAGTGCAATTTAAGTGCAATTTTAAAGCATGCAATTTATTTCATTAGAATATACAATTTATTTATATTAAATTATACAATTTATTTTCACTCATAAGAATTGCATGTTTCACCGGAGACTTACTCCTTAAAAAATTACTCAAATTGATTTAATGGAACAATGAAATATATATTTTTCTTAAATTAAAGTCGTCTTTATACACACCTTGTCCGATATTTGCCTATCTCACCAAATTTAATTATTTTTATATATTACATTATTTCTGGTCATCATGTCAAAAGAGTATATTAATTATCTCATTTCATCAATCCAAGTAAAAAAAATGTAAAAAATGAAGACCATATATACTTGGAGTAAGCAGAAGAATCATAGACTTTGTATGCATTCAATTTATACCTTCTCCAACGGAATCAAATAATAATTATATGAACAAAGGAATGCTTATACTAATTATATAATTAAATAAATTAATTAGGTGGACGACAAATACGAATATTCAATTGATAATAAAGATGTGAAAGCCCAGGGATGGATATGCGAGGAATCAGGTGTTGGTTTTTGGGAGATATGTGCCAGCAATGAGTTCAAGTCGGGTGGGCCCCTCAAACAAGACCTCACATCCCATGTTGGTCCAGTTACTCTTTCTGTACGTACCTAATCGCATTTTGCTTAATTGTCTATAGTTTGTTAACTAATTAAAATAAATCCCTATTCGTTACTTTGATGAGGAGAATGATGTACAATTGTACAAAACAATAGTATTAACTTCCAAAAAAGTAGGTTTTTATGCAAGTTTAAAGACATCGATGCGTTTTAACCACGATTTGTTATATTGAAAGATGCAATTTATTTATACTGAACTATGCAACTATTTTTCCATACTAGTAATTACACGATTCAGTGTAATTAAATTACATCTCTTCAGGATAACAAGTTGCATGTCATCTATCATTATTCTCCTTAAAAGTCACTTTATAATTTCAATTATTAATATAAAAAACATTTCAAAAAAACGCGTGTAAAAAGTCAACTATTCATAATATTGGTCCGAAGTAAAATGTATATTAGTCTTATAAGCAATATTATTAGCTGTTACAAAGCAATTAATAATATTAGTTTTACTAGCAATTGTTGGAAATATTAGCGGTCAAAATAAAACAAGGAAAATATAAAAATGAAGATTAAAGGAAAACCACATGAGGCGTCTTGAAAATCTTGTTTATCTTGGGATTTACACTTAAGAATCTAGGAATTCAACAAGTCTTTTAGGATAGTCAAGTGCAAGTATCAGGTGTTTAATCTGATCCCACACATAACGGTTGGTGTAAAAGTGATCTACTTTAATTTAGCACGACTATATCTAGATACAATTGATTTTCAAGAAAGGTTTTAACACTTGAATTTATTTTTAAACACGATTTTATGTGATTATAATCACTTGTAATTTTTTGAAACACACACTATGAATCAATAAATTCTGATAAATGTAACTTAAATTTGATTTAAGTTCTGAGCTTGATAATTGGATTCAGATGTTTGTTAGTGCTCATTATGGTGGTGAGGATTTAGTGTTGAAATTTGATGAAGGAGAGGCATGGAAGAAAGTGTTTGGTCCAGTGTTTATGTATCTCAATTCTACAGATTCAGACCCTCTTTCGCTCTGGGAAGATGCCAAAAACCAGGTAATTACAATTACTCATTTATTGATCTTCAATGTAAATTAGATAGATAAAACAAATTTTTGGTCCCATAATTTTCTTATAATCCATTTTTTGTCCTAAAATATTAACAATTCAAATTTTCTCTCATAACTATTTGGATTGTCCAATTATGATCCCATTTTCGCCGAAAAACAAATTTTTTTGTCGTTTTCGGTCATGCACAAGTCACATGCTAGTTAAAGTTGGGAGTTTCCAAGCTCGTAGCTGAAGTGACCGCTGATTGTTATAATAAAATAATATTTTTTTTAAATTAGAAAAAGCAAGAAAATTTTTCCTAAGCTGCAGGAAAAAAAATTTTTTTTTACCAATTAACGTCCAGACAACTACGAACTTGAAAGCCCCAAATTTTAATTGGCACGTGACTCGTATGTGACCGAAGCGATGTAATTTTTCCGTCGTCCAAAAAAAAATGCGACCAAAATTGAATGATTGAAATAGTGATGGGACTAAAATTGAATAATTAAAAAAAAAAATTGGACAAAAAACTGATTACAACAAATATTTTTTCTCAAATTAATTACAACTAGGCAAATGGCATTTTTTTAGCATGCCTGCATATATAAAATAATATTGACATATACACACCAATACCATTGTATATGAATATTGGAAATGATTGATTAATGCCAGGCATTGGAGCAAGTTGAGATGTGGCCTTATAGTTTTCCAGCATCAGAGGATTTTCCAACATCAGCTCACAGGGGAAAACTCAGTGGAACATTTTTAGTTAAAGACTGGTTTTTTTTTTTTAATAAATAATTTCATCCAAATTCCTTTGAGGTTGAATTTGATCACTTAGTCAATATTTTAAATGTTTATAACTGTCAATTATATATGATTATATATTTATTGGTATGTAAGAGATGATCTAATTTTTGGAAATGGAGCTTATATTGGATTGGGTCCACAGGGAGAAGATGAATCTTGGCAAACAGAAGGAAAGGTGCATAATTTTTCTTTATTGTTTCCATATGTATGTGTTGGGATATTTTAGTTTTGATGAATTATGCCAAAACATTATCAACTTGTGTTATTGAAGCTAATTTACAAATAACAAGTTGAGGGGGAACGAAAGAACAAGTTGAGGGGGAACTCACGAAATCAGAAGTAGATGATCGAGATCGGGAGGAGGTATGACGAAGAGACCGATCGAGATCGATGAGTTAGATGAGTTCGAAGTTAACTCGATAAGGCAAAAAAAGAAGAGAAAAAAAGCTAAGCGGTGATCGAAGATCGATGACGGAAAACGATTTGATCGGATGATCAAAAGAACGGTCAGTGATATGGTGATCGGGAAGAGCGGATAAGCCGATCAAAAAGAAATTGACGGAAGATCATAAGAGAAGGTTGCGGATCGGAAGAGGAAGCGGATGAGATCGTCGAGATCGGGCGTGATCGAGATCGAGATATGAAGATGAGCGGATGATCAAGATCGGGGCGTGATTGAGATCGGATGTGCTAAACGATATGTTAAACCTAATGTAATCGACTGATGCTATCCCGAGATATTGATCTCGAAGAAGTGTTGATCGATCGGTCGAGCCGATCGGATCGACATAAAAAAGAAATCGATAGCTCGAGTCAAAGTTACGAAGGTCGGGTTGTATGCGAAGAATTTGAACTTCAACTCAATTAGTGTCGTATGTCAAGATGATCGACGACAAGGTCCGCTGAAGAGAAGTCAGTTGAAGGCTCAAACAGACCTGAAGGCTCAGATGGAACTGAAGACACTGAGACTCAGAGAATCCTGAATGATTCCAAGGCAAGAAATCTGAGGAATATAGCCGCTAGAATCAGCTGACGTGGACCAATGAGAGGAAGACAACCAGCCTGGAAAAGCTGCAAAAAGCTACAGAATAGTATGGATTTGAATGTGACTCCATCCAACGGTAACATTCAAATCCACACTATAAATACAAGTTCTTCCTTCATAATTCGGTGTGGAAAAATGCGTGAAACATCCATCAAGCCAAATCATCAAGCATTCCCACCATAGAACACTGAGCAAGAAATACACGCATATATTCAAAGAGTGTTCTAGAACCCAATCTAAGCAACTCACGATGTATCCTAAGCTTAGAGAGATTTTCCCAACCTTAGCATTGAGGCTAAACAAATGTAAGGGAAAATCTCACCATAGTTGGAAACCAAACAAACCTTACCCAAATCAGTCGGTTAAGTTTGTAGGTGAGTGTGAACTCGGTAAACATCTAGCAATCCCGAAAGGGAGGGTAGGCAATCCCGAGTGAGGGTGATAAGTCCCGTTGGAGTGTGAACTCGGTAAACATCTGTAGGCAATCCCGAAGAGGGTGATAAGTCCCGTTTGAGTGAGAGCTCGTTAAATATCTAGAGGCGAACCCGAGAGGGTGATAAGTCCAGTTGGAAGGAATTTCCCTAGGAACAGGGAGAGTGGATGTAGGAGCTTGAGTCTCCGAACCACTATACATTGTTGTGTTGTTTACTGCTTTATGTTCTTATATTGTCATATGCATTCAATTATAAGCAAAACACAACACATGAGCTTAAAAACCAAAAAAATCTGTAATCACCATTCCTTCACCCCTGTTTTTATATGCATCGCACGAAATGTTTGTTTCCGCAACGCGCAAAATGGGTTTTCAAACCGGGACCATCAGTATGTATATGTATGGAAACAATATTTAATTTGGAAGTAAATATTTAGTGAGATAGAAAGAAGATAAAAATAAGGAGTATAAAGTATAACTTGAAGAGAGGGTCTCGTGTGCATCCAGATGCACCGTGCACTCATAGTACATTTTAAAAATATGTAACTTGTTATATTGAAAGATGCAACTTGTTTACACTGAACCGTGTAACTATTTTTCCATATTAAAAGTTGCACGATTCAGTGTAAACAAGTTGCATATTTCTAAAATGCATTATAAGTACACAGTGCACTTGGATGCATACAATACTTAGCTAACTGTTAAAGGTAACGAATAATATTTTTCAAAATAGTATAATATTTAAAAAAAGTAGAACTAATAAAGAAGGATGAAATAATTAAACAGTAATTGCTTAAAATATAGTGGTTTATTATATTTTTCAGGGGTATCAGTTTTGGAGTAGAACAGATGAAGAAGGTTATTTTTGCATCAATAATATACGAGCTGGGGAATATGATCTATATGCATGGATTCCTGGATATATTGGAGACTTCAAACATCATGAAATCATAAACATATATCCAGGTTTAATTTCTTTTTTACACTACATATATTATAACTATAGTTTCTACTGTCTAGAAATGAGTAAAACAAGTAACTTGTCACATCATCTAGACTCCAATATGCATAATTAAACAAGTAATTAAAATTAGTTATCAACTGTGTTAATTTCATATAAAGTCAATCTGGTCTTCAATTCATTTTCCACAATACTTTTATGAGTCGTGTCACATAAAAATAAGGGAAAATTATTTTTTTTGTCTCGTAACTTTTACCCATTTTGATCGTAATCCTACTATCTTACACTTTTGATTTTGATTATGTAACTTTACAATATTCAATTTTTTTTGTCTCGCCTCTTGCTGCTGCAAGTACTAGCAGGTGATGAGAAAAAATCGAATTTTGTAAACTTACAGAATTAAGATAAAAAAACGCAAATTAGTAGGACCACAATTAAAATGAGTCAAAGTTATCGGACAAAAAAAAAATCAATATCCCAATAAAAATAATACTTCTCGAATAAAAAGTAAACAATTATTATAAAAAAAGATTAAATTTTTTGTAGCCCAATAACTTTGGGCCGTTTTGAAATTGGTCCTGCACATACTAGGATTATGATTCTTTTTGTATGTTTTTCACCTTTTTTTATTTTAGTTCTAAAAACCGGTCAACCCGGTTGGTCAACCGGTAAATGTCTCGTGACATTTAATTTTTCATTCTCCTTTATTTTTGGGCTGCAACGCGTGTATTTTCTATTTTCATTATTGATTTATCTTTAATCACTAATTTGAATTGGGTTCCGGGTTGGGTCATTTCTGGGTCGGTTTCGGGTCGGCTTAAATGGGTCGGGTTTAGGTCAAATTTTTTTAACTTAATTAATGGTGGGTCGGGTTTTGGAGTTTAGAACTGACCCAGATCCATTAAACCCTTCATCTTTTATTCTGCCCGAGTGGTTCATGGTTCACCCGGTCCGAATGAGTTATCGTTTAAGGTTCATGATTTAGGTTTTAGGGTGTAGGGTTTTTTTTAAATTAATTTAAATTAGGTAATAAGCTGAGATGGAAAACCAAATAATCAATTGAGCTTCATTAGGTGACCACTTGTGGTCTCCATATCAAAACTGCGTCAATATATAGTGTGTATTTTTATAAACATTAATAAAAGAGTAAATAATTATAAACGGCGCAGAGTGCGAGATTCATATTGGAGAGATTGTGTATGAGCCCCCAAGAAATGGACCAACGCTATGGGAAATAGGCATTCCTGATCGTTCTGCTCAAGAATTTTACATCCCTCAACCAAATCCTATGTACATCAACAAACTCTACATCGATCATCCACAAAGGTCTCTTTATATTCTTATATTCTCACTGATATCATATATAGACGAATGAATGAATTATTTGTTGGGTAAAACTTATTCATATTATAAAATTAATATTATTATAATTATAAATAATATACAATACAAAATAAATTATTTTTAGTGGCAAAATTTGTTGTCACTATATATTCAAAATTTGTAAGTAATTAAAAATAATTAGTGATAATATTGAAAGTTGTAATAGGTTTTGTCTATAAACAATGTCACTATAAGATTAGTGACGGAAATGTCTTAATTGTCATTATAAACCATATTTTTTTACTAAAGTTTTGTTATAGTCACATATCTTTTTTTTTGTCACTATTACTTAATGTTTTAGTTACATATCTTTTTTGCCACTGTTACTCAATATTTTAGTCACATTTTTTTTATCACTGTTAATCAATGTTTTAATCACATAATTTTTTAATTTATGTTAGTCAATGTTTTAGTCACATGTGTTTTTTTGTCCTTTGTTGGTCAATGATTTAAACATATTTTTGTTATCTATGTTAGTCAATGTTTTAGTCACATATTTTTTGTTATCACTGTTACTCAACGTTTTAGTCATATATCTTTATTATCGCTATTATATTATTCAATCTCTTACTCATATATCTTTGATGTCACAGTTACTTAATATTTTCGTCACAAATGTGATTTTGTAAAACAGAGGGAGTAAATGTTAAGATATTAGTTTGTAAAAGGACTTGGCTAAGTGAATACATAGTCATTAAACGTCTCCTATTATTGAAGATTTTTAGTTAGAGACGCATTAATGACAACAATCTTGTCATTAAAGGTTTACTTTTTTGTAGTGATATGAATGTTATGATATTAATTAGCTAGTATAAATCTTGCTCATATGGTGGGAATTTGTCCATACATATTACGGACTAATCATTAGTAACTTACTTTTTTTTATAATTCGGTATGCTGTCCAATGACCGACTAATTTAAGAGATCATATGTATTATAACCTATTAGTTAACAGAAAAGACTAATTACATGAATATACACACTTGTATAAGACTGCCTCATGGTGAGACGGAACAAAAATTGGACATTGACGCTTTAATACTTTGGGAGGGATGAGTGTGATTTGTGTTAGATTGTACCCCGTCTCATGTATGAGACCGCCTCATATAAATTTTTGTCTTACATGAAATATTGTTATCTTTTGTTTATGTTTACGAAAAAATAGGTTCAGGCAATACGGATTGTGGGAGAGATATGGTGAATTATATCCGGATGGAGACTTAATCTATACCATTGGAAAAAGCAACTACTCCACAGATTGGTTCTTTGCCCAAGTTACCAGGTCCTAATTAATAATATCTTATCTAAAATATTATATGCATATTTTGATATTATTATTATTCTTTTAGTTTGAGATTAAGCGATTAACCACGTTATTGGTATTATCTCCAACTCATGTTAATTATGATCAAATTGATCATTCTCTTTTAGCAAGACTCTTGTCACCGCATGCATCATACAAATGTATTTCAATTTAAATAGTATCAACTATTTTCATTGATGGTAAAAATACTACTAAAAGATACACTTGAGTTGAGCGGCAGTGTATATGCTGTGCATACGAGATTTTGCATATTTATGGGCAACACTTTCCTGTGAAACTTATTCATACTTTGAGCATAACTCTTATCAATTGAGATAGTTACTTATATAACTAACGTTTGTAGCATTTAATGCTATGATATCAATTTTAAGTGTAATGATATTAATTGATAGGTGTTATTGTATAATTTATAGGTTTTAGGGTATAAATTTCTTATAATTATTATGACATGTTTCCAACTGTCAAGTCCTAAGTTAAATATTATTAATAATGTCAAAGAAAAGCTAACTAAAAAATAAATGAAAGGGAGGTTTACAATTTAATTTCTCTTGGATTCTAGAAAGAAAGGTAATAAATCATACGAAGCAACAACATGGCAAATCATGTTCAAGTTGGAGGACGTCCAATCAAGTGGGACATACTACTTGAGACTAGCACTTGCATCTGCTAATCAAGCTGAATTGCAGGTACACTATTTACATTAATTTATTTATCTAGTTCTGATTAAGTTTGATTAAGAACTTTCTTCATTGTATATATAAATATATATTATTTGATTTTGTGTATATATAGGTCCGAGTGAATAATCCGACCCAAGAACCTCCTTTATTTACAAGTGGACTAATTGGAAAAGACAATGCAATTGCGAGGCATGGCATTCACGGGCTCTACTGGCTATTTGATGTGGAAATTGAAGGAAGTTCATTTGTTGAAGGGGAAAACATAGTTTATTTGACACAAGCAAATGCTACTTCCCCATTTCAAGGAGTCATGTATGATTATATTCGGCTCGAAAGCCCGTAGTATTAAAAAAACCTTGTAATTATCTAACACTCTCTTACAAGTATTCCAATAATTGATTGTATGGAAGCGAATAAATCGAATAAATCAACTAAGTTTGTTGACAATGAAAGTAATATATCATCTTATAGTACGAATAAAGATATGCGCATTCTTGTGTGGGACAAAGATATATGCAGTTAATTTAATATTAATGTATGACATTACACTTGTTTGAATACTCCTATTATGTTTGATTGTTTGCATTTATTTATGTATGTGTTCCCATGAATCAATATTGTCATTGATGATGTGAGATCTCAGATGACTTAAACATGGTTCTTAATTAGCCCAAATCAAGGATCATCAAGAATGAAATATTGATGATGCATTTGAGATTAGTGTGCGATCTGCATCATATTCTTAGAGAGTGTAGTAGTTCTCACTTACTACGAGATACTAGGTGTCTCATGATGGATGTACAGATACCTTAGAGGGTATTGATATACCCATCCGAGAAACCGTTTGACGTAATTCTACTTCACTGTCTATGGGTGTCTCGATTAGTGGAAGCAATATGATATTCCTCTGACTTGAGATCAATACGCACGACATGTGCGGAATGATGAACTTTAACCATGATCAACGCTTGCACCCTTCATAGGTAGATATGACATGGATTTGATTCATCACGAAGTGCATATTCGTGATAGTTGAGCCAAGAAAATGATTTATTCCTCAAAGCAGATTTAGAGAGAATGCCCGTCTTCTCATACTAATTGGATCGCTGGCCATAGGCCAATGCAGGTCGCATTTGGAATAGTGTCCATATGTGACATACGTGATCAATTAGTGTAATAAGAAAATATGATTAAGTTATTTGAATAGACACTTCATCATGTTCTAGACTTAATCGAGTATTCGTGAATGAAAGGATATTATCACAATTGCCCACAAATTTTACAGGTTGTTGCAAGTTCCTCGCAACGTACCTAACATATTGAGACTGACTGATTTAGAGTGGATCACTCTTAGGTCCAAAACCCACCTCTAAAATACTACTAGGTCCATCCCTTTAAAAAGATTACTCTTAGGTCCAAAAGTTCATACTAAAAGACCCATTTGCTCTTACTTTTCATTCCTTCCACTTTCTCTTAGTTGTCAACATCACACTTTTCATTCCTTCCACTTTCATTCCTTCAACACAAATAATTAAATCGGTCTTATGATTCCTTCAACACAAATAATTACTTTTCATTCCTTCCACTTTCTCAAAACATTAAAATCGGTCCGTATATGCATTATTTGATAGATTATTTAATTTCATCTGTCATCTTTCAACACAAATAATTAAAAAGATAAAAATACCTTGAAAATGATGAAAAAAATGTGTGATATCCATCTTCATCTTTCAATCCAAATAATTAAAATCGAAAATGAAAAGCTGCAACTTGAAATTTTCATATCAAAAATTGAAAATTTACATAAATTACCAATCTAAAACCCAAAAAGTTACATATGACCTTCTAGTTTCATTATGATATGAACATGTTCATAAAAAACATGAACATGTTCTTCAAAAACATGAACATGTTCATCTCTGATTTCAGATCCTCAACCCTAAAAACTTAACAAACCCAGATCTTCATAAATGGATCTTCAAATCTTCAAAAAACTTCCATGTAAAAGAAGTCTAGATCTGCAATTTCTGCATATACTACTGAAAATCATTGTCCAAATATAAAAAATTGTCTCAACAAAACCAATCACCACAAACCCACATAATCAAAGCGTCACGGCGGCAATTTTCCATATACTCCATCTTCTTATGCAAATCAAAATCTTCACCATCTTCTCCTGCAACTCAAAATCGCCATCAAAACAACTCAAAATCTTCAAGAAATCCTAGAAAAAAACTGCAAAAAAATTGCACCAAAATTAACAAACCAAAATCAACACTATAAAAGAAATCACATCCAATTTCTTTTTCCTTTTCAAAACCAAAAATTAGTAAACCCAGAAATTAGCAAACCAAAAATCAACAATAAAAAAAAACCCCAGATTCCGAATCCGAATCTCGACAAAATCGCCCTAAACTCCTCCAAATTCATGGAATTACTTATTTCCTCCAATATTTCAACAACTGATAATGATATCAAAGTTATAGTTCTCACCATGGATACACAACTCCAAGAAACTAAAGACATCTTCATCGTCGATTTTTGGGAGGAAGCTTCCTCCGAATTTTGGGAGGCAGCTTCCTCCGATTTTGGGCGGATCGACGTCGGAGGTGCGCAGTTGCGTCGTCTTCATAATCGTGTATGCTGACGACATATTGATTTTGGAAAACAATATCTTGTTAATGCAGTCCGTTAAAGATTCTTTATCAAAGACCTTCATGATGAAAGATCTTGATGAAGCCTGCTACATCCTAGGGTTCAAGATCCACAGGGATAGATCCAAGAGGATCTTAAGCCAAACCATAATTCGAAAACCCGCAGGATGCTTTTGATTGCAATTATGGTGTCGTCGGAGAAACTTGCACTTGCTTAGAACCAACACACACTGGAGAGAAGGCTTCCATAGACATGGCTTTACGAACCATGACACTTAGGCATTCGACCACCACGAGGAATAAGAAAGGGGACAGGAGATTCCCTTGTCTAACGCCCCTTTCCATAGAAAATTCTTTAGTCAGGCTACCGTTGATAAGAATGGATACCTCTTCATGGCATACTGAGTATTCATACAGTCGGGAAGTCGAGGTTTCTCTTTCTTGCATCTCGAACCGAAACTAAAAATAAATAATAAAATCATAGTAGTAAAAGACTCTGTAATAAAGGAGATATAATTGAGAATCAAAAAGATGAAATTGATAGAGTCGATTAAGGCTAATCAACAATATATGATTGATAGAGTCAATTAAGGATAGGACCATTTTTTGAATTCAAATTCCTGTAATTAATTTTGCTGATTTGTACTCATATCTTCATAAGTACATCGGTTGTAACCTCTTTAAATAGTGGATTAATTCTTCACCATTTCTCACGGTGAACCAAATATCTCTTTTACATGGTATTAGCAGAAAAATAATACCTAAACTTTAAGGGTATGATTGGTATGACGGAATGGAATTGCGGCTGAATGGAATGAATTAATAAATGTAATGAAGGTCTGAATGGAATGATGTAGAAATTACCATTCTTATGATTGGTATGACCTAAGAATAAAATATAAGTATTGGTGAATCTATTTTAAAATTATTATTATTAATTATTAATTATACTTTAATATTAATATTATTATTGATTATTATATATATTTTTAATAAATTATTATTTTTAGTTTTTTAATATTTACTCCCTCCGTCCCCCACCAATCTTCATACTTGATTTGACACACATATTGCCCTTAATTTGGACAAACTTCAATTGTAAATTATTTTTTCTCTACAGACCAATAGTGCACGTCACATCAATCCTTTTCTTCTTTCACTCAACCCTTTCTCACTCTTCTCAAGCTTTCTTTATTTTTTCCCTTTCAATTTCATAAAATATTGTTTCTTCTAAAAATTGAAAATTTACATATTTCGACATGCTTCTTTAGTCCAAATTGAAAACATGCTTCTTGAATATCTTCATATTTCGACAAGCTTCTTACAAATTAAAAACATGCTTCTTTCATCAATTAAAAAAAAAACCATTACAATCTCCGATTAATAACTTGAATATTTCATATAAAAATTTAAAAAATACTGAAATTTACATATTTAAAATCTTTACATATCAAAATTGAAAAAATGTCAGAAATTTACATATTTAAAACTTGCAATTACAATCTCAAATTTATATATTCTCGCCTACATTACGACATGAACATATTCATCAAAGCACATGAACATGTTCATAAAAAAACATGAACAGGTTCATCTACGATTTCAGATCCTCACCCTAAAATATTAACAAACCTAGATTTTCATAAATAGATCTTCAAATCTTCAAAATCTAATTGATGACCTATGCATCTTCATCTTCAATTCACTTGAAAGAGATCCACCTTTCTTCATCATCAACATCTTCATCTTTATGAATTAGACGAACTCAACACCAATCAAACCCATAAATTCAAAGAAACCCAGAATTAGACGAACTCAGCACCATAAAATATAGCAAAACATTCAAAATCAAACACAATAAAATAGAAAATTTAAAAACCCAAAAATCATTTAATAAATTTATGGAAATGACTTATCAGATCCATATCAGAATAACATGAAGCCAAAAAAAAAACATGAAAATAACATATCATATCAGAATAGAAATACAACCCCAACGTGAAGCCAAAAAAAATAAAAAATATGATGACAATCTGTATCAACTCGGGCTCTCCACCCTCCTCCATCGTGGTCGTCGCCATTAAAGCTCGGATCTCATCTCCTCAAGCTTTAACCTAAATCACTTTGCAAGATTGATATAAAAATCTATTCCAGACGGAGGAAAGAAATCCTTGAACACGGCTTCCAACGGAGGAAGCAGCACACCCAGCGACAAACTAAAAAATACAATAGGATGAACCCTAAAAAATTAGTTATCCCCAAATTTAAAAACAGATCCACAAATAAAAAAGGAAAAATAGATAAATTACCTTTTGCTGGACATTTTCTATAGGCGGCAGACAATCGCAGCGGCTCCCGTCTGCAATTTGTGTGTGGGGGCGAGGGCCGCTGTGGCGGTAGGGTTTTGGGAGCAGGTGGCGCATCCGTCTACAATTTGAGAAATATGCATAGATCTGTCAAGTGGTGGTGGTGGTCTTGGTTGTGTTGGTGGGGGAGTGGTTTGGTGCAAGATGGAGGAAGTGCAAGACGGGGTAGTGGGTTTGACGTAGAAGGGTTTTCTTGGGAGAGAGAGAGAGAAAGAGGGGAGTGAGCGTGACTGATCTGGTTTGGGGCGTAGGTCAGAGGGATTTATGGGAGGGAAGGATATTTTGGGTTTTTTAGATGATATTTTGCACCTATGAGTAATACATTTATTTTCTTGGACCTAAGAGTACTAGTGATTGGATTCTTGGACCTCTTAGTAATTAATTCTTAATTAATTTAAATATGTATTTAATTGCAACTCGAATAGATCCAGGTACAATATTCCCTAACAACGGGTATCAGAGCCTCGGTTTTGAGCTTTGTGATTTAAATTGTTATTTAAATTTATTGGTGCATTAAATTTTATTGAAAATTTGATAGTATAATTATTAGATCATTTTTGCAGGTATCCAATTGTCATGATATTTAATACTTTATTTTTCATGCGTATGAATTGTTTTTAATTCGCCTCTTTTGGATTTGTTTTTCTCGTGAGAAATTTCACGAGTAGATTAGGCTATTTTGATTTGTTCAATGTAATAGACTAGTCTAGATTTAAAGTTTATTTATTTTATGTTAAATAAATTGTAACTGAATCGAAGAAAAAGACGAGGAATTGAAGACGGATCCTAACCCAAGGCGTAAGCGGCGTCCGTCATGCTTGAAAATGTGTTAAGAGAGGCACGCGACGCTGGACGCCGGGCGAGGGTGCCGCAGGCGTCAGAGGCACGACCGAGTGGTCGAGCACCGTGTGGGATCGAGCGGTGGAATGCGTTAGGTGCCACGATATCTTCGCACCGGGCGCCTTGTGAAAGCAGAGACTTGACGGGGCAACCACAGGCGGGACGGATCGCGGGCGCTAAAGCGCATCAGGCGGACACATTCGAGAGCTACCGAAGTGGATGCTCAAGGTGCTAGGCCTTGTATGTGTGTCGACTTTTTTGTTTGCTGGGATCGCGGGCGGCATCCTTGTAGCGTGCTGTTCAATATGACCAAAAATCTGGGCACTAACGGGTGATTAAAAATGAGATTTTAATTTTTTTTTCGAGACGAACGAGTGGGAGAAATTCAAGACATTATTTTTTCAAGATCAAGGCGAGAAAAATTAAACCATGACAATTGGATAATTGGTGCCCAATATGTTCAATTTTGTTTTGTTTTGCGTTTTTTTGTTTTGTTTTGATGAAATTTTTTAAAAAATCTCGACCTCAAAATTTAATTTGTTTAATGTAATTAATTTGTTTTTATTTGAAAATCAAAATAAAAATTGACCTCCATGATTTATTTATTTGTGAAATCTTTTTGTTTTTTTTTTTTTGAAAATAAAATAGACCAAAATCTGGGCGTGGTACGGCGTGATTTAAATGAGACTAATTTTTTTTCGAGACGAACGAGTGGGAGAAATTCAAGAAATTATTATTTCAAGATCAAGACGAGAAAATTAAACCATGACAGTTGGATAATTGGTGCCCAATATGTTTAAATTTTGTTTTGTTTTGATGTGGTTTTTTTTTTTTCTTATGCTTCTATTTAATTTGTTTAATGTGTTTGCATGAGAAATTATATGTGAAAATCTCAACCTCAAAATTACTAAGTATGTTTTAAATAATTAATTTTTTTTTTTTTTTGAAAAAAAAAAAAAAATTGACCTCCATGATTTATTTATTTGTGAAATCTTTTGGAGAAAATTTTCCCACAGAACGGTCAAAAGATAGCTATCACATGAATAAATTCGTAACGGATGATTGTGAATTATTATTAGTGGCGACAATGACCCCCCCCCCGAGGCTTGTTCAAAACGAAGTAATAATTCTGTATTTAATCATTGTTATTACTTAGATATAAAATTGATATGCATATATTTCTCCGAAGTCCCTGTCAATTTAATATGGTCAAGTGGGAGCCAACTATTAATTTTGAATTAAAGGTTTGTAACTGTCTTTGTTTGTAACCTACTTAAATGTGTTTAAATAGACAGATCACCCCACGTGACCTATTTAAAACTGTTTTAAGATGTTGACTAATATATGTTCATATTCTTTTTGAGATTTTGATATGTTACATGTGATCGAATTATGTGAAATTTTTTGTGTTTAATCCGGATATTAACACAAAAATGTGTGTTTATTTTCAGTTCAGCATGACGCTACCTTTTAATCAACTGTTCACTACACTGAAAGATCATCAATCGACTGGTGAAAATTATATCGATTGGAATCGGAAATTATCAATTGTCCTAACTGCACAACAACATAAGTGGGTTCTTGATGTACCTAAACCCGAAAAGCCTATTGATGACTCTAGCAAAACGGATAAGAAACAGTATAATGACTGAGAGCGTTCCAATAAAAGGGCTTAATACACCAGAACATTAGAACTACTGCAGAAATTATGCTAAATCTTTAAGCGATGTTTAAACATCAGAATCGTACGGCTAGGCAGATCACCATGCGAGATATGTTGTCGCAGAAAATGATAGAGGGAACGCTCGTAAGGGAGCACGTTCCCCAGATGATGGTTCACCTTGTCTCTCGAATGTATTATGAGGCAGGCCCTTTGTGAATGGATCTGCTACGTTGTCCTTCGATGCGATCTTTACCACCTCTATATCTCATCTCTTAACGATTTCTCGTATAAGATGATATTTCCTTTCAATGTGTTTGTTGGCTTGTGGGCTCTTGATTCCCTTGAATTTCTAACTGCTCCGACATTATCATAGTAAACCGTGATGGTGCTGAATAAATTCTGAACTACGTCCAAGTCCACTAAGAAGTTCTTGAGCCAAACCGCTTCTTTCGCTTCTTCATAAGAATCTACATATTCGGCTTCCATGGTAGAATCTACGATGCATTTCTTCTTGACGCTTCTCCATGTCATGGCTCCTCCTCCCATGCAAAACACACTACCCGAGGTAGATTTTCTGGAATCTAAGTCTGATTGAAAATCTGAGTCCGTGTAACTGACGGGGATTAGACTGTCCGATTGATAAACTAATATTCTATCCCGAGTTCTTTTTAGATACTTTAGAATGTTTTTAACTACAATATAATGTTCTTTCCTTGGGTTACTCTGATATCTCGCTACCATGCCAACGACAAAGCAGATATCTGGCCTCTTGCACAGCATTGCATACATAAGGCTTCTGACTGCCGAAGCATAAGGGATGCCTTTCATGCCATCTATCTCCTTTTGTGTCCTAGGGCACATTTCCTTGAATAGATGGATACCATGCCTGAAAGATACAAAAACTCTCTTGAAATCTTGCATGCTGAATCGCTTCAAGACCGTGTCTATGTATGAAGCTTGCGATAAACCTATCATCATTTTCTTGCGATCTCGAGTGATCTTGATCCCAAGGATGTGACCGGCTTCCCCTAAGTCCTTTACATCAAACTATTTTGAAAACCATATCCTTACGTCTGACAACACCTTTACATCGTTCCCGATGAGCAGAATGTCATCCACGTATAGTACTAAGAATACCAAGGCAGTTCCAACACACTTTCTATACACACAACTCTCGAACTCATTTTGATTAAAACCGTAAGACTTTATAACCTGATCAAATTATTGGTTCTAAGCACGGGATGCTTGCTTCAGTCCATAGATGGACTTCTTGAGCTTGCAAATGAGATGTTCTTGGCCTTTTTCAACAAAGCCTTCGGGTTGTTGCATCTAGATTTTTTGTTCAAGACTTCCGTTAAGGAAAGCTGTCTTGACATCCATTTGCTAGATCTCAAAATCAAGATGTGCAACTATCGACAAGAGAATACGGATGGACTTAAGCATAGCTACAGGCGAAAAGGTTTCCTCATAATCGATCCCTTCTTTCTGAGTGTATCCTTTTGCCACAGGCCTAGCCTTGAAGGTCTCTACCTTCCCGTTCGGTCCTTTTTTTCTCTTGTAAATCCACTTGTAAGGCCAAGAGCATCTAGTTTGCAAGCTTAAGAAGTCCATTTACGGACTAAAGCAAGCATCCCGAACTTGGAACCAATGTTTTGATCAAGTTATCCCCATTAGATACACAGAATCGAATTTCCAATCGGACATAGATTCCAGAAAGTCTACCTCGGGTAGTGTGTTTTTCTGGGAGGTGCAGTCATAACATAGAGAAGCATTAAGCAGAAATGCATTGCAGATTCTACCATGGAAGTCGAATATGTAGGTGCTTGTGAAGCAGCGAAAGAAGCGGTATGGCTCAAGAACTTCTTAGTGGACTTGGACGTAGTTCTGAATTTGCCCAACACGATCACAATTTACTGTGATAATCCCGAAGTAGTTGCAAATTTAAGGAAACCAAGAGCCCAAAAAGCCAGCAAACACATTGAAATAAAATACCATCTTATACGAGAAATCGTTAAGAGAGGAGATATAGAGGTGACAAGGATCGCATCGGAAGATAACCTAGCAGATCCATTCACAAAAGGTCTGCCTCAGAAAACATTCGAGAGCCATGTGAAAGGAATGAGTGTCAAGTGTGTTGCCAATCTGCTTTAAGTATAAGTGGGAGAAATGTTATTAGGTTCATGTAGGTGACATTAGATGTCACGTAGAACATGAGACGTGTTGTAGTATACTTAAAAGCAGACTTTGAGTATAAGTGGGAGATTGTTGGAGTTATACGTGAAAGTATGCTTTTATGTAATAATAGGCTAATGTACTCTTACTTACTTAATATAAATTATTTTATCACTGTTGCTTTAAATATGAATAAATGTTATTTATTTACTGCAAACCGTTCAATATTAGTACATATTGCATTGTAGTTAATGTGGTGATACCCGATCACAGAAGATCACACTAACAGTTCCTTGTAAATAAGTACATCTTCACAACCTAGATGGAACTGAACACTCCATTGGTAGAGGTTGAAGTGTAAAAGCTCAGATTGACTTGTCTTTACCAAGTGATTGCACTGACACATTGTGGTGTGCTGAAGAGGACCTACCAAGAGGATAAATTCTTCCGTACTGACTTATGGGATGAAGAATTAGACCTCAGCTGTTATTGATTTCTTAACCTCTGTCACTTAAATAGGATTGTGTGTAATTAGTATTTATTGCTTCGATCTGCGTTGGATTTAGAGTTAGATAACGATTTTATACTTTGCATTTTGGGCAATATTATTATGATTAAATGATGTTGATTATAATTTAATTATATTAAAGTATAAGGAGAAAATTTATTGTAATGAAAAATGTATTATTAAAATTATAGATATTTTAGTTGTGATTTTATTAAGAATAAGTCTCTTGTTCATCGATTTCACTATGCAACTCAAGTGCACACAAGATTTCATCTCTTACTAAACCAAAATTTAAAATTTTAAAATAAAATAGAATTTAGATTCATAAATCCAAAACCTGATTTTTTTAAATTTCAAAAGATAATGTTGAGATAAAAAAAAAAAAAACAGATCATGTAACTTTGTAAATGTTCCTGAATTGTCATGTAAGTTCTTACTTTATCAACTTTGGTCATTTTGGTGTCAATTTTGGCTCTTTTTATTGGAAAGTTCAATTTTTTACCGGAAAATAACCGTAATTTTTTTATTCTGGTCACTTTGGCGTGTGTTTGCCACTACTCTCCTTTGAACCGTCTCTCATCCAAAAAGCTACCCTCAGTCCTCCATCAGTTTCATATTTGGATTACACCTATCCTAAGATTCGCGACTTCAAAATCACGAATTTTGTTAATTCCAAGACTAATTTCGAGTGATTTATGGTGAGGTGAGGGTGAGAGTCGATCGAGACCTATGCCATTCAATTCCTATTAATAAGCCCGTCATTTCGATATTTTTATCGTATCATTATGTATGCTACAACAGATTTCCAACCATTTTCCGGTTGAAATTTTTTAAAATTTTTGCCAAAAAAATCAAAATTAATAAATTAAAATTTTACTGAACTATTTATGAAATCATACAAAATTACTTGACGATTCCTCATTGACTAAGTCTTGTATGCACTAGATGCACCATGCACTTCATAATGTATTTTAGAACCATTGCATGATTTTAAAATACACTATGGAGTGTATATGGTGCATGCAAATGAGGAAATGAGATCACTTATTCTATAATTAGTGTTCCATTTTGTATTGCATAATATGGATGAATGACACGTGGAATATTGAAAAATATTCAACGGACCACTATACCTTAAATTCATGTGTTAAAAATCCAAAAGGGGGAAACACCAATTAAATACGAAAAGTCGAATAGATGAATCCAACGGGCAAATGAGACCCACTCATGATCATTTTATCTCATAAAACATCACCTACTTAGATATTTTGTACTTCCATTAATTCACACGCGTGAACAACACTCCTATTCACACACACTCACACTCACACTCACACTCACACTCCCAATTTAATTTCCTTTCTTCCCACACACTACTTATAGATTCCAATTTCCAATAATTATAGATTCCATGCCTCACTGATTACTCTCTCTTTAAGCCTCCAATGGGCACACTAGAACTCCAAACCCCCCAAAACGACGCCGTCTCATCAGACGACCCCGACCCAATCGAGCAAGTCCGCCTGACCGTACCCGTAACAGACGACCCAACCCTACCCGTATGGACGTTCCGCATGTGGGTCCTGGGCCTCATATCCAGCGTCCTCATATCCTTCCTGAACCAGTTCTTCTCCTACCGGCGCCGCTCATCATTACCCAGATCACCGTCCTTGTTGCCACTCTCACCATCGGACGGTTCATGGCCGCCGTCCTGCCCGCTACCAAATGGATGGTTCGGGTTCCGGGTTTGGCCCCCCACGTGGTGTCGCTCAACCCGGGCCCGTTTAATATCAAGGAGCATGTGCTGATATCCATATTTGCTAACGCTGGGAGCGCCTTTGGGAATGGGCCGGCCTACGCGGTTATGATAGTGGATATTATTATTGCTTTTTATAGGAGGAAGATTTTTTTTTTTGCGGGATGGCTCCTTATTCTCACCACTCAGGTACCGTTTTCTAACTTTGATTCTTTATTTTTAAACTGGCTTCGCTTCTGTAGCGAGTGGTGTTTTTTTAACGGTATTAGTTGCTTTACTAAAAAGTATTCATTATTTACACTGAACAGTATTTGTAAATTTTACTAAAATTTTTGGGAGGGTAGATTGGAGAAATGGTCCCATGTGAAATTTTTCGTTACAGTTTTAGTCCCACCTCCTTTTATAATTTTTTTTTTTTTTACAGAAATTGTCTCATTTGATTTTTATTTAATAGTTTTGGTGTCATGAGAATTTTCAAAAAATAAATTTGGTCCCAAAAATGTATTTGTTTTTCCCTTGTAAAATTCAATGGGACAATTTTTGTTAAAAATAGGACCATTTTCATGAGGTTAAATTCACATGGGACTATCTCTGCAATTTACCCATTTTTAGGACAAACTCTTTTTTGCCTTTATTTCATAGTTCAATTTTGTTTTAATAGTACCCTTGATAAAAAAACTTTATTTTGCCTTTTTATAATATTTTTACTCTTATTAAAAAGAGTCGCGCACGAGTTGTATATAGGGTTTGTGTATAGATTACGCATAGGTAGCGAATTGGTTGCCTAACCTAGTAGGATGGATAGACAAGGGTAAAAATATCATTAAATGATAAAAAATATTTTTTTTAAAATCAAAGTAGGACAAAAAATAATTTTAACTTGAAAAAAAAAAAGAGGATATTTTTGCATATTTTCTCAAAATTATTTGTAATTTCTATTGAACAATTTGTTTGTGCATCAATTGTTGCACACAAAGTGTTATTGTATTAACGCTCTTGTCAAATGGACTGGTTAATTATGATCCACATAATCCAATACTGAATTTATCTTCGAACATTACGTACTTTTTTTATTAAAAAAAAGTAACATTTTCAGTTAAATAATCATGATTATTCTTTATGATTTTTAATATACAAATACCAATCAATATTTCAGTTAAATAATCATGATTATTCTTTATAATTTTTAATATACAAATACCAATCAATATACATAGATTATGGGTGGATGAGCTAAAGTGCAGTCTTGTAGCCATCGTCGTAATGCATTTTTCTTATCAAATTTGACTACTTTGTTTGTAAAAGCATGAAGAAAATGTTAAAAAGTCCTTTTCTTGTCAAGTCCGCCAGTCTGCCAGCCTATAAATATGCACAGTTTACGAGTCCATATATAAAATTAAATATTCCATTTTTATTTAAAATTTATTGGTTTTATAAATATGATGAAAATTAAATATAATTTAAATGTTTTATGATATATGAGTACATAATTTGATGCGAACGATATCATCTTTTCCAATTATATTGTTTCACTCTATGTTTAATAGTTTAAATTAATGACATATGAAATGAACAAAAATATTTAATATTCCACAATAATTCTGAATTCTTATATTAAAGATAAAAAAATAAATTAATCTTGAAATATAAAAAAAAATTAATCTTGAAATATAAATAATCATTATGTATGCTATAACAGATTTCCAACCATTTTCGGTTGAATTTTTTTAAAATTTTTCCCAAAAAAATCAAAATTAATAAATTAAAATTTTATTGAACTATTTATGAAATCATACAAAATTACTT
This sequence comes from Stenogyne calaminthoides, assembly GCA_037126765.1. Taxonomy (NCBI): domain Eukaryota; kingdom Viridiplantae; phylum Streptophyta; class Magnoliopsida; order Lamiales; family Lamiaceae; genus Stenogyne; species Stenogyne calaminthoides. The sequence continues at coordinate 18,788,214 of JBBCBC010000033.1, read as the reverse complement.
GACGATTCCTCATTGACTAAAGTCTTGATATGCATTTAGATGATCATGACTTCATAATGTATTTTAGAACCATCAGATGATTTTAAAATACTTTTATGGATATGTATATATGCATGCAAATGAGGAAATGAGATCACTTATTCTATAATTAGTGTTCATTTTTGTATTTGATAATATGGATGAATGATGGCGTGGAATATTAAAAATATTCAACGGACCACTATATCTTAAATTCATGTGTTAAAAATCCAAAAAGGCAAAACACCAATTAAATACGAAAAGTCAAATAGATGAATCCAACGGGCAAATGAGACCCACTCATGATCATTTTATCTCTTAAAACATCACCTACTTAGATATTTTGTACTTCCATTAATTCACACGCGTGAACAACACTCCTATTCACACACACTCACCCACACTCACACTCACACTCCCAATTTAATTTCCTTTCTTCCCACACACTACTTATAGATTCCAATTTCCAATAATTATAGATTCCATGCCTCACTTATTACTCTCTCTTTAAGCCTCCAATGGGCACACTAGAACTCCAAACCCCCCAAAACGACGCCGTCTCATCAGACGACCCCGACCCAATCGAGCAAGTCCGCCTGACCGTACCCGTAACAGACGACCCGACCCTACCCGTATGGACGTTCCGCATGTGGGTCCTGGGCCTCATATCCTGCGTCCTCCTATCCTTCCTGAACCAGTTCTTCTCCTACCGGCGGGAGCCGCTCATCATTACCCAGATCACCGTCCTTGTTGCCACTCTCCCCATCGGACGGTTCATGGCCGCCGTCCTGCCCGCTACAAAATGGACGGTTCGGGTCCCGGGTTTGGCCCCCCACGTGGTGTCGCTCAACCCGGGCCCGTTTAATATCAAGGAGCACGTGCTGATATCCATATTTGCTAACGCTGGGAGCGCCTTTGGGAATGGGCCGGCCTACGCCGTTATGATAGTGGATATTATTATTGCTTTTTATAGGAGGAAGATTTCTTTTTTTGCGGGATGGCTCCTTATTCTCACCACTCAGGTACCGTTTTCTAACTTTGATTCTTTATTTTTAAACTGGCTTCGCTTCTGTAGCGAGTGGTGTTTTTTTAACGGTATTACTTGTTTTACTAAAAAATATTCATTATTTACACTGAACAGTATTTTTGCATATTTTCTCAAAAAATAATTTTAACTTGAAAAAAAAATGAGGATATTTTTGCATATTTTCTCAAAATTATTTGTAATTTCTATTGAACAATTTGTTTGTGCACCAATTGTTGCACACAAAGTGTTATTGTATTAACGCTCTTGTCAAATGGCCTGGTTAATTATGATCCACATAATTCAATACTGAATTTATCTTCGAATATTATGTACTTTTTTATTAAAAAAAAAGTAACATTTTCAGTTAAATAATCATGATTATTCTTTATAATTTTTAATATACAAATACCAATCAATATTTCAGTTAAATAATCATGATTATTCTTTATAATTTTTAATATACAAATACCAATCAATATACATAGATTATGGGTGGATGAGCTAAAGTGCAGTCTTGTAGCCATCGTCGTAATGCATTTTTCTTATCAAATTTAACTACTTTGTTTGTATCTTCTGCCTAACAAAGATGTAATCATAGCATTCGTCCAAAAAGCGTGAAGAAAATGTTAAAAAGTCCTTTTCTTGTCAAGTCCGCCAGTCTGCCAGCCTATAAATATGCACAGTTTACGAGTCCATATATAAAATTCAATATTCCATTTTTATTTAAAATTTATTGGTTTTATAAATATGATGAAAATTAAATATAATTTAAATGTTTTATGATATATGAGTACATAATTTGATGCGAACGATATCATCTATTTCAATTATGGTGTTTCACTCTATGTTTCATAATTTAAATTAATGACATATCAAATGAACAAAAATATTTAATATTCCACAATAATTCTGAATTCTTATATTAAAGATAAAAAATAAAATAATTTTGAAATATAAAAAAAAAAAAAATTAATCTGAACTTGATGGGGGCAGGTGTTGGGATATGGTTGGGCAGGACTACTGAGGAAGTACGTGGTTGAACCGGCACACATGTGGTGGCCCAGCACTCTCGTCCAAATTTCACTCTTCAGGTTCATTCTTAACCCCCAATTAATATTCCAAATAAAATTATACTCTCTCCTCCGTGCTCAATTTTTTGGGCTCATATTTTAAAAAAAGATAGATAAATTAGATAAAGTAAAGAATATTATAAATTTTATGAAATCTATTTATAGATAAAGTAAATATTATAGGTAAAATATAATGATAATATGGATAATTAAATGATGATTGAATGATGGAGATAAAGTGAGGGCCCGCTTGGTTGGGGGTAATGGAAGTGGGTAATGAAAATTAATTTTATTGATGTTGCTTGGTATGTTTGATACACTGGTAATGAGAATATAAGTAAGAAATTGATTGTTCTCACCTACTCAACCCACCTCACATGATTCCCGTTGTTGATGTTGTACCAAGCAATAACAAGACAATCAATAACCCTTAGTGATTGACTCAACGATAATCATTACCATTCTCATTACCATTTCCTACCATACCAAATGGGCCTCGAAAGTGTGTCCATAAAAGGAATGAGTACACTTTTGATGGACGGACAAATAAGGAAAGCGAACACAATTTTGGTGGACGTACGGGGGGTGTAATATTTTTAATATTTTTATAATTTAAATAATATGCATCAAGTGCATCGTGCAATTCAAGTTATTTTTTAAAGCGTTGTGAAAATTTTGAACGTTTTAATGTAGATAAGTTGAATGTCTCAATAAAATAAATTGAACGTTTAAAAAATGTCTCTAGGTAACAATAAAACAAATTAAACGTTTAAAAAATGTCTCTCTATAGCAAGGAACACCAGATGCACAAGATACCTATTCAATTATTTTTTAAACTTTTACTTATATTTACGCAAATTAATACACTTGCTATTCCAATGTTGAGCAACTCATGCTGATGTTTATTTCAATTACTTACTTTTATTTCAATTACGGGTGTATCAAAAACTATTAAATATTATTAATGAAAATTATTTTCAATATCTTCTTTTACTACTCCTAACCAAGCAAACTATTTTTTTTTCTTAAAAAAGAGTTTAGTAATTTAAACTCAAAATTACTTATAAGGCTAGGTCTTGTATGCACCGGTGCACTGTGCACTCATAGTGTATTTTAAAAGCGTGCAATTATACAAAACAGAAACATGCAACTATTAATATGAGAACATAGTTGCATGCTTCTGTTTGGAATAATTGCATTGTATAGTTGCATGCTTTTAAAATGCACTATGAGTGCACGGTGCACCCGAGTGCATATGAGACCCACCCTACTTATAAATATATGTTTTTGGTAAGATTTCGATCACTGCAATACTGATTAATTAGTTAATATCTTCTGCTTGAACATTTGGGAGACATTGTTATTGTGACGGAGGAATAAATCCTACAACTTTCTATTTGGAATATGTAATGGAGGAATACATGAACGTGTCTCTTGAAACATGCATGAACATGAGTAGATGCAAATATATAATTTAGGCAAAGTCTCGTAAAAGAATTTAACTGTGCAATTAATTAATCTACATTTTATGTATATTTTTAAATAATATTATTTTGTCAAAATGTATTTGTTAGTCAATATAAAAAAAAGTATTTGTTGTTATATTATAAAATAATAATTGCAAATCACTTACAGGTTAAAACTGTTTTACATAAGATCAAATCTAAAAATTAATATAAATTCTTTAAAATAATATAGTTTCCTTTGCTATGTATCAGTTTCGTCCACTCTTCTCTCGTATTATATGAACTAGTATTTCACCCGAGCGATGCTCGACATGTCTCATTTACTATATTATGTAATAAATTGTGAATTTATAGAGCTTCAACCTAATTTGAGAAGTATGACTCAAACATAAAGTGAAGGTTTGTCTTACGTATGTGATAGGCACAAAATTCTCGTTTAATATTTTAATCCTTTATGTAATTTTTTATTATTTATATTTATGTATATTAATATTAGATTGTCAATTCGTTATATACTCCCTCCATCCCATAAAGCTTGCACGTTTTTCTTTTTGGGACGTCCCAAAGTAACGTGCACGTTTCCTAAAATGGCAAAGCACTCAAAACTTACACTCTCATAATATCTTTATAATTGATTTAAATCATCAATAAAGCAAGTTTTCTTATTTTGTGTGCTCGGCTAGGGGTGCACGTTTCTTTGGGATGGAGGGAGTATAAGATATGTTGTAGGCGGTAACAGTGGAGGCGATAGCGGTGGTGGAGTATGATGTTTTTCAACATTAATAGTGTTAGCTTAACTTGTAGTAAGACATTTTGTGCATAATAAATTAATATATATATATATACATATAATTAAATAAATTGAATATTTGAAAAAGAAAAAAAAAAGTGAAGCTTAGTTAAAAAAATATTTGTCTTAAATCTACTAAAACAAAATTCATCTAAAAATCAATTATTTAATGAAATAGATAGCAAAATATCCATTACATTAGTCAAATAATACTGTATCATGATAACAACAATTAAAAACCAATGAAATTAAAAATAGATGCATTATTTAAAGTTATTAAGTTGATTACAAAATTTATATTAATTTTTTTTTCTAATTAATAATTTATCATATCAGTGTTGTAAAATTATAATTTATTTATTTAATTTTATACAAATCAATTAAATAAGATCACTATAAAAATAATACAAATTACATTCGAATTAATTAGAGAATGTGGAGAGAGAGAGAGAGGAATTGGTGTCGGAAATGAGAGTGAACCGTTATTGAAAATGGAGAAAGAGAGAGAGTGTGCTAGAGAAATGGAGTGATTGTCCTATTTTTATAAATGTATAGATAAAATTATTAAAAGAAATTAAAAACTAATAAAATTAAAACTGATGACTCAACGGCCAACATATTCAAAATAAATTCAAAGTTATACATCATATAATATTCAGATCCACTAAACTCAAGAACAGTGGAAGAAATGAGGCCCAAAATCTAAGGAGAGAGTAGAGAAAATAAGCGGGAACATTTTTGGGATGACTATCTTATTTTTATATATGTATAGATTTAGTGATACATGCTCTATAAATTCTAATAGCGTGCAAATTTATACTCCCTTCGTCTTTTTCTTTTAGATTGCTCAAAATTTAAAAATTTTCCTTTTTTTCTTTCTTTTTGTTTTTTCATACCCAAATAACAATAATGTAATTCCATCCTTTTAAACTATCCCCTACAAACATTACTAAATTATATTTAGTGCTACTAATAATTATATAAAAAAATATTTTTGTTTGTTTTATTTATTTAAATTGACTAAAATACCCTTATAAAAAAGTTACGTTATCCATTCAAGTACTAATAAACAAATTTTACAGTAAAACTCATGACAAAGTCAAATGAGCAATTTCAAAAAATAGAGGGATAACAATATGGAAAAAAAAGGCTTCAATATCTCCTAATCATTTATGTCGATAATTTAACTACCATTGTAAATGTATCAATTTTGCAGAACGCTACACGAAAAAGAGGACATTGATGATGGTGTTGAAATCGAGAGCGAAAATAGCAAGAAGCGTCAAATGTCACGCACAAAGTTCTTCGTGATTGCTCTAACATGCAGCTTCCTATGGTCTTTATTCCCAGGCTACCTATTCCAAACCCTTCAGAGCATTTCATGGGTATGTTGGGTATTTCCCCACTCCGTGACCGCTCAACAAATAGGGTCAGGTTTGAACGGTCTGGGAGTGGGGGCCCTCACACTAGACTGGGCCACCGTGGCATCTTTCATGTTCAGTCCTCTCATCTCTCCCTTCTTCGCCATTGCAAACATTTTCGTCGGATATGCTGTGATAATGTACGTTGTCATTCCCATATCCTACTGGGGACTCAACGTCTACAGTGCCAAAACCTTCCCCATCTACTCTGCAGACCTCTTCACTAGAGGTGGACAGGTCAAAAAATTCCATCTCATCAAAAAGTCTGAATTTTGATGGAATTAATTTATTTATATTATTTTCCTAACAACAGGAGTATGACATATCGGCCATTGTGAATCACAAGTTTGAGCTCGATAAAGATCAATATGCAAAGCAGGGGAGGATTCACTTGAGCACATTCTTCAGTCTTACTTATGGATTCGGTTTTGCGACCATAGCTGCTACAGTTTCCCACGTTGCGTTATTCTACGGAAGGTGATTTCTATCTTTCAATTTCTTCTAATGTATATAATCAAGGCAAAGTCTCGTGTAAATTAGTTTCACCACAACTGATTTGTATTCTGAGTATATTTTTAAAAAGTATTAGTTGTTTTATTAAAACATATTAGTTATTTCATTAAAAAATATTAGTTTTTTTTAATTATAAAGTGATAGTTGTAAACCACTTTGAGTTAAAAATATTTTTCGCCCCACAAACTTTTTTCTTAGGAAAAAGGTCCAAAAATGCTTGAAAGAATTCAATTTAGTCCTATATTTTTCTACACTGCTCATTTTGAGTCAGATTTTGCGTGAAATTTTTAAAAAGACATTTCATATGAACTTACTCCAAATTCAAAGGTCAAATGCGAATTTCGGTCAATTTATAATTTTCCAGCAAAATTTGACAGATATTGAGAATCTAAAAAAATATGGTACCAATTTGACGGAAAAGTCAAGTTTTTGGACGAAAAATATATTAAACTCGAACCAATTGTCCCCCAAACTATTTTACCCAAAACCAACTAGGATATGAATGTAAATTTGCAGAGAGATATACGATCGTTACACAGCTTCTTCAAAGGGAAAGAAAGAAGATATTCACGTAAAACTAATGAAAAGGTATAAAGATATACCATCATGGTGGTTTTACCTCCTCCTTGGAACAACCATGACGGTGGCACTTTGCCTCTGCATTTTCTTGAAAAATGAGATTCAGATGCCGGTGTGGGCTCTTCTACTTGCAGCTTTCCTTGCTTTCTCATTCACACTTCCAATTAGCATCATCACTGCCACCACAAATCAGGTAATCTCGATCATTCCTCTATTAAATAAATTATTATTAATTTATTTGATAAATAAAAAAATAAATTATTTGACAGACTCCAGGGCTAAACATAATCACAGAATACGTGATGGGACTGATATATCCAGGAAGACCGATAGCGAATGTGTGTTTTAAGACTTACGGGTATATGAGCATGGCACAAGCAGTTGCCTTTCTCGCTGATTTCAAACTTGGACACTACATGAAGATTCCTCCTAGATCTATGTTCCTAGTCCAGGTATATATGAATGATGTCATGATCACTTGATCAATTGAAGACTTAATTGCACATAAAATCACGACATTTTTGCAAATTGCAATTTAATCCGGACTTTGAGTTTTGGTAAACAAAACCATTTTTTTTTCATTCGAACCAATAGGCAGATTTGCTAGCTCATGCCCCGAATTGACGTATCTATCAACGAATAATTAAGCATATTAACATGTTTAGATTTGTCTGGATGAAAACTAATACTCCCTCCGTCCCATTTGAGCCTTCACACTTTTTATTTCGGTCCGTCCCATTTCAAGTTGCACATCCCAAATATTGAAAAAAATCTTATAATCTCCACCCTCACAATCTCCACCCTCCATCCCATTTAAAAAGTCAACAAAGCCATTTTTTCTTAAAATGTGTGCCGGTCAAAGTCTGAACCCTCAAATGGGACGAAGGGAGTAATTAATTGTCATTTTCGGGCAGGAGCGAAAAGGGATATAAATCAAATTCGTCCCATAATATTTTACCTTTATTAAAATGGTCTTGTAACTATCAAACTTTTCAATTTAGTCTCACATGTATTAAATTTGTTCCAATTTAGTCACAGACCGTCGAAGATCGACCAAAAATACCCAAAACGACGTCGTTTTAGTCGCGTCTATCACGCGCCCCTAATTTTTGCTACTAAAATAACATCGTTTTGGGTGTTTCTGATCGATCTCCGGCAGTTTGGGACTAAATTGGAACAAATTGAATACTTGTGGGACTAAATTGAAAATGTTAATAACTATGGGACTATTTCAATAAAGGTGAAAAATTAGTGGACTAATTAATTTGGTTTAAATCCCTAGCGAATATGTACATTGGTTCGGATTGCAATTTTTTTTTAAATTAAGGTTTTGTTTTAGTTTTAAAAGTTCATATTAGATTGCAATTTGCATAAAGGTTGTGTTTTAATATGCAATTAAGCTTTAATTTAATTATCATTAATATATATTTGTTGGCATGGTATATGTTGTATTTGGTGGTCAGTTTTTGTTTTGGGCTTATTTAATAGGCTTAGTATGTTTGCGAGTATAAATAGCTTCCCTAATCTTGACCTAATGTCATTCTATATCTTTGTACCCACTTTCTCAACATAATAAATATATCATCTCTGCTGACCGTGGACGTAGCTAACACAATGCTAGTGAACCACATAATTTATGGGGATTTAAACTAAAATCGTCTCATAACTTTGCACATTTATTGAAATGGTCTCATAATTATCAACTTTTCTAATTTAGTCTCATATGTATTCAATTAAATTGATCCAATTTAGTCCCATACCGCCGGAGGTCGCTCAAAATTACCCAAAATGACGTCGTTTTAGACACGTGTCTTACATATTCTGGTCAAAATTGGGTACACGCCCAAAAACGACGTCGTTTTGCGCATTTTTGAGCGGCCTCCGGCGGTTTGGGACTAAATTGGATCAAATTGAATACATGTGGGACTAAATTGGAAAAGTTGATAATTATGAGACTTTTTCAACAAAGATGGAAAGTCACGAGACTATTTTGGTTTAATTCTCTATCTCAATTACTTATCTTTGTTCCATTCTTCATAACACACAAATATTCTTTTCATGCAGTTCCTCGGAACACTGATTGCAGGGACGGTGAATATGACCGTCGCGTGGTGGCTTCTCCACTCCATCGAACACATATGCCACCAGGACAAGCTGTCCAACAGTCCCTGGACATGCGCCAACGACCGCGTCTTCTTCGACGCGTCCGTCATCTGGGGCCTTGTCAGCCCCAAGAGGATCTTTGGGTCTCAAGGCAACTACTCGGCGCTCAACTGGTTCTTTCTCGGAGGACTGTTGGGCCCCGTCGTCGTCTGGGCCTTCCACAGGAACTTCCCAACCCATACCTGGATTCCCCTCATCAATCTCCCGGTCCTCCTCGGTGCTACCGCTAACATGCCACCAGCAACTGCTATCAACTACAATGCTTGGATTCTCGTAGGCACTGTTTTCAACTTCTTTGTTTTTAGATACAGGAAGAAATGGTGGCAGAGGTACAACTATGTCCTCTCTGCAGCTTTGGATGCTGGTGTTGCTTTCATGGCTGTCTTGCTCTACTTTACTGTTGGTATGGAGAACAAAAATATATCGTGGTGGGGAAACAATGACCCTGAGCATTGTGATTTGGCTACTTGCCCCATTGCCAAGGGTATTGCAGTCGATGGCTGCCCTTTATTTTAAGAGGCACACTTGCATAAGACGGTCTCACGGTGAGACGGGACATAAATTGGACATTGACGCTTTAACACTCTAGGAGGGGTGGGTGTGGTTTGTGCTAAATTGTACTCCATCTAATGCATGAGATCGTCTCATATGAGTTTTGTCTTATTTAATTTATTGTATGCCTAAAATTGTTATAATTTTATTTTGTTTTATTCATACCACTTAACAATAATTTTCAACTTCCATAATGTATCTTGCAGTTATAATTTTTTAACATAAGTATGTGTTTTAAATATGGGTTGATCTTTTTGTGCACCTAATATAGGAAACAAAATTTGAGTGGTCCACCCATAGGTGTAAAATACTAAAAACTATTACTAAAAAGTGCAAACTAATTCCCCTAATTACTAATAGGTGCAAATTGTTTAGTAGAAAGACACAAATACCCTTATTTTTCCACATCCCCTTCACACCACATCACACCCCACATTTTGTTGTAGCTAGTTCTCCTGTTCAAATTGATAGGAATCAAAAATAGGAAAATATGCATTCAACCTTGTTCACTAAAAATTTGAATTTACATATCTAAATTGAAAAATTGCATAACTGAAGGTGAAAAAAATTGCAGGCCATCTTTCTTCGTCTTCCTTTCACAAAAAAAATATTGCAAACCTTTGTCTTCTTCTCTTTCTTTATGCACTAGTGCATAATTTCTACACCAGTTCAAAAAATTGTGCACATGTTCAAAGAAGAACCCATAAAAGTTTACACCCAACCTGACTAAACCCAAACAAAAACCCAATATATTTTACAACAGTGAATTAAACAAGGTTCTTCAAAAGTTAAAAAGCAACATGCATTCTCGAAAAACCCAATTTTTCAGGGCAAAAATTTGTATGCAATATTGCATACAAGTGATATGTGCAATTGAGTTTTTTTTTTCGCGCGTCAGGCACCGGGTCGGATTAGGGGAGATTGCTGGCGAGCTAATGGGCTTTCTTCTTCTTCTTTCCGTCGCGCAGCAACAGACGCAGATAGATTTCTTCTTCGCTGTTTGTAGTCGGAGAATTTGTCCATCGTTCGTGCCCTAATTTCTTGTCCAATTTAATTTTTTTTCGATTCGCTCGAATCATTGGATGAAATCAGGTTTGTTCAATATGGATTTTGGTGTGGATTCTGCGAGAAGAAGAGAGAATATGTGTGTGGTGTTGGATTACACATCAACACAAAGTGTGTGCTGAAATTTAAATCCTTCTGCACACTTCTCACGTTGTTCTTTAGATTTGTAATTTTGGACTGAGATTTTTTTTTCCACATTTGTACTGGTTTGTGTTCATGTAGTAACACTCTTTTGTTCATAGGGTAACACTCTTTTATTCATGTAGTAACACATCAAGTTGTTCTTAAAATTTGTAATTTTGGACTGAGGATTTCTTTTCGCGCTTGTACTGGTTTCATTCACGTGGTAACACATTTTTCTTCATAGGGTAACACTTTTTGTTCATGTAATAACATATATTTTTTTAATAATATGTAACACTATACACATGTCGTCTTAATACTAAGTGAATACTCATGTGTTGCCATATGAAAACAATGTGTTACCTTACGAACATTTATGTGTTACGTTATGTTTAATACGTGTTACGTAAGATATGAAGTTTTTTCAATATAACAATGTAGTAACACTTACTTATCCATTCAGTAAAACATGGAGAATGATAATGTATATTTTTTTTTAAAATAATAATGTAATTTTTATTTCACGTAGTAACACATGGTATCACGTTTTTTCATGTAGTAACACACAAAAACTTGACAAAAAGAATTAAAAAATTGTGTGCTCAATAAGAATTGAACCTGCGACCAGATACATTAACAACAGACTTGAACCACTAACCTACAACACATATTTGATAAATATATCTTTCTATAGATATAAATGTACCCGCCCAACCTATAACCCATAACCCACTGCCTAGTCCACCCCGCCCGGCCCGACCAGCGCCCGACCCATGCCCGACCCGACCCGACCCGTCCGACCCATGCCTGACCCGCGATTTTTGAGTAAATTGTTTTAATTATGGTGTATTGCACATATCAATAGGGTGTAATATTTCACAAGATTCATACTCATTTTTCAATAGTGAATTAAATAAGAATGTGTCTCCTATGCACCAAGTGTACCGTGCACTCGGGTATATGAGTAATCCATTAAGAAAATGAGACCTTGCCATTAGTGAAAATGAGGATCCACAATAAAAAATGGGCAGTGTCAAAGTGAGTGCACGAATGTAGAGTCTGTACACCAAGTGCATATGAGACCTTGTCATTAAATAAAGTTTCTCACTATCATGCACAAAATTGTCATTGCTTAAAAATGCATTATTTTTAAAATAGTGATAGTTTTTATGTATAACTTTTGATAATTTTTTTTGCACATAACAATGATATTAAAAAGTAGAGTTCACCATGAACTGAGGTTCACACACCATTTTTTGTCTTAATTATTTAGCCTTTATGTATATTTTTAACTTTTTTAGCTACGCTACTTTTATATTTTGCAAATCTTAAATTTCCTCAAACTAAATAAATATTAATATATATATTTAATTAATATATGGATATAAAAAAATTATTAATAGCAGAATATTAATAATAAAAAGGAGAAATCTCCTTTCAAAACAAGTACTGATGTACACCACTAAAATTAAATGTATAAGAATTTTCTTTTCCTTTTACAGAAAGCGTGCATCGATCTTCTCATAGCTAAGAAAGCTTAATTTTGTCAAAAAAATAGACATGCTAACAAGGTGATATATTATTTGAGATAATAGAAGCAATTAAGTGGAGGTTAAGTCTTCTATGCATTTAGGGGCATCGTACATTTATAGTGCACTTTATAAATATTCAACTTGTTAAGTTAAAAGATGCAGTTTGTTTACACTTAACCGTTGAATTATTAATATGAAAAAAATAGTTGTACAGTTTAGTGTAAATAAGTTGTACATTTCAATATTATCTCCGTCACAACTCTTTGTTTACGGTTACTGTTTTCTCGTATTTTAAGTGAGTTTTTTATTAGTATTTAAAATGATAACGTAATTTTTAAGAAGATATATAATAGATGAGAGGTATATCTATTATACCCCTTCTTACAAATCACTTTATCATTTTAAATATTAATAAACAATTTGCTCACTAAAACACAAATAAAAAATAATGTGAAGAAAAAGTTTGAAACGGAAAAAAATATAACATATTGCACTATTGCATATGAGACCACCTTAAGTGGATCGTCTTTTGACTTGTTAGGTACCCATTCTTTTCCTTTTTTCCTAATTTTCCTTTTAGAACCAAACGTGCTTATTCTTTTTTTCTTTTAAAAAAGAAATATGCATCATTTGAGATTGTGCGTAAAAAATATCCAGTACGTCTTATCACGTAATAAGCTACCAAACGAGTTTTTACTACACATTTCTTGCAAGCTACAATATATATCATACGTACGCACTAACCAAAAAAAGTTCATATTTGCTTTCTTCATTTGCAGTTGAAGTGAAGTAATATAAACGCTTTATCTAGCTTGCTTACCCACAACTCCTCTCGATTCTCACTCTTGTTTTGTTTCTTTTATGGCCTCAAGAAACTTAATTGAATAATTATTGTTGGATATAAAATTTTGAATTAAGTTACTAATAGGTATAAATTTTTAAAAAATGTACTAATATATATAAAATAATTGTATATATGATATATTAGATCGAAGTTGCACAAAATGTGCAAATGTAACTGTTTATGTGCAATTTTTTTATACCTATATACCTATTAGTAAGTTTTGAGTTGTCAATTGTACTAATTAGTTAGCCACCCCAGCTTAATTAACCTTCAAAGTTTCCCATCCAATTAAAGTACAATTTAATTTCTTGGGAGCATGTCTAATTGTTGCGGTAGTGTGGAACTTTAAAATTCGGGAGTTGCTCTCCGATTCAGAAAAAGTGAGAGTTTACAATTTGTTGTTAATTAAGATTTGAAGTACAATAAAAAATATATTCTTATTAATCATTTTATCTTTTACCATATTCCTTGACTTTAGCTAATCGCGTTCCACTAATTTGGGCTAATAAAGATAACCTGAAAATATATATGAATGATTTTCTTTTCTTTGAATTGAGAAAAGGCAAAAGGAGAAAAGAATATGAAAATAATTAAATGAAACATCAAATAATTTGAATAAATAATTCTGCCTTAAACCATCAGTTTTCTGAATATAAGGGAGTATTAATTAAATTCATACTAACCCCCCCAAAAAAAAAACCAGCATATATAACAATCATATATACATGACATTCCAAATTAAATAGAAATTGGAGTAAAAAATGAAGGTACGTTTTATTTTTATTTTTCGCAATGGAAAATTTCAATTTGAGGATATATAGAGTTAAATCCTAATCATGCCACTGATTTATGAGAGAGTTAAAATAAAATAAAATCTATCCACCCATACATATACCCTTATGTAGCGTTTCGTTCAAGGGACTAGATTGATTAGATGTGATAAGATTGAGTGAGATTTGACTAAATTTGTTTGAATCAAGATATGCGTTTGGATTGTACGATTGACTTGAGGGATTAGATGAGATACCTATTAAAATTTCATAAATACCCTTAAATAAATTGAAACAACCACACTTCATTCTTGTGAATCTATTCAAACAATAGAAGGACAAATTGTAATATTGCATTTGAGATATGTTCTATCCCACATTTCACATGGGATTGACATATCCCTCCATAGAGAGATGTAATACATAATCTACCCAGACTTATTAGGCCCCGTTTGGTTCACGTGATTGATTGAGATAAGTCACGATTAAATTTTAATCCCAACTAATCTACCGTTTGATTTGTGGGATGAGGGTCCATGATATGCTTCAAGTCCGGAAAATCCATCGGTAATTTCATCGGTATTTAACTATTTTTTTTGTAGTGACGAGGTTTTTAAAGACGGAAAATGAGTCGTCGGAAATCCCCCCGTAACCTAATTTACCGAGAAAATCCATCAGTAATTTCGACGGTATTTAACTGTTTTTTGTAGTGTTTCAGTCGGAAATCTCCAAATTGAATGCTCACATGTAAGGCATATGATAAAAAAACGACGTCGTTTCATCAATTCCGACGAATATGAGATGAAAAATGGTACAATTCGAATAAAATTTAGATTAATTTTGTACATCAAATTTTTTTGGGACCACTTTAAAAATTGTGAAAAGTTATGGGACTATTTTGAGTTGTATATATCTCAAGTGACTTACTCCAAGTTCAAAGGTGTCGCTTAAACCTGGGGCTGGGTCAAAAGAGGAAGGAGTTGTATATATATAAGTTGATTATAAGTAAACTAGAAAATGATCATCTATTCATTTTTGGGCAGAAAACAAGATTATATATACATACAGGCCAGGAGAAAAACAATGTCAACTTCAAAACTACGTCTGCATATTCAAGATCATCATGTAAGAGATACATATTTAAATACGATTTAAATATATATATGGGTGCAATTTGGTAAGTTCTTTACGGACAAAATTAAATCACATCATGCACAAAATACTTATATGTTGTAATAGAATCAAATTTGTTCGTGTAAGTATATAATTCAAGAAATTAAGATAGCTAGCAAAATACATTATACATGTTCACTTATTAATCGCATGCATGTGACTATTTAATTAATTAATTATTGCAGGTGGTTTTGGAGAATGGCATCATTAGAGTCACATTATCGAAGCCAGGTGGCATGGTAACTGCGATTAAATACAATCACATTGACAATCTGCTGGAAACAGCCTACGATGAATCTAATAGAGGGTAATAACATAATGCTATATGGAGTATATAGTTTTTTTGAATTTATACATATAATAATAATAATAATATATAGTAGGATTTGAGGACTAATTAAATAATTAAAGCATTTATTTAGTTACTGTCTTATTTACAAATGCAGGTATTGGGACCTTGTTTGGAGTCCACCCGGAACTACTG
Source organism: Stenogyne calaminthoides (assembly GCA_037126765.1). Taxonomy (NCBI): domain Eukaryota; kingdom Viridiplantae; phylum Streptophyta; class Magnoliopsida; order Lamiales; family Lamiaceae; genus Stenogyne; species Stenogyne calaminthoides. The sequence goes on along the minus strand of JBBCBC010000033.1, from coordinate 18,772,624 downwards.
GAACTACAGGAACATTTGAAAAGTATGTTAAAATTATTAAAAATAAACATCATGATGATAAATAAAAAACAAAAACTATGAATATGCATGCCAGCTTGATCCAATATTCTAATTTGGTACCACATCCATAATCTTAATTACACGCCACTATTTTACGCTCCCTTCGTTTTTTAATGTATGTCGCATTTATGCTTATTTTATGTTTCAGAATATTTGCCGTTTTACCTTTTTTTTTCCCACGTTTTTCCCTATTTTATTCATACATTTTTCCATCAATATTTCTTTAATTTTATACTTCATAAAATTTCTCCTTAATTTTGCACTCTACCCAAAAATTAATTAAAAATATTAAATATAATAAATAATTAATTGGTATCTCATATTTTAACTATCCTATTAAAAAGGGTAGACTTGTAATTTTTTTTTTAACTCTATACAAATGTTAAAGCGACAAATTTTACGAAACGGAAGAAATAGTACGTATGAGTATACAATTATTCGGGATCATGGTAAAAACTAGAAGCACACATGCACGACCAATATGAAAGAAAGTAAAAACATACAAGACCAATTAAAGGAAGTAAAAATATATAGAACTAAAATTGAACACGAACTTAATTACAGAACAATTCTTGATATTAACCTCAAGTTTTGTAGCACGAAAAAGAAAAAGGGGAAAAAAAAAGTAATTAAGATGTCTCTGCAGAATCGAAGGAAGAAATTTCAAGGTTGTGGTTGAAACAGAGGAACAGATAGAGGTATCATTCTCAAGAACGTGGGATACATCCCTTCACGGAAAGCTTTCTCCACTAAACGTCGACAAAAGGTAACTAAATGTCACAAAATAGATTGTAGTAAATATAATTTAGGATATATATATCATGACATTAACATTTTTTTTTTGAGCGCATCATGTCATTAACATATGATTTTAATTATTGTAGGTTCGTACTGCTTCGGGATTGCTCAGGTTTGTATTCATATGCAATTTACGAGCATTTGGAGGGGTGGCCAGCTTTCAACCTTCCTGAAACCAGAATTGTTTTCAAGCTCAGCAAGGACAAGTAAATACTTACTTCAAACTTTACTCTCTAAAAAATTATAGGTCAAATAATCAAACTAGCTTAGCATATCTTTTTTTGTTATTTATTAATTTTAGTATATATTTTTTTCTCAATTTAAACTTAACACATATTTTCACTTAATACAATAAAGTTTGTCTGATGTGATTGTTGAAGTTCATTTGTCTTGCTAATATGTAAATATTAAAATTAAAAAAATTAAAAAATTCACCGTATAAAATTAGAAAATATATAGTGATTCGAGATGTTTTTATATCCCGCATTTTCTAATTTTAAGTGGTAATTTTTTTTTATTTTTTTTATTTTAACATTTATACATTAACTAGACAGGTCACCTCCAATGATCACATCAGACGATCTTTTCTGAAAATGATGAATCGGGATATATTTAAGTATTAAATTAAACTATATGCTAAATTTAACGAGAAAAAAAAGTATATGCTAAAATCCATAAATATATAAAAGTAGAAGTGATGAGAAATAATACAATATTTGTTGAAGCAAGTGCAACTCCACTTGCTTTATGATGAAGTGGTGACTTTCACTCTCCAAAAAAGAGAGTGAATTTGCTTTAACCAATCATCATTTTTCCTTTTCTTTGTTACTTTTCAAAATCAATTTTAAATTCATTTCTCAACACATTATATATCAAATTAATTTACTTTTAGAGATCTTTTATGTAACATCTATACTATACGTATAAAAATAAAATTCAAACTAAACATATCTATTTTATAGTTATTGATATTTTATTTGAGTTGAATTTAAATATTTTTATTTTAGAATTTTATAAGTTTTGTTGAATTTTAGTATCATTTTATAAACTTTATTAATTATGATGAATTTATTACATAATAAAAATTATAACTTAATTAAATAAATTGTGAGTCACCCACACATATACAATATATTTTTCATATATTATGAAAAGTAAATAAAATAAAAATTAAAAATATCGATTGGTAAGTAAAATAATTTAAATTGAATTTGTATATTATATCGTCTTACATTACATCATCTTATAATTAAATTTATAATATTCAATTCGTGCATCGCACGGGAGAATAGTTGATGAAAAATCAAAAGTATGAGTTAAATTTGAATATTTGGCCAAAATTATAAATATGCAAACTCTCCTGAAAAACTTGATCTTAGTGAAACTGATATCATTACATATATGAATTCACCATATATATATATATATATATATATATATATATATATATATATATATATATATATATACAGTTCTGATATGGAGCCTAATAACTTATGTGACATTCTCAAACTAAGCCCTAAACCATAAACCGTAATCCCTAAACCATCAACAGATTGGGCCGGGTGAACCATGAACCACTTGGACCGGTTTTGAGTCGGGTTGAGTTGGGTTCGGACCGGGTAAAAAATCTATTAGGCTCCATATCAAAAACTCGCATGAGACGGAGTACAAATTAACCCAATTAACATCCGCCTCTCTAAAAATGTTAAAGCGTCAATGCCCAAATTACACCCTGTCTCACCGTAAGACAGTCTCACGCAAGTGTGCCTCTATATAAATAGTGTTAAAGAAATTAAATAAACTAATTTATTTGACATCTCACTGTAAATTCTGACTGTAGAAAAAATGAATTTTTTTTCATGGTATCAGAGCCTTCAGGTTAATGCCCACGTTTTGGGTTAGATTCCCATTGAAAGCAACTCTACATATATTAAATTATTCTTTGGATGATTCTTCTTTCAATAATAGAGTAAGAGTTCAGCACATTAGTGAGGCTAAATGTTATAAAAAATAAATAAACGAGATAGATTTTTCTCATATATATCCGATTGAATGTAGGTTTAAATACATGGCAATAGAAGACAATAGGCAACGAAAGATGCCGTTACCGGATGACAGGTTACCTGGAAGAGGAGTACCATTGGCCTATCCAGAAGCTGTCCTCCTTGTCAATCCACTAGAGCCTGACTTCATCGGAGAGGTACTAATTCATTATTAATTTCCAAGCTACCCACTGTTTTTATTAATAATTTTATGTACACTGATACAATATATTACACTTCTTCTGTCTCGTTTTTATTTAAACATTTACTATTTATGTGAGTTTTAAAAATATAAATTTGACAAATAAAATTTTTATTATAACCATATTTAATAAATATTATATTTTCAGTTCAATGTAATTAATGCATGACATTATATTAGTAAATGAAGAATTAGAAAAAAAATACTCTATATGAAAATAAGTCTATGTAATTGAAAAAAAAATTCTTTATATGAAAATGTTATTCCCCTATATAATTTAGACAATCATAAAAGAAAAATAAATCTATATAATTAGGATGGATGAAGTATTATTAAAAGGGTTAAAATTATTTTTTAATAGGAGTTAAATGATAAAGTAATGACATTTGTGTAAATTAAATGAGATAAAATTGACTTTAATATTAAAAAAATAATGATATAGATGTAATATTGAGATGTTTGAGGGGTGTATATAAAAGGGAAAAAAATATTTTATTACTATTTATAAAAATGTTCAATTAATGGACTGATTTTTTGCAAATGCTTATATAAGAATAGGACGGAAGGAGTAGTACATTTACCTTTCAGAAAAAGGCATAATCAAGATCTTGTATGCATCAGATACACAGTGCAATTTAAGTGCAATTTTAAAGCATGCAACTTATTTCATTAGAACATACAATTTATTTATATTAAATTATACAATTTATTTTCACTGATAAGAATTGCATGTTTCACCGGAGACTTACTCCTTAAAAAATTACTCAAATTGATTTAATGGAACAATGAAATATATATTTTTCTTAAATTAAAGTCGTCTTTATACACACCTTGTCCGATATTTGCCTATCTCACCAAATTTAATTATTTTTATATATTACATTATTTCTGGTCATCATGTCAAAAGAGTATATTAATTATCTCATTTCATCAATCCAAGTAAAAAAAATGTAAAAAATGAAGACCATATATACTTGGAGTAAGCAGAAGAATCATAGACTTTGTATGCATTCAATTTATACCTTCTCCAACGGAATCAAATAATAATTATATGAACAAAGGAATGCTTATACTAATTATATAATTAAATAAATTAATTAGGTGGACGACAAATACGAATATTCAATCGATAATAAAGATGTGAAAGCCCAGGGATGGATATGCGAGGAATCAGGTGTTGGTTTTTGGGAGATATGTGCCAGCAATGAGTTCAAGTCGGGTGGGCCCCTCAAACAAGACCTCACATCCCATGTTGGTCCAGTTACTCTTTCTGTACGTACCTAATCGCATTTTGCTTAATTGTCTATAGTTTGTTAACTAATTAAAATAAATCCCTATTCGTTACTTTGATGAGGAGAATGATGTACAATTGTACAAAACAATAGTATTAACTTCCAAAAGAGTAGGTTTCATGTGCATTTAAGTACATCGTGCATTTTAGAACCATGCAATTTGTTATATTGAAAGATGCAATTTATTTATACTGAACTATGCAACTATTTTTCCATACTAGTAGTTACACGATTCAGTGTAATTAAATTGCATCTCTTCAGGATAACAAGTTGCATGTCATCTATCATTATTCTCCTTAAAAGTCACTTTATAATTTCAATTATTAATATAAAACTCGCTCGCAAAAATGCGTGTAAAAGTCAACTATTCATAATATTGGTCCGAAGTAGAATGTATATTAGTCTTATAAGCAATATTATTAGCTGTTACAAAGCAATTAATAATATTAATTTTACTAGCAATTGTTGGAAATATTAGCGGTCAAAATAAAACAAGGAAAATATAAAAATGAAGATTAAAGGAAAACCACATGAGGCGTACTTGAAATGCACTGTCTTAAGGATTTACACTTAGCAATCTTCAGAATTCAACAAGTCTTTTAGGATAGTCAAGTGCAAGTATCAGGTGTTTAATCTGATCCCACACATAACGGTTGGTGTAAAAGTGATCTACTTTAATTTAGCACGACTATATCTAGATACAATTGATTTTTAAGAAAGGTTTTAACACTTGAATTTATTTTTAAACACGATTTTATGTGATTATAATCACTTGTAATTTTTTGAAACACACACTATGAATCAATAAATTCTGATAAATGTAACTTAAATTTGATTTAAGTTCTGAGCTTGATAATTGGATTCAGATGTTTGTTAGTGCTCATTATGGTGGTGAGGATTTAGTGTTGAAATTTGATGAAGGAGAGGCATGGAAGAAAGTGTTTGGTCCAGTGTTTATGTATCTCAATTCTACAGATTCAGACCCTCTTTCGCTCTGGGAAGATGCCAAAAACCAGGTAATTACAATTACTCATTTATTGATCTTCAATGTAAATTAGATAGATAAAACAAATTTTTGGTCCCATAATTTTTTTGTAATCCATTTTTTGTCCTAAAAAATTAACAATTCAAATTTTCTCTCATAACTATTTGGATTGTCCAATTATGATCCCATTTTCGCCGAAAAACAATTTTTTTTGTCGTTTTCGGTCATGCACAAGTCACATGCCAATTAAAGTTGGGAGTTTCCAAGCTCGAAGCTGAAGTGACCGCTAATTGTTATAATAAAATAATATTTTTTTAAAAAATTAGAAAAAACAAGAAAATTCTTCCTAAGCTGCAGAAAAAAAATAATTTTTTTACCAATTAACATCCAGACAACTACGAACTTGAAAGCCCCCAATTTTAATTGGCACGTGACTCGTATGTGACCGAAGCGATGTAATTTTTCCGTCGTCCAAAAAAAAAAAATGCGACCAAAATTGAATGATTGAAATAGTGATGGGACTAAAATTGAATAATTAAAAAAAAATTTGGACAAAAAACTGATTACAACAAATATTTTTTCTCAAATTAATTACAACTAGGCAAATGGCATTTTTTTAGCATGCCTGCATATATAAAATAATATTGACATATACACACCAATACCATTGTATATGAATATTGGAAATGATTGATTAATGCCAGGCATTGGAGCAAGTTGAGATGTGGCCTTATAGTTTTCCAGCATCAGAGGATTTTCCAACATCAGCTCACAGGGGAAAACTCAGTGGAACATTTTTAGTTAAAGACTGGTAATTTTTTTTTTTAATAAATAATTTCATCCAAATTCCTTTGAGGTTGAATTTGATCACTTAGTCAATATTTTAAATGTTTATAACTGTCAATTATATATGATTATATATTTATTGGTATGTAAGAGATGATCTAATTTTTGGAAATGGAGCTTATATTGGATTGGGTCCACAGGGAGAAGATGAATCTTGGCAAACAGAAGGAAAGATGCATAATTTTTCTTTATTGTTTCCATATGTATGTATATGTATGGAAACAATATTTAATTTGGAAGTAAATCTGAGGAATATAGCCGTTAGAATCAGCTGACGTGGACCAATGAGAGGAAGACAACCAGCCTGGAAAAGCTGCAAAAAGCTACAGAATAATATGGATTTGAATGTGACTCCATCCAACGGTAACATTCAAATCCACACTATAAATACAAGTTCTTCCTTCATAATTCGGTGTGGAAAAATGCGTGAAACATCCATCAAGCCAAATCATCAAGCATTCCCACCATAGAACACTGAGCAAGAAATACACGCATATATTCAAAGAGTGTTCTAGAACCCAATCTAAGCAACTCACGATGTATCCTAAGCTTAGAGAGATTTTCCCAACCTTAGCATTGAGGCTAAACAAATGTAAGAGAAAATCTCACCATAGTTGAAACCAAACAAACCTTACCCAAATCACCGGTTAAGTTTGTAGGTATTAAACATCTAGCAATCCCGAAAAGGGAGGGTAGGCAATCCCGAGTGAGGGTGATAAGTCCCGTTGGAGTGTGAACTCGGTAAACATCTGTAGGCAATCCCGAAGAGGGTGATAAGTCCCGTTTGAGTGAGAGCTCGTTAAATATCTAGAGGCGAACCCGAGAGGGTGATAAGTCCAGTTGGAAGGAATTTCCCTAGGAACAGGGAGAGTGGATGTAGGAGCTTGAGTCTCCGAACCACTATACATTGTTGTGTTGTTCTTCGCTTTATGTTCTTATATTGTCATATGCATTCGATTATAAGCAAAAAACACAACACATGAGCTTAAAAACAAAAAAAAATCAGAATCACCATTCCTTCACCCCGCTTTTTTTATATGCATCGCGACGAAATGTTTGTTTTCAAGAACGCCTAAAATGGGTTTTTCAAACCGGGACCATCAGTATGTATATGTATGGAAACAATATTTAATTTGGAAGTAAATATTTAGTGAGATAGAAAGAAGATAAAAATAAGGAGTATAAAGTATAACTTGAAGAGAGGGTCTCGTGTGCATCCAGATGCACCGTGCACTCATAGTGCATTTTAAAAATATGTAACTTGTTATATTGAAAGATGCAACTTATTTACACTGAACCGTGTAACTATTTTTCCATATTAACAGTTGCACGATTCAGTGTAAACAAGTTGCATATTTCTAAAATGCATTATAAGTATAATGCATTTTTGGATGCATACAATACTTAGCTAATCTGTTAAAGGTAACGAATAATATTTTTTCAAAATAGTATAATATTTAAAAAAAGTAGAACTAATAAAGAAGGATGAAATAATTAAACAGTAATTGCTTAAAATATAGTGGTTTATTATATTTTTCAGGGGTATCAGTTTTGGAGTAGAACAGATGAAGAAGGTTATTTTTGCATCAATAATATACGAGCTGGGGAATATGATCTATATGCATGGATTCCTGGATATATTGGAGACTTCAAACATCATGAAATCATAAACATATATCCAGGTTTAATTTCTTTTTTACACTACATATATTATAACTATAGTTTCTACTGTCTAGAAATGAGTAAAACAAGTAACTTGTCACATCATCTAGACTCCAATATGCATAATTAAACAAGTAATTAAAATTAGTTATCAACTGTGTTAATTTCATATAAAGTCAATCTGGTCTTCAATTCATTTTCCACAATACTTTTATGAGTCGTGTCACATAAAAATAAGGGAAAATTATCTTTTTTGTCTCGTAACTTTTACCAATTTTGATCGTAATCCTACTATCTTACACTTTTGATTTTGATTATGTAACTTTACAATATTCAATTTTTTTTGTCTCGTCTCCTGCTGCTGCAAGTACTAGCAGGTGATGAGAAAAAATCGAATTTTGTAAACTTACAGAATCAAGATCAAAAACGCAAATTAGTAGGACCACAATTAAAATGAGTCAAAGTTATCGGACAAAAAAAAAATCAATATCCCAATAAAAATAATACTTCTCGAATAAAAAGTAAACAATTATTATAAAAAGGGATTAAATTTTTTGTAGCCCAATAACTTTGGGCCGTTTTGAAATTGGTCCTGCACATACCAGATTATGATATTGCCCCTGTATGTTTTCACCTTTTTTTATTTTAGTTCTAAAAACCGGTCAACCCGGTTGGTCAACCGGTAAATGTCTCGTGACATTTAATTTTTCATTCTCCTTTATTTTTGGGCTGCCACGCGTGTATTTTCTATTTTCATTATTGGTTTATCTTTAATCACTAATTTGAATTGGGTTCCGGGTTGGGTGGTTTCTGGGTCACTTTCGGGTCGGCTTAAATGGGTCGGGTTTAGGTCAAATTTTTTAACTTAATTAATGGTGGGTCGGGTTTTGGAGTTTAGAACTGACCTAGATCCATTAAACCCTTCATCTTTTATTCTGCCCGAGTGGTTCATGGTTCACCCGGTCCAAATGGATTATCGTTTAAGGTTCATGATTTAGGTTTTAGGGTGTAGGGTTTTTTTTAAATTAATTTAAATTAGGTAATAAGCTGAGATGGAAAACCAAATAATCAATTGAGCTTCATTAGGTGACCACTTGTGGTCTCCATATCAAAACTGCGTCAATATATAGTGTGTATTTTTATAAACATTAATAAAAGAGTAAATAATTATAAACGGCGCAGAGTGCGAGATTCATATTGGAGAGATTGTGTATGAGCCCCCAAGAAATGGACCAACGCTATGGGAAATAGGCATTCCTGATCGTTCTGCTCAAGAATTTTACATCCCTCAACCAAATCCTATGTATATCAACAAACTCTACATCGATCATCCACAAAGGTCTCTTTATATTCTTATATTCTCACTGATATCATATATAGACGAATGAATGAATTATTTGTTGGGTAAAACTTATTCATATTATAAAATTAATATTATTATAATTATAAATAATATACAATACAAAATAAATTATTTTTAGTGGCAAAATTTGTTGTCACTATATATTCAAAATTTGTAAGTAATTAAAAATAATTAGTGATAATATTGAAAGTTGTAATACGTTTTGTCTATAAACAATGTCACTATAAAATTAGTGACGGAAATGTCTTAATTGTCATTATAAACCATATTTTTTTACTAAAGTTTTGTTATAGTCACATATCTTTTTTTTGTCACTATTACTTAATGTTTTAGTTACATATCTTTTTTGCCACTGTTACTCAATATTTTAGTCACATTTTTTTTTATCACTGTTAATCAATGTTTTAATCACATAATTTTTTAATTTATGTTAGTCAATGTTTTAGTCACATGTGTTTTTTGTCACTGTTGGTCAATGATTTAAACATATTTTTGTTATCTATGTTAGTCAATGTTTTAGTCACATATTTTTTGTTATCACTGTTACTCAACGTTTTAGTCATATATCTTTATTATCGCTATTATATTATTCAATCTCTTACTCATATATCTTTGATGTCACAGTTACTTAATATTTTCGTCACACATGTGATTTTGTAAAACAGAGGGAGTAAATGTTAAGATATTAGTTTGTAAAAGGACTTGGCTAAGTGAATACATAGTCATTAAACGTCTCCTATTATTGAAGATTTTTAGTTAGGGACGCATTAATGACAACAATCTTGTCATTAAAGGTTTACTTTTTTGTAGTGATATGAATGTTATGATATTAATTAGCTAGTATAAATCTTGCTCATATGGTGGGAATTTGTCCATACATATTACGGACTAATCATTAGTAACTTACTTTTTTTTATAATTCGATATGCTGTCCAATGACCGACTAATTTAAGAGATCATATGTATTATAACCTATTAGTTAACAGAAAAGACTAATTACATGAATATACACACTTGTATAAGACGGCCTCATGGTGAGACGGAACAAAAATTGGACATTGACGCTTTAATACTTTGGGAGGGATGGGTGTGATTTGTGTTAGATTGTACCCCGTCTCATGTATGAGACCGCCTCATATGAATTTTTGTCTTACATGAAATATTGTTATCTTTTGTTTATGTTTACGAAAAAATAGGTTCAGGCAATACGGATTGTGGGAGAGATATGGTGAATTATATCCGGATGGAGACTTAATCTATACCATTGGAAAAAGCAACTACTCCACAGATTGGTTCTTTGCCCAAGTTACCAGGTCCTAATTAATAATATCTTATCTAAAATATTATATGCATATTTTGATATTATTATTATTCTTTTAGTTTGAGATTAAGCGATTAACCACGTTATTGGTATTATCTCCAACTCATGTTAATTATGATCAAATTGATCATTCTCTTTTAGCAAGACTCTTGTCACCGCATGCATCATACAAATGTATTTCAATTTAAATAGTATCAACTATTTTCATTGATGGTAAAAATACTACTAAAAGATACACTTGAGTTGCGCGGCAGTGTATATGCTGTGCATACGAGACTTTGCATATTTCTGGGCAACACTTTCCTGTGAAACTTATTCATACTTTGAGCATAACTCTTATCAATTGAGATAGTTACTCATATAACTAACGTTTGTAGCATTTAATGCTATGATATCAATTTTAAGTGTAATGATATTAATTGATAGGTGTTATTGTATAATTTATAGGTTTTAGGGTATAAATTTCTTATAATTATTATGACATGTTTCCAACTGTCAAGTCCTAAGTTAAATATTATTAATAATGTCAAAGAAAAGCTAACTAAAAAATAAATGAAAGGGAGGTTTACAATTTAATTTCTCTTGGATTCTAGAAAGAAAGGTAATAAATCATACGAAGCAACAACATGGCAAATCATGTTCAAGTTGGAGGACGTCCAATCAAGTGGAACATACTACTTGAGACTAGCACTTGCATCTGCTAATCAAGCTGAATTGCAGGTACACTATTTACATTAATTTATTTATCTAGTTCTGATTAAGTTTGATTAAGAACTTTCTTCATTGTATATATAAATATATATTATTTGATTTTGTGTATATATAGGTCCGAGTGAATAATCCGACCCAAGAACCTCCTTTATTTACAAGTGGACTAATTGGAAAAGACAATGCAATTGCGAGGCATGGCATTCACGGGCTCTACTGGCTATTTGATGTGGAAATTGAAGGAAGTTCATTTGTTGAAGGGGAAAACATAGTTTATTTGACACAAGCAAATGCTACTTCCCCATTTCAAGGAGTCATGTATGATTATATTCGGCTCGAAAGCCCGTAGTATTAAAAAAACCTTGTAATTATCTAACACTCTCTTACAAGTATTCCAATAATTGATTGTATGGAAGCGAATAAATCGAATAAATCAACTAAGTTTGTTGACAATGAAAGTAATATATCATCTTATAGTACGAATAAAGATATGCGCATTCTTGTGTGGGACAAAGATATATGCAGTTAATTTAATATTAATGTATGACATTACACTTGTTTGAATACTCATATTATGTTTGATTGTTTGCATTTATTTATGTATGTGTTCCCATGAATAAATATTGTCATTGAGGATGTGAGATCTCAGATGACTTAAACATGGTTCTTAATTAGCCCCAATCAAGGATCATCAAGAATGAAATATTGATGATGCATTTGAGATTAGTGTGCGATCTGCATCATATTCTTAGAGAGTGTAGTAGTTCTCACTTACTACGAGATACTAGGTGTCTCATGATGGATGTACAGATACCTTAGAGGGTATTAATATACACATCCGAGAAACCGTTTGACGTAATTCTACTTCACTGTCTATGGGTGTCTCGATTAGTGGAGATATTCCTCTGACTTGAGATCAATACGCACGACATGTGCGGAATGATGAACTTTAACCATGATCAACGCTTGCACCCTTCATAGGTAGATATGACATGGATTGGATTCATCACGAAGTGCATGTTCGTGATAGTTGAGCCAATAAAATGATTTATTCCTCAAAGCAGATTTAGAGAGAATACCCGTCTTCTCATACTAATTGGATCGCTGGCCATTGGCCAATGCAGGTCGCATTTGGAATAGTGTCCATATGTGACATACGTGATCAATTAGTGTAATAAGAAAATATGATTAAGTTATTTGAATAGACACTTCATCATGTTCTAGACTTAATCAAGTATTCGTGAATGAAAGAATATTATCACAATTGCCCACAAATTTTACAGGTTGTTGCAAGTTCCTCGCAACGTACCTCACATATTGAGACTGACTGATTTAGAGTGGATCACTCTTAGGTCCAAAACCCACCACTAAAATACTACTCGGTCCATCCCTTTAAAAAGATTACTCTTAGGTCCAAAAGTTCATACTAAAAGACCCATTTGCTCTTACTTTTCATTCCTTCCACTTTCTCTTAGTTGTCAACATCACACTTTTCATTCCTTCCACTTTCATCCCTTCAACACAAATAATTAAATCGGTCTTATGATTCCTTCAACACAAATAATTACTTTTCATTCCTTCCACTTTCTCAAAACATTAAAATCGGTCTGTATATGCATTATTTGATAGATTATTTAATTTCATCTTTCATCTTTCAACACAAATAATTAAAAAGATAAAAATACCTTGAAAATGATGAAAAAAATGTGTGATATCCATCTTCATCTTTCAATCAAAATAATTAAAATCGAAAATGAAAAGCTGCAACTTGAAATTTTCATATCAAAAATTGAAAATTTATAGAAATTACCAATCTAAAACCTAAAAAGTTACATATGACCTTCTAGTTTCATTATGATATGAATATGTTCTTCAAAAACATGAACATGTTCATCTCTGATTTCAGATCCTCAACCCTAAAAAATTAACAAACCCAGATCTTCATAAATGGATCTTCAAATCTTCAAAAAACTTCCATGTAAAAGAAGTCTAGATCTGCAATTTCTGCATATACTACTGAAAATCATTGCCCAAATATAAAAAATTGTCTCAACAAAACCAATCACCACAAACCCACATAATCAAAGCGTCACGGCGGCAATTTTCCATATACTCCATCTTCTTATGCAAATCAAAATCTTCACCATCTTCTCCTGCAACTCAAAATCGCCATCAAAACAACTCAAAATCTTCAAGAAACCCTAGAAAAAAACTGCAAAAAAATTGCACCAAAATTAACAAACCAAAATCAACGCTATAAAAGAAATCACATCCAATTTCTTTTTTCCTTTTCAAAACCAAAAATTAGTAAACCCAGAAATTAGCAAACCAAAAATCAAAAAAAAAAAAAAAAACCCAGATTCCGAATCCGAATCTCGAAAAAATCGCCCTAAACTCCTCCAAATTCATGGAATTACTTATTTCCTCCAATATTTCAACAACTGATAATGATATCAAAGTTACAGTTCTCACCATGGATACACAACTCCAAGAAACTAAAGACATCTTCATCGTCGATTTTTGGGAGGCTTTCCGATTTTTGGGGCGGATCTTCCTCGATTTTTCGGATCGGCGTCGGAGGTCTTGATTATGTCGTCTTCTTCCTCTAGCTTCACACATAAATAGTGATTATGGTTTTCGGCATCTCTCCGTCGTCTTTTTGCCATGTCGCCTTCATCCCCGTGTCGGCGCGTCTGTTGGTGTGATAGGTGGCTGCCGCGTCGCCGCCTGTTGGTGTGTGGAGCAGAGAGAGAGAGCGAGGTTGAAGAGCGGCGGTGATTGGGGTTTTTTAGAGAAAGAGCACATAAAATTAAATCTGAATCTGAGGGATTTTTTTACCAATTTAACAAATAAATATGACTTTATCTCATGTAAGGGTAATAGGGTAAATGAACACACCTATTATGGACCTACTAGTAATTATAAAAAAGTATGGACCTAAGAGTAATCCACATCCTATATATGGACCTACTAGTAATTAATTCTCTGATTTGTTGACTAGAATTCAATTAAGACCATTAGTTTTTGAAAGAGGGAGAGCGGTGACGATTGGGTTTTTTTTAGAGAAAGAGCGCATAAAATTAAATCTGAATCTGAGGGAATTTTATTACCAATTTAACAAATAAATATGACTTTCTCTCATGTAAGGGTAATAGGGTAAATGAACACACCTATTATGGACCTACTAGTAATTATAAAAAAGTATGGACCTAAGAGTAATCCACATCCTACATATGGACCTACTAGTAATTAATTCTCTGATTTGTTGACTATGATTCAATTAAGACCATTAGTTTGACTAACCGCTCGATATATGAGGGCCTTTGGGTCACACAATAAGTAACCCCGTTTACTTATTATAGTTGGTTGATTAAATATTAAATCGAATTTAATATTTAATTTATGAAAAAATATAATAATAATTATATTTGGAATTAATTATTATTATTATTTAATTAAATTGGATTTAATTAAATAGGAATCCCAAAATAATATATGGAATATTATTGTAGGAAAATATATATATGGTAATCAAATCTATGGGATTTGATTTAATGGATTTGGGCTTTTATTTCCCAACAGGAAATAGTTAAGCGTTTAAGCTAAGTCTCCCCTATATATATGTGTCAAAACAACTTTCCTAAATGGAGTAGGTCCATTCGAATTTTACTTGCAATAGCAACACACTATGATTATGAGATTTGACAGATGGATGTCAAAACAACTTTCCTCAATGGAAACATTGATAAGGAAGTGTTTATGACTCAATCGAAAGGTTTCATATCTAAGCCAAACTCTAAACTAGCTAGTATGCAAGCTAAAGAGATCCATTTATGGATTGAAGGAAGCTTCTAGGAGTTGGAATATCCTATTTGATGAAGCTATCAAGTCTTTTGACTTCATCAGAAACTTGAAAGATCCTTGCGTTTATCGTAAACACAGCGGGAAGAATATTGTCTTCATAATCGTGTATGTCGACGACATATTGATTTTGGAAAACAATATCTTGTTAATGCAGTTCGTTAAAGATTCTTTATCAAAGACCTTCATGATGAAAGATCTTGATGAAGCCTGCTACATCCTAGGGTTCAAGATCCACAGAGATAGATCCAAGAGGATCTTAAGCCCAGACTATAATTCGAAAACCCGCAGGATGCTTTTGATTGCAATTATGGTGTCGTCGGAGAAACTTGCACTTGCTTAGAACCAACACACACTGGAGAGAAGGCTTCCATAGACATGGCTTTACGAACCATGGCACTTAGGCATTCGACCACCACGAGGAATAAGAAAGGGGACAGGAGATCCCCTTGTCTAATGGCCCTTTCCATAGAAAATTCTTTAGTCGGGCTACCGTTGATAGAATGGATACCTCTTCGTGGCATACTGAGTATTCATACAGTCGGGAAGTCGAGGTTTCTCTTTCTTGCATCTCGAACCGAAACTAAAAATAAAAAATAAAACAGAAAAATAATAATAAAATCATAGTAGTAAAAGACTCTGTAATAAAGGAGATATAATTGAGAATCAAAAAGATGAAATTGATAGAGTCGATTAAGGCTAATCAACAATATATGATTGATAGAGTCAATTAAGGGTAGGACCATTTTTTGAATTCAAATTCCTGTAATTAATTTTGCTGATTTGTACTCATATCTTCCTTTGTACATCGGTTGTAACCTCTTTAAATAGTGGATTCATTCTTCACCATTTCTCACGGTGAACCAAATATCTCTTTTACATGGTATTAGAAGAAAAATAATACCTAAACTTTAAGGGTATGAATGGTACGACAGAATGGAATTGCGGCTGAATGGAATGAATTAATGAATGTAATGAAGACCTGAATGGAATGATGTAGAAATTATCATTCTTATGATTGGTATGACCTAAGAATAAAATATAAGTATTGGTGAATCTATTTTAAAATTATTATTATTAATTATTAATTATACTTTAATATTAATATTATTATTGATTATTATATATATTTTTAATAAATTATTATTTTTAGCTTTTTAATATTTACTCCCTCCGTCCCCCACCAATCTTCATACTTGATTTGGCACACATATTAAGAAAAAGTAATTTTTTGATGTTTTGTTGACTTTTCAAAGTTGATGGAGGGTGGAGATTATGAGGGTGGAGAATGTGGGGTGAAGATTGTGAGATTCTTTGCCATTTTAAGGCGTGCAAGTTGGTAAGGGACGGACGAAAAATGAAAGTGTGCAAGTTGCTAAGGGACGGAGAGAGTATTTTTTAAAATAATATTTTTTATAATTACAAAAATAATATTATTATTGTGTTTATTATAATAATATATAATTTTAGTAAATATATATAAGTATGTTAATATGTTTTTAATTATTATTGAAAGTATGAGTTAATAATAACGTTATATATGTTTTTAATATTTTTTATTATTAATAATACATTATTAAATAATAATATTTTTATTTTATTTTTATTAAAATATTATTAAGAATTCGCTTTAATTTACATTTTTTGAGATATAGTATTATTGTTAAAAAAATTATATTATTTATATATTTTAATATTATTATATTTAATATGATTATTATTATTATTAGAGTTGATTATTATTTTTATTTTTATTAAATAAATTTTTTAATAAAATAATATTATTATTAAATTATTATTGTTGTTGCTGGGTAGAAGGTAATATTATGAAATGAATGATAATATTTTTGTTGGAAAAAAAATTTATTCCTCAAAATGTGGAATACATAAACCCATGGGGTATCAGGTATGTAAGGAATCACAATTCCTTTATTTTTTGGAACGATCATTCCTAATGGAATTATGATTCCTTCTAAAAATACATATCAACCAATGTATTTGGAATAAATTAAGGAATGATCATTTCATTCCCCAACTATTCCAACATACCAATCATTACATTTACAAATTGATAACTTAACATTTAAATGTTATGGGTACTAGTTTGTAAGTGCAGTAGTATTAGTTGATAAATGTAATAGTATCAATTTATAGTATGAGCAAATTTTGAAGGAGAGTTTGTGATAAAAAATGGTGTTATTTCTAATTAGTCGATTTAATTACTTTATCACGGGATTTCAGCTTCGAATTCTTGTGCAGAAATGAACATCCACTATTATATAAACATAGGTATATAAAGTAACAAATTTAATTTTTCTACTTTTTTGTCGATGATAAAATAAAATAGGAAAAAATTCATACGAAATCAATTTGTTCGCATTTGAAAAATCAACACAAAGACATGACAAATCATTCCATATTCGAGTACTTATATTAATTTGTGAAGTTAATCGATTCTTTAATTAAAAATAATATTATCCACATTTTAGTAAGATCTAAAATTTGCTTCGAAATAAAACAACCCGCTAGACCTAGATGAAATTGATACGATCAAACAATTGATTGCTCTTTGATCAAATTTCTTCCAAATTTAAAAGAATCAATTTTTGTAATTATTATCAAAATCAAGAACATTATTCCTACCCAAAGTTTTTCACATTAATTAATAAATTAACAGAAGATAGTATCTTTACAATTAAGATTTTAGGTTGACTATAAAAATGGCCGTCAACTATGAACAAAAATAATAAAACCATACAATTAAATGCACGTGTAAAACCCTTTAATTTCCTTTTCTTGATTTTCCTTTGTCTATATAAAGCCCTTTAATTTCCATCATATACTCATTCCTCTAATTCTTGTCCTAAATTTGAAGATTCTCATTGTTCATACGTATAGTTTTATACAAAGCTTAAATACGTGGCCGCCGGCGGGCAACGACACCGAGTTCGTGGCAAAGATCTCCCCGATAGTGATCGTATCTTGTATAATGGCTGACCTAATGTTTGAGTACGATGTTGGTGTTTCAGGTAATAATGTGCAACTGATTTACATCTTGTGTGAATTTAGGTGGAGAAAAGTTCTTATTTATATCAATTCATCATCTTCAGGCGTTAAAATTTGTTGATGCTTATGTTATAATTTGTTTATGCTTACGTTGTTAAAATTTATTTACACTCTTTTTTTATTTTGGGTTAAGGCAAATAAAAAGATTAGGAATGGCTCTACTCTGAGTGATTGGATTAGAGATCCGACACTGTGTATTTCTTAATAGGCCTCAAGTGGTCGATCTTTAGTTTTTGTAATACTCTGTTATTTTAATCTGCCTATATGGTTCTTGAGGGCACTCCTTGTGCTCTCTTGAAAAAAGGAGAATCAATTAACATTCCCTTCCCTAATTTCCGATAAATATCGTTAACAAATATCTATTAGTTTTGGTCGTTATACTAAAAAGATTTAATATCTAGGGTTGTTGTTTATTTTTTCAGTTATGATGATGATTGGGAATGAATTACGACAGTTGGGTGGGCTTGTTAATTTGATGGTGATTTATTGTTCTTAGCATTTTGAATGAAACTATGTGAGTCTAATGAAATTCCTCTTTATATACAATTCCAAACCCCCCTCTACCTAGTACATTTCGGCGAGCAAGTCTAGGTTGTCTAAAGGCTCTCATTTGGTTGGTGTGATTGTTGGGGTGGTGGTAGCTGTTGTGTATTTTTTATAGGAATTGTGTTGTTCGTATCTTACAAATGCTATGTTAAATAAAACACAAGAGATTAGGACGTTGAGGGGTGTGAAAACTTATGGAGTTAATAGCTATGATGGGGCCCCTATTCCCATGTTTGAATGGAAGAATGAAAGAGATTTGGAGCATTGAAGAGGTAAATTTTAATATAAAGGGATTGTCAACTGGAGCAATTTCTATATGAGGATCGAATTATCGATGTTTAAATATATGAATATATCTATCATGATTTGGATCCATGCTGCTTCATATGCCTAAGCTTGATGAATTTGTAGTATCTTCCAAATATAATTAGTATATTTTGTTAGATGGTTTGTGCCGAAATCAAGATATTAGTATTTTGCATATGTATAATGTTTAATGTCTACAATAATGCAAACAACATAGATTTTTTTTTTAAAATCCTGTTGCAATATATCACACATCCGAGGTAATGTGTTAATGGGATTATCTGCAAGAAAAAGAAAAGATGTCGAATGATCAAAATTACATTACGCCATTTCTGAAAAATGAATGATGCCTTTTTCTTTATGAATGTGCTAAAATTTGTTGTTACATTTGATCATTGGGTGCTAGTTATAACTTATAAGCAATGACTTTCAATCACGTATGAGACTGTCTTATGCATAAGACAGGGTAGCACAAATCAACACTCATTTTTCCAAAATGTTAAAATATTAATGCTCAAATTATGTTCCGTCTCATCGTGAGACCGTCTGGGTTAAGATTTCGTGCAATTATCCCATTCACAAACACACCATAAGTTGATTCAAAAATTTTATAATTTTTAGTACGCAACAAATCATGTCCTGAATTGATAATTATTAATTTTAGGATAAAAAAACAATTTGAGATTTTTTTATTGAAAATAATATATTAGGATTAATAGCATAACATAACCGTGTGATATGCTTCCACTAATGTAGGGATTGTATTTGGCTTTTTCATAAATGCTTCCACTAATCTAGGGATTGTATTAATCACGTTCATTGCATAGCTTAGGAAAGTTCCCTCACTCATGTGTATATAATATAAATCATATTTTATAATATATAATTTAAATATAATATTTACATTCATAAGGATCTCAATTCAGTAGTTTGCATAAATTTTCGATAGTCGACAAATATAAGCACAAATATTCTGCACATTATACCATATACTATTACTATTACTTTTATACTGAGATGGGTTAGGAATAACATTGGAAATAATTCAAATTGTTAGGAATAAAATTGAAAATAATTCAAATTGTATTATATTTATGTGAAAATAAGTTCTCTTTTATTAAAAAATTGTAAATAAAGACTGGAAATAAATTCTCTTTAAAAAAAAAAAAAAAAATTGTAAATAAAGACAGACCTACTCAAGATGGGTCAATAGGAAGGATTTTTAATCTTTTTTTAAATATTAAATTAATTAACTTTGGTTATGTAAAAACTTTAAATTAATTTTTTTAAACATTAAATTGTTGCAACTTATAAGGGAGTTGTGAAAGATAAAAACTCATAAGTCATAATTCATGTAGCGGTGCGTTCACTACACGTCTTAGGACGGTTTGCAAAAAAGGGAAAAGTTGCGAGACAAAAAATGAGCACAAAACGACACCATTAAAAAAAAAATTGGATTTAAATTTAGCAATGTACAAAATTACATAATAAGATTGAATTTTTTTAACTATCATGAGATGATTTGCAAAAAGAGTGAAAGTTATTGGCCAAAATATTATTAGCTTGAACAAATTCACGAAAAAAGGGAGCGTTTTATTAGTGTTATTATTGGAAATTAATATTTAGCACTAAAGAACTATTTTATACAAGATCACTTATAAATACTTTTCAAGAATTAAAATTTGATCACATAATAAATATTTACGGAATAATGGAACATTTATAATAATTCATATTCAATTGATTAAATATAAAGTGACTCTCATGTGCATCCAGTTCACCTTGCACCCATAGTACATTTTAGAATCATACAATTTGTTATACTTAAAGATGCAATTTATTTATACTGAATTGTGCAACTATTTTTTCATGCACTATAAGTGCACGATGCACCTGGATGCATACAAGACTTAGCCTTAAATATATATAAATTTTCACTATATGTACTACACAACTTATTTTGTTTTAGATATACAAATGCTTTTATGTAGTGTGACAGATCCAAATCTGCTACATATATATTTTTGTATCATGAGATTACAAATATATATTTGCATATATAAAGGTAAATGTAGCATCTATTCCAAATACATTTAAAATCATATGAGTCTAATTGAATTTATGTTGATAGATTACACCATAGCGCATTCTCTCGTCAAATTCCAAGAAAACTCGAAAAGCCACACGAGGACGAGAATATAAGAGATTTGGAGTATTGAAGAGGCAGATTTTAATATCAAGGAGTTGCCGACTGATTGTTTCTTGCTTAAAAAGGGAGGATGAATAGTGAAATTTTGAAATCATTTGATAAATTTGAGTTTACGTGAGCCATATGAAGAGTGTTTGTTTCTTAGCAACATATGAGGGATTTGAGAAAAAGAAACAAAATAGGCCATTGGGTTTAATTTGTGAGCCTTTACTTATTTTAATTACTAAGAACAAATGTATTAAAAATTGTTGGGTTTTTTTTTTTTTAATTGCAGCCACATGAGGTGTTTCCTCCACAACTAGGGTTCTCCTGTTGAACACCCTGAAAGCCTTGCTAGTTGAGGAATATCCTAAGTATATACCCTCATCTAACTTAGTTTCAAAGGTTTTCAACCGACTTTTCTCATTGTTGTGAATGAAACACTTGCACCAAAAAACATGAAAGTAAGAAAGACGAGGTTTTATGCCCTTCCACAGTTCATAGGGTATTTTGAAGTGAATCTTAATCAGAGAACACCGCTCTGGGTATGACATGCAGTGTTGATTGCTTCTGCCCAGAAACGGTTTGGAGTTGCATGTTCAACCAATATAGTGAGAGCAGCTTCTTTGAGTGTTCTGTTTCTCCTTTCTGCTACACTGTTCTGTTGAGGCGTTCTGGCGGATGATTTTTAATGTTGTATTCCAAACTCCTTGAAAAAATCAGATATGAAAGAATTCAAGAATTCGGTTCCCTTGTCTGATCTGATCTTCACAATACTGACACCTTTCTCATTCTGTAACCTCTTGAGCAGCTCAGGTATCTTTGTTGTAGTTTCATTCTTCTTATAAAGGAATATAACCCAGGTGAACTTGGAGAAATCATCCACAATCACTAGAGTGTACTTGCGTCCGTTGAAACTAAGTGGTGTGACTGGTCTAAAAAGATCCATATGGAGCAGTTGCAATACTCTGCTGGATGGAGGTGATGTAATCCCTTTGAATGAAGCCTTGACTTGCTTTCCCTTCTGACATGCGGCACATGTCTGATCCTTAGAGAAACTTCATTCAGGAGACCTTCAACCAATGACATCCTTGCTATCTTGTTAAGAGTTTAAAAGTTCAGATGACTCATTCTTTTGTGCCAGAGCCAATTGCTACTTTTGGAACTCTTAACAATAAGGCATGCATTTCTTGGACCACTGTCCCAATCTGCAGCATAGATTGTTCCTTTTCTGGAACCAGTCAGCAAAATCTGTTGAGTAGCTCGATTCTTGATAGTGCACTGATCAGTCGAGAACTCAACACTGAATCGTTGTCGAAGAATTGTGAAACCGATAACATGTTGTGCTTTTAAACCATCGACATAGGAGACTCCAGAAACTTGTACATCATCATTGGCTAAGGTTCCAAACCTTCTGATAAACCTAAAGTTATTGTCACCAAAGAGTACACGTGGTGTTGGGGAATGAGTTGCACAGATCTATTCAGGGTGAATATTTAAATACAAATTTAATTCATTAATTATTACTAACATGAATTAATCCTATATTAATTCAAATAATAATTGCAACAACAAATCATGCATATAAAAAGCCACGTAAAACCTACGCATGCGGAATCAACGGGTTTACGTGAACGTACCTCTTGGGATGGCAGTGGCTTTGGTCGGACGGACTAACCAAAATGACTTCCCAAGTATTCCCTTAGCCCTTGCTCGACAATCCGGTGGAAGGATACTCGCGAACAATTAACAAAAGGAAAAAAATAACCTTTGTTGCACCACTTATGTGGATTTGCTAATATTTTCAGCACATGGAATTGTACTTGGGAATGAACTAATCATCCCCTATTTATAAGAGGGAGGGTGGTCGAAATTTTAGTGATTTTTCAATGTGGGAAAAGACTTTCTTGGTCACCAAGAAATCTTGAATATATCCCATATATTCTTTTTCCCATAATTAAAATATTCCACAAAATTCCACCTTCTCTATTTTATGGCATTATTTTCGAAAATTTGATGATGCAAGAATCCAAGATTTGGATCTTCTTGAATTTATGAGATATTCTTGTATTTCAAGAAATACATATCTTCCATAATATCTTTTCAAGAAAATGAAGAAAATCTTTCTTGCCCTCTATTTTCAAAAAGTTTCGAAATATCACTATGTATAACCAAGTGGGAGATTTCTTGAATTTAATGAGATAATCTTGTATTCCAAGAATACATATCTTCATTCCATAACAAAATTCAAAGAAAATATTTCTCCCTCTTTTATCCATAATTTTCGAAAATTTAGAGGAAATATAAGCAACAATATTTATTTTATTTTAATCACCTTTTCAGTTATTGGACTATATGTTGGGCTACTCAGGGGGCCTTTAGGAGAATTAAGATTGGACCTTCTAATGGATCTTGAATATCTAATATTGAGCCACAATATAATTCAAGCCCATAAATATTAATTAATCCCACTACATAATTAATATTGCACTATCCATCTTAACCCATATTACAGTCAATATGGCTCCCGGTCATTATTTCCCGTGTTTAAGATTATCTAGCCCATTAATTAATTCAAGCCCTTTGAAATAGCTTTCCGTTAATTAATATCTTTTGTCCTTGGTCGAGGAACGGTTCAACATTATTATCCATACCGAAACTAATTCCAATTGCAAGATTTGGTATGATAAAACTTATGAACCTCCCAAGGGCAAATCAAGCAAAAGCGTACTTACACGATTCTTAAGTATTAAATCTTAGCAATCACATGTGACCAATAATATTGCCCAAGATAAAAAGTATTGAATCTCTCCGATTCGCTACCCATGATAAGTCAAAGCAATAGTTACCAATCCCACGTGATCCTATTTAAGGGACGAAGGTTAAGAAACAAAGAACCACTAAGGTCTAATTCTTCCTTGTTCAGTTCTGAAGAATTTATCCTCCTCTGTAGGTCCTATTCAACAAGATCGGTCATTCACTAGTGTAATCTCTTGGTCAAGAAAAACCAATCTCGAGCCTTACACGCCAACCTTTCGCGATGGTTGTTCATTTCCATCTAGGTCGTGAATGACGTATTTTTTTTAGATACAAGGATTGTTAATTTAATCTTTCGTGATCCGGGATCACTAAATTAACTCTGATGTAACACGCACAAATTATTGAACAGTTATGCAAAGAAATATATATAACATTCAATCATATTATTTAAAGCATCATTGATAAACAATTTATTTCATAAATAAGTCCGGAAATTCAGGTTTGATTATACAAAGTAAAAAACATACTTTTCAAAGATAATCCCAACAATCTCCCCACTTATACTCAAAGTCCGCTTTTAAGTATACTACAACACGTCTCAAGTAGTCCGTGACATCTAATGTCACCTACACTAAACCTAATAATTTCTCCCACTTATACTCAAAGCAGATTGACAACGGTCTTGACACCCATTCTACTCACATGTCTCTCGAATGTATTCAGAGGCAGACGCTTTGTGAATGGATCTGCTAGACTGTCCTCAGACGCTATCTTTGCCACATCTATATCTCATCTCTTAACGATTTCTCGTATAAGATGTCTTTCCTTTAATGTGTTTGTTTTTCTCGTGGACTCTTGGTTCTCTTGAATTTGCAACTGCCCCTAGCAGATATTGCTAGACAAATTCAGAACACCATCCAAGTCCACTAAGAAGATCTAGAGTCCAATCGGTTCTTTCACTGCTTCACAAGCAGCTACTTACCCGAGTCCCATGGTTGAGTCAGTGATGCATTTTTGCTTCACACTCGTCCATTTGATGGCTACACTTCCCAAATGGAAACACACTAACTGAGGCAAATAATCTCTGGAATCTAAATCTGATTGGAAATCCGAGTCCATGTAGCCGATGGGGATTGGAGTATCTGACTGATAAATCAACATTCTATCCCGAGTTCTTTTAAGATACTTCAGAATGTTTTTAACTGTCGTCCAATTCGCTTTCCCTGGGTTACTCTGATATCTTGCTACCATGCCTACGGCAAAGCATATATCCGGGTCTCGCATATAAGATTGCATACATAAGGTTTCCTACAAAGAAGCACAAAGGATGCCTTTCATGTCATCTATCTCCTTTAAGCGTCTTAGGGGACATTTTCTTGGATAGATGGATTCCAAGTCTGAAAGGTACAAATCCTTTCTTGGAATCTTGCATGCTGAATCGTTTTAAAACCAGTGTCAATGTATGAATACTTGCGATAACCCGATCATCATTTTCTTGCGATCTCGAGTAATCTTGATCCCAAGGATGTGTCCGGCTTTCCCTAAGTCTTTCATATCAAACTGTTTTGAAACGCCATGCCCTTACGCGTCGACCACACCTTCACATCGTTTCGATGATCACAATGTCATCTACGTATAGTACTAAGAATACCAATGCGTTCGACACCCTTTTTTTATACACACAACTTTCAAACTTGTTTTGATCAAACCCATAAGACTTTATAACATGATCAAAACATTGGTTCCAAGCTCTGGATGCCTGTTTGAGTCCGTAAATGGACTTCTTGAGCTTACAAACAAGATGTTCTTGGCCTGTTTCAATGAAACCTTGGGGTTGTGGCATATAGATCTCTTCATCAAGACTTCCGTTAAGGAAAGCTGTCTTGACATCCATCTGCCAGATTTCAAAGTCGAAATGCGCAACAATCGATAAGAGAATACAGATGGACTTAAGCATGGCTACGGGCGAAAAAAGTTTCATCATAATCGATCCCTTTCTTTCTGAGTATAACCTTTCGCCATTAGTCTTGCTTTAAAAGATTTCAACCTTCCCGTCCGATCCTCTTTTCCTCTTATATACCCACTTGCATCTAATGGGTTTGACCCCATTAAGTGGTTCGACTAGCTCCCACACTCTATTATGAAACATAGAACCCACTTCGGCTTTCATTGCTGTTTGCCAAGAAACTGCATCCTTATCTTGGAGTGCCTCGTCATATGTCCATGGGTCTAATTCCGGGAATCAAGTCCGAGGACTCTCCTATTCCCATGAATCTCTCGGGCTGTCTAACAACCCTCCCACTATAACGAGGCTCCGGTTGTGAAAACGTATCGTTTGGTATATCATCTAGTACAGTCGGCACTGAGGTTTGCCCTCTAAGCTCATTTAAGGTAATCTCACTTCTGGGTTTTCTTTGGTTCATTTAGTCTTCTTCCAAAATCTAAAGTGGGTGCTTATTACCACCTTTTGATCTTCGGAACTATAGAACATACACCCTTTTGTTCCCTCGGGGTATCCTACAAAACAACCTTAATTCTGATCGAGGATCCAAATTTTCCGGTTTCCTTGTCCAACACGTAGGCCGGATACCCCAAAGTTCTCATGTGTCTCATACTAGGCTTGCGCCCGGTCCACAATTCTTTGGGGTTTTGGGAACCGATTTGGATAGCACCAATTTCAGAATGTAAGTCGCTGTTACCAAGGTATGACCCCAGAACGACTCGGGAAGATCCGCATAACTCATCATTGATCTAACCATTTCCAAAAGAATTATGTTTCTTTGCTCTTGCAACCCCGTTTTGGTGAGGGGTTCCGGGTGCAGTGAGCTGGGATACAATCCCTTCATCAGATAAGCAGTTCAAAACTCATCGCTGAGGTATTCGCCTCCACGATCAGATCGTAGAGACTTGATACGTTTTTCCTTGTGATTCTCTGTTTGAGCCTTAAATTCTTAGAATTTCTCAAAAGTCTCAGATTCATACTTCATAATGAAAATGTACCTTGAGTAATCATCAATAAAATTACTCATAACCTCCTCTTGCTTTGGTTAACATTGAACCACATACATCTATGAACGATCTCTAACACTTCTTTAGCCCCATTCCCCTTGGCTCCAAATGCCATCTTGGTCATATCACCCTCCAAACATGATTCGCAGGTTGGAATCGGTTCAACTTGGAGAAGCCCTAGTGAACCGTCTCTTACCAACCTTTGGATCCTCTTTGGATTTATATGAACCAATTTATAGATGCTAAAGAAGTGTCTCGTTCATGTCTGATGAACGCTTTCTTTTCTCGGAAACAGTTGATGTGTTATAGGATACATTTCGTGAGTGGTGTGCACAGTTAATTGTATAGAGATCATTCAACAACGTTCCATGACAGATAATTTATCAAAAGAAAAATGGTAACAACTTTATTAAAAAGTAACCAAATATCCATCATAAAAGTTTAGAAACTGAAAACGAATTCTTTCTAAAATCCGGAACGTAAAGAATATCTCAAAAATTATAACACTGTCTTCAAAAGACAGGTGCACTTCTCCCACTGCTTCAGCTGCCACTCTCGTAGCATCGCCCAGTGTGATGAGGACCTCACTCCCACTAAGTTGTCGGGTCCGATTGAACCCCTGTAATGTGAAACAAACATGATTAGTGGATCCCGTATCCAGCACCCACAAAATGGGAGGCATACACCGCTAAACAAGTTTCAAACAACTAGTGCGTGAGTATTACATTTCTTTCCTTTCCTTTTGGGATCGGAATAGGCTGACCTCGATTGTCCTACTCTCCCGCTTTCCAAAGTTTTCCTCATACTTGATCCCATGCTTCTATTTGATGTTGAGTCTTCTTGGTTTAACCTTCTTCTCTTTTCATCATCTTTATCACCACTTGATCTAGGATGAAGAGAAGATTTCCGTTTCCCCAAGTTCTTTTCCTCGCGCTCCACTTCCTTTTCAACCAAAGTCAAAGCATTTATAAGATCCTCCACTTTAAAATCTTGATCTTTCATTAGATACTCAAGATAGCGGTGATTATAGTTCTTTGGTAAGGATTGGAGAATGAAATCAACCTTAGTATTGAAGTCATATTTTTCGCCGAGGATCTCAAGTTCCTCAAATAGCACCATAACCCTAAAGACTTGCTGTGCTGCAGTCGTCCCTTTTTCCAATTTTAACTGAGCAATTTCTTGCTTCACACTTTGGACTGCCATATGGGTCTGATGTCCGAACATCGCTTCGAAATTCTTTAAGATGTCTGCAGCTGACTCATATTCTTGATGAAGGCGCCTCAACGCATCTGACATGTGTGCCAGAATTGTTTCCTTCATCAAACCGTTTGCCAGCTCCCATTCACCATAAATCATCTCATCCCATATTTCGGCATCCTTAGTTGGTTTTTCGGGTTTTGGTGAATCAAGTACCCATTCGGAAGATGATGCGGTTAGGACAGATTTTATTTTGTGTTTACAACCAAAATAGTTTTCACCAAAAAGCAAAAGGTCTTTAGGTATATTCGATAGTGGATTAGAAGGTTGCGACATGATGAATCAAAATAAACAATAATATGCATAAGCACAAATATATCACAAGGTTTGATCACATGCATCATATTAAAATCTCAAAAAAAATATGAACATGCATCAGCCAACATCTCAAAACAGTTTAAATAAGCCACGTTGGGTGAGTCATTATTTAAACACATTCAAGTGGGTTACAAACAAGAACAGTTACAAACCCTTAATATCCAGATTAATAGTTGGCTCCCACTTGACCAATATAAAATTGACAGGACTTCGGAGAAGTATATGCATATCAATTTTATACCTAAGTAATAACCATGATTAAATACAGGATTACTATTTCGCTTTGATCGAGCCTCGTTGGGAGGGTCATCGTCGCCACTAGTAATAACCCACAATCATCCGTTTGGAATTCATTCATGTGAAACCTATCTTTTGACCGTCCCGTTGGGGGAATTTCTCCAAAAGAATTCACAAATAAATAAATCATGGAGGTCAAAATTAATTCAATTTTATTATCCGGAATAAAATTGTCAATTAATTATTTAAAACATACTTAGTAATTTTGAAGTTGAGATTTTTCAATTTGGCAACCCTCATGCAAACACATTTAAACAAATTAAATAAAGCATAAGATAACACAAATAAATCAAGTAAAACAGAAAAATAAACATATTGGGCACAAATTATCCAATTGTCATGGTTTGATTTTTCTTGGCTTGATCTTGAAGAAACACGTCTCGAATTTCTCCCACTCGTTCGTCTTGAAAAAATACTTCGTCTCGAACCGCCACGCCAAGCATTTCAATGGCCGGGATGCACGCCCCGCAGATCCGCCGACCACTTGCACTGGGGCGACCTCGGCGGCTTAAGACCGCCCGGCGAGCCCGCCCGCCCGGATGCCTCAAGACGCCTCGGCAGGTGTCGGCAGCGATCTCGGCGGCGGCAGCGCGCATCACGGCTTCGCCTCCGCCTTCGCCCGCGTCTCGGCCACAGCCCGGCGCGTATCCTCTGCAGCCAGCGGCATCCGCCCGTTTGCTCGGCTTGAGCGCGCACCGCCCGATCGCGCTTAACCTTCATCCTCGCGGCGTGATCGGCCTTCGGCCTCGCCCTGCGCCCAAAGCGTGCCAAGACGCGCCAAGACCGCCACGCGCCTGGTTCTCGGATTTCGTCCCTTTAATTCTTCGTCTCTTCTTTCTCGATCCGGTTACAATTTATTTATAAAAAATAAATAAACCTAGATCTAGACTAGTCTATTACATTGATCAAATCAAACAAATCCTAGTCTACTCGTGGATTTTCTCACGAGGCAAAACAAACCCCAACGAATCGAATAAAAAAAAAAAAACCACGGTTTATATGCATGCAAAATAAAACATTAAAATCCATGACAATTGGATACCGCAAAAGCAGATCTAACGGTTCTACTATCAATTTCAAATTTAATGTCCACTTAATTAAATTACAATTTAAAATTTGAGCAAAACGTGGCTCGATACCGCTTGTTGGGGAATGAGTTGAACAGATCTATTCGGGGTGAATATTTAAATACAAATTTAATTCATTAATTATTACTAGCATGAATTAATCCTATATTAATTCAAATAATAATTGCAACAACAAATCATGCATATAAAAAGCCACGTAAAACCTACGCATGCAGAATAAACGGGTTTACGTGAACGTACCTCTTGGGATGGTAGTGGCTTTGGTCGGACGGACTAACCAAAAGGACTTCCCAAGTATTCCCTTAGCCCTTGCTCGACAATCCGGTGGAAGGATACTCGCGAACAATTAACAAAAGGAAAAAAATAAACTTTGTTGCACCACTTATGTGGATTTGCTAATATTTCCAGCACATGGAATTGTACTTGGGAATGAACTAATCATCCCCTATTTATAAGAGGGAGGGTGGTCGAAATTTTAGTGATTTTTCAATGTGGGAAAAGACTTTTCTTGGTCACCAAGAAATCTTGAATATATCCCATATATTCTTTTTCCCATAATTAAAATATTCCACAAAATTCCACCTCCTCTATTTTATGGCATTATTTTCGAATATTTGATGATGCAAGAATCCAAGATTTGGATCTTCTTGAATTTATGAGATATTCTTGTATTTCAAGAAATACATATCTTCCATAATATCTTTTTAAGAAAATCAAGAAAATCTTTCTTGCCCTCTATTTTCAAAAAAAATTCGAAATATCACTATGTATAACCAAGTGGGAGATTTCTTGAATTTAATGAGATAATCTTGTATTCCAAGAATACATATCTTCATTCCATAACAAAATTCAAAGAAAATCTTTCTCCCTCTTTTATCCATAATTTTCGAAAATTTAGAGGAAATATAAGCAACAATATTTATTTTATTTTAATCACCTTTTCAGTTATTGGACTATATGTTGGGCTACTCAGGGGGCCTTTAGGAGAATTAAGATTGGACCTTCTAATGGATCTTGAATATCTAATATTGAGCCACAATATAATTCAAGCCCATAAATATTAATTAATCCCACTACATAATTAATATTGACTATCCATCTTAACCCATATTACGGTCCAATATGGCTCCGGTCATTATTTCTCGTGTTTAAGATTATCTAGCCCATTAATTAATTCAAGCCCTTTGAAATAGCTTTCCGTTAATTAATATCTTTTTGTTGGTCGTAGGAACGGTTCAACATTATTATCCATACCGGAAACTAATTCCACTTGCAAGATTTGGTATGATAAAACTTATGAACCTCTCAAGGGGCAAATCAAGCAAAAGCGTACTTTTGCGATTCTTCGTATTAAATCTTAGCAATCACATGTGACCAATAATATTGCCCAAGATAAAAAGTATTGAATCTCTCTACGATTCGCTACCCATGATAAGTCAAAGCAATAGTTACCAATCCCACATGATCCTATTTAAGGGGACGAAGGTTAAGAAACAACGAACCACCGAGGTCTAATTCTTCCTTGTTGGATTATTCAAGAATTTATCCTCCCCAGAGGTCATATTCAAATGAATCGGTCATGCACTAGTGTAATCTCTTGGTCAAGACAAACCAATCTCGAGCCTTATACCTCAACCTTTTCGCGATGGTTGTTCATTTCCATCTAGGTCGTGAATGGCGTACTTTTTTAGTTACAAGGGATCGTTAATTTAATCTTCGTGATCGGTATCACTAAATTAACTACAAATGTAACACGCATTTAATTATTGAAGCGGTTATGCAAAATAAATATATATAACATTCAATCATATTTAAAGCATCAGTGATAAACAATTTATTTCAGTAAATAAGTCTGGAAATTCAGTTTCGATTATACAAAGTAAAAAGCATACTTTTCAGTATAATCCCAACACGTGGGCCTTCTTGTTCTATGTATGAACTGAGGAAATGCTTGTTGCCAGTCATGTGCCTTGAGCATCCACTATCGTTGTACCAGATAGTTGCTTGTACACCTTCTTTATTGGCCAAAATCACGCGAACCTGCAATCAAATCAGACTTTAGGTACCCCAGTAGGATTGGGTCCTGGGGGGTTAGTTTTACCTTTCCGGATCCAAACAAACAGGGCACTTCTATTGTAATCATCAAGATCAGAAGGCATTATATTTCTCCCATAAGCATCTACATAATCATATATCTCATTATGTGCGTTTTGATCAGAATGATTATGAGTGTGAGCCTTGGATGAATCAAAAGACTTGGGATTTTTTTTAATCTGTCTTCTTTTAATCTAGTGGGGCTCAGATGCAGCTATCCTGGATTTCTAGTTATAATGGTAGGTACGACTGCTTCCATTAAAAGATTCATATCTTCTTTGCACAAATGGGTTAGTCAGTTTACCTTTAGCATGCTGGTTAGACAGCTTGACCTGATTAGGTTTCAGCTGGGACTGTCCCTTGCTAGATGGTCCAGGGTGATACCTCGTCTATTAATTGAGCTGAGGTCTCTTCAGAAGAACTGGGCTCTTACTAGATACTTACCTTGCCTGATCAGCTGGTCATTTTCCCTTATCTGATACAGATTTAACATAATGTGTATCTTTTCCAGAAATCTTCTTTGATTCACTTTTTGATGGTGAACTAGAGTGGACATGTGAGGATCCAGAAGGGCTTTCAAACCCAATTCCCTTCTTATCAGTTGGCTTGCGATAGTAGTTGTTCAAACTTTGAACAGTTTTAGATGAGTTTGTGGAAACCTCTACTTTCTTTCACAAACTGTCCTCACTAATTTTTAGACTCTCATGTAGTCGGAAGAGTTCATTGAACTTAGCTTGTAGGACTCTGAGATCATCAACTTGTTGTAGGTTGAGAGCCTGATGTTCTTTAACCAGTTTTCCCTGATCAGAAGTACCGACATTCAGAAACTCCAATTCTGTAGTCATCTTCTGAACAATTTCAACTGATTTATGTTCAGCAGCTCTTCTTTCCGTATTATCCTTGACAAGCCGAATATTCTCAGCCCTTAGATTATCGTTCTCAATTTCCACTCTTGTATAAGTGTTTATGTTGGAATTTAGAGGCACTTAATACATGCGCAGCGAAGATAATTAGTTCACCAACAACGAACAATTAATTGCACTAGGTATCCACGTAATCTCCAATCACGGACTTGCACGGATTTGTCAGTGTTGAATCCTGAGATGAATTTGCTAGGAAAATTCTAACTCTAGATCTTATGGAGAGATTAATGAATTAACGTTGTTTGTGAATTCCCAAGAGCTCATATATATAGGGAATGCCCAACTTAAATTTTAAGCTAACCCGATTAGGAAATAAAATCCCTAATCTTATAAAATAAATCTCTTATATTTAATTCCCATATACGGATTTAATTCCCATGTATATCAAATCTCTACGGATTTGATTCCATATATATTAAATCCTATAATAATATTCCAAATATTATTATTGGGAATCCTATTTAATTAAATCCAATTTAATCAAATATTAATAATAATTAATTCCAAATTAATATATGTTGGGAGATGAATTTAATATAAATAGAAAATATTTTGATTAGATCTCAAAACCCCTGAGTATGACATGTTCAGAATAATCTAAGGTAGATTAGAACACAGGTTTCAGTATAGTTAATTCAGGAAATATCTGCAAAATGTATAGTCAGCAGATATCTCGGAGGTTTATAGTTAAGGCACACACTGAGGGGGAACTTAGTGAAATAAATTAAAGCATCTGAAGACTCAGAAGAACCTGGATATCTAGATCGTTCTGAGGACTCAGGTCAACCTAAAGACCTGAAGACCTGAAGATTATCTACCTGAGGACTCTTGCACATTTATGATAAATAAATGTTGTCCAAATATTTGATTGCATACAAAAGGAACTACAACTAAGTGTCTTTTAAGGTTGTCTCATTTAGAGAGATTGATCCAAAAGACCCTTTTGTTTGTCTCTATTCATTGAAGTCAAAAACCAATCAGAGAGAGACAACACTGCACTTCACTGACATAGAAAGCTACGTGTCACTGAGATGTCAGATGTACTGAGTTCCAGACTGCAAAAACTTAGTGATTGGCTGCATTGGTTACAAATTACCCAAACCATGCAAGGGTGTATTCAAACCCTAAAATAGTCGTTTATCACTAACCAAATAAGGAAACCCTTGATACTTTCTCCTCCAACGGATAGTTTTTCAAGAGTGACCTTGGTGAGTTGCCTATAAATACCAGTGACCTTCTCCATTGCAAGGTTACAGGAAATCAAGCAACTCAAGAGCTCATTCGTATTCAAGTTTATACTGTGAAGCACTCGAAACCCTAA
Source organism: Stenogyne calaminthoides (assembly GCA_037126765.1). Lineage (NCBI taxonomy): Eukaryota > Viridiplantae > Streptophyta > Magnoliopsida > Lamiales > Lamiaceae > Stenogyne > Stenogyne calaminthoides. Next base: position 18,738,308 of record JBBCBC010000033.1, on the reverse strand, counting down.
GAATTTCCCAAGTGTTTCATCTTTGAAGAGAGCTCATTTACTAAGCCTAGATTCAAGCAAATATCCAAAGCTTAGTTAGAGATATCCTAGCCTTTTACCTTGTGTTCTAAATTGTAAAATAATATCTCACCTTAGTTGGAAACCAACCAAACCCAAACCCTATTGTTTAGGTAGTTTGAGTGTGTGATTGTTGGAAAGTGAGAGTTGTAAAGAGTTAGTAAGCTGCAGTTGAGTTCAGCCTGAAAACTCTAGAGAAGAAGTTTTTTTTTTTGGATCAGGAAACTCTAGAGAAGAAGTTAGTAAGCTGCTTGTGACAGTCTGAAAGCTTGTGTGTGTTTGAGTTAGTAAACTGCAATGTAGTTCAGCCTGAAAACACATAGAGGAAGTTAGTAAGCTGCTGATTTTAGTTTGAAAGCTTGTAGTAGTAGTGAGTTAAGGAGTTTCTCTGAGGATTAGAGAGAGTGGACGTAGGAGCTTGAGTCTCTGAACCACTATAAGTCACTGTGTTATTTGCTTTCTGTTCTGCATTATTTGTGCTGCATATTTTCACTGAAAGCATATTGAGTTTTCTGATATTCAGTTGGAATCAATCCACTGAGTTTGCATTAAATTGATCACAACCTTAACAACTGATTTACTAAGTGATAAAGATTTTCAGCAAGATAAAAACGAGTATAAACTTAGGGCCTACACATTCCACAAACTAGATAAGCTAGTATAGATAGTTGTCAAACTGATCAAACTCATCTAAGTAGCCAGTAAGATAGTTATCTACTCCAAGCTTATTTGGTCTCTGTTTTTAAAATCTCAGATGAGTTGGGCTAATCTGAAGCTACTGAAAGCCGCTCAGTGTTATTGTCTCAGTAGACCTTGACTCAGAGCATTTTATGCTTCTCAGTGTTATTTCTCAGGACAACTTGACTCACTGATCTCAGTTAAGTGAAAAGTTTAAAAATCACCTAACACGTGTATTCCCCCCTATACACGTGTGAGACTCGTTTACCCCGGGACCAACAATCTATTATTAATTAATTCTCCATAAATTAAATATTAAATCTAATTTAACATTTTTTCAACCAACTATAATCCGTAAAAGGGAACTACTTGTTGTGTGACCCAAAGGCCCTCATATGTCGAGCGATTAATCAAACTAACGGTCTTAATTGAACCCTAGACAATAAATCAGACATTCTCAATATATGAGGTACGTTGCGAGAAACGTGCAACTACCTGTAACTGAAACATGGGCTATTACGATTTTCTCCTTTCATTCGCGAATACTCGATTAAGTCTTGAACATGATCAAGTGCCTATTCAAATAACTTAATCATATTATCTCCAATCACTAATTGATCATGTAAGTCACACTTAGCCACAAAGTCTAAGTTGACGTGCATAGGCCGATGACTTAGATCCAATTATGACGAGAAGACGAGTATTCTCTCTAAATCCAAATTGAGGAATGAATCATATTCTTGGCTCAACTACCAAGTACATACACTTTGTGATGAACACAATCCAAGCCATATCTACCCATAGACGGGTGCAAACGTTGGTCATGGTCAAAGTTCATCACTCCACACATGTCGTGCGTATTAACCTCAAGTCAAAGGAGTATCGCATCGCTCCCACTAACCGAGACACCCATGGACACATATTGTGGACTTACATCAAACGGTTTCTCGGATGGGTATACCAATACCATCTAAGGTATTTGTGCATCCATCATGAGATACCTAGTATCTCGTAGTAAGTGAGATATTACTACACTCTCTAAGAGTATGATGTTGATCGCACACCAATCTGCATTGCATCATCAATATTCCATTCTTGATGATCCTTGATCGGGGCCATTTGAGAATCATGCTTAAGTCATCTGAGTTCTCAGAACCTCAATGACAACAATGACTCATGGGAACACTTGCATGAATAAATGCAAACAATCAAACATAATATTCAAACAAGTGTTTTTCCATACATTAATATTAAATAAACTATAATATTAAATCAAACTGAGTATCATCGAGTATTATGTCCTTACAATAGATTGTCTCTAGGACGCTAACACTAACAGTTTACTGCATCAGAGAGATCATCAAGCAATTGCTCATTATAGAGTTGCAGGTCAATCTCTCCAACAGGTTTGCTCAGCACAATAGGTGTGGAAGGAGAAAGCACAGAAGGTTTAGAGATTACCTCAATTTGGTCACCTTCTTTGGCCATGAGACAGATGTCGTCATCAGATGAGAATATCAGATCCTCAACATCATCAGTTATGGTCATCAGGTAGAAGTCCTCGACAGATGAATATCTAGAGTCATCTGAAGGTAGATAGGAATCGTCGATACCAGAAGTGTCTGCAACCATTTGGTCACCTTCTTTGCTCTCTTCTGTTTCGCTTCTCTTCTCTCTCTTTAGGAGTCAGATCAAGGCCGTGGACACTGTAGTGACCTGGTTTCTGATAGTTGAAGCACGCTCCATAATCCTCAGAATTTCTTCTGCTAGGTGAATCTCTTCACCTATACGATCTTTCAGGAGATTTACCAGCTTTCCTGTAATCAGAACCTCTTTGATCTGATCGATCATCTCGTCCGTCATCCTTATGATCATCTCTTTTATCATCTCTATGATCATCTCTCCGATCATCTCATCAATCGTCTCTTCGATCGTCTCTTCTGTCATCAGAACAATTCCTTTCTTGTGATCTATCAGTAGATCTCCTATCTCTTTCTCTGCTATTCTTGTAGTCATGATAGAACTTCCGATACTTTACTAACTGAACATTTGATCGTTCAAGTTTTTTGGTCAGCAAACCAATCTATTCTGCCTAACTTATGATGTTCCCAACTGGTTCAGTAAATCTTAAACTGCTACTGATTGCCTGAAATGCAACAGCTTATGCGCACGCCCGCCCATCGCCCGCGAGTTGCTTCGGCAGCTTGGCCCCGCCCGTGCCTGTACGCGCGTGCGCCCTTGCCCCCGATTGCCCAGTGCTTGGCCACGCTCGGGCTTGCGCCCGCGTGTGCCTAGCACCTTCGCTCGCCCGCGTGCTCGTGCGCATCTCCGCTCGCGCCTGTGTGCGTGCCGCGTACGCCTTGGCCACCAATCTCGTCAAGTGCTCGGCCATGCCCAGGCTTGCGCCCGCGTGTGCTGAGCGCCTCTCGGCCTGCCTTGTGCGCGACCGCCTAGCACTTCGTGCCCTGGCTCACGTACGTCCTGGCACTTGATCGCCCGTCTTTAATTCTTCGTCATCATTCTCGATCTGGTTATAATTTATTTACAAAAATAAATAAACCTAGATCTAGACTAGTCTATTACATTGATCAAATAAAACAAATCCTAATCTACTCGTGGATTTTCTCACGAGGCAAAACGAATTCGAACGAATCGAATTAAAAACCACAATTTCTATGCATGCATAAATAAACATTAATCAAATACCATGACAATTGGATACCTGCAAAAAAGATCTAGCAATTCTACTATCCAATTTTAAATTTAATGAACAACGAATTAAATTTAAATTTAAAATAAAATCAAAGCCCGAAACTGTGGCTCTGATACCAATTGTTGGGGAATTGATTGCACGGATCTATTCGGGATGAATATTTAAATACAAATTTAATTCTAACAATTATTACTAGCATGAATTAATCCTATATTAATTCAAATAATAATTCAACAATAAATCACGCATACAAATTCGTCACATAAATCCTACGCATGCGGAATTGCTAGGAGTTTACGTGAACTAACCTCTCGGAGTGACAACCGTTGAGAAGATGGATCCCCTTCACACGAATACACCAAAAGACCTTCTCAAGTATTCCCTCGTCCTTGTCCAACAATCCGGTGGTAGGATGCTCGTGAACAATTAACAAAAGGAAAAATAAAATTATGTTGCACCACCTTTGTGGATTTCTAATTTTTTCAACACATAGAATTGCACTTGGGATGAAAAAATCATCCCCTATTTATAATACTAGGGGTGGCCGATTTTTGCCCTAGGAATAAGATGGGAAAATCTTTTTCTTGATCTCCAAGAAATCTTAAATATATCCAATATATTCTTTTCTCTATAATTAAAATATTCCATAAAAATTCCACCTCCTTATATTAAGGGGTTTTCGAAAATTACCTATTAAATAAGGAAGAAATAGGATCTTTGACTCTTCTTGAATTTATGAGATAATCTTGTATTTCAAGAATACATATTCCATAAAATCTTTTCAAAAAAATCAAGAAAATCTTTTCTCTTTCCTTCTTCAATATTTTCGAAAAAAATTGGAAAATAAGCAACAATAATTTATTTTATTTTAAACACCTTTTTCAGTTATTGGACTTTATCTTTGGGCTACTTGAGGGGCCTTTAGGAGAATTAAGATTGGACCTTCCAATGGATCTTGAATTTCCAATATTGAGCCACAATATTATCTAAGCCCATAAATATTAATTATTCCCACTACATAATTAATATTGCACTATCCTTCTTAACCCATATTACTGTTAATATGGCTCCCGGTCATTATTTCTCGCGTTTAAGATTATCCAGTCCATTAATTAATTTAGGCCACTGAAATAGCTTCATATTAATTAACATCTTTTTCCTTGGTCAAGGAATGACTCAACATTATTATCCATACCGGAAAACTAATTCCACTTGCAAGATTTGGTATGATAAATCTTCTGAGCCTCCTAAGGGGACAAATCAAACAAGACGTACTTGTACACGTTTCTCCATATTAAATCTTAGCAATCGTCGTGTAACCAATAACATTGCCCAAGATATAAGGTATTGTTGTGTTCGATATTTTCACCTCGATTAATTTGTACACGTCGGAGGGACACGTGTATCAATAAATTACTAAAATAACCATGTCCGATGGAGAGGTGTTCGCCCAGGTAATAATTCAAGTGTGCTCGCTACAAGTGTGCTCGCTACAAGTATGCTCGCTACAAGTATGCTCGCTACGAATATGCTCGCTACAAATATGCTCGCTACAAGTATGCTCGCCTTGACAACCATACAAGTGTTCTCGCCTTGACGACCAAACAAGTGTGCTCGCCTTACCGATAAAACAAGTCTGCTCGCCGAATCTGGCAAGCATTATAGTCATTCTTATATGCTCGTTAAGGACAGTGCTCCAGTACAAAATCAATATGGTCAAAGGGGTGAGCAGAGCAATCGGTCGAGCAAAATTTGATATGGACGACAAAAAGAATGCCTTATAAGCAAGTAAATCCAAAGGTCAACCAGAAAGACGAAGTTGAAAACGTGGCAGCATCACATGAGCTCTTGCAAGACACGAAGTCTCCAGCTCATGCTTGCCAAGCCAGCACATGTTTGCCAAAGTACTATAAATAGAAAAAAAAAGAACAAGAAGAGGTTTCAGAAATTTTCCATAGGAGTTCAGAAAAAATTCCCAAATACTCACATATATTTTCCAAATCACGATCTTTCGTAGAAGTTTTCCCGAGGAGAAGTATTGTGTACTGTATATGTAAACCTCGCAATATGACATCCCTGGCTTGGAATGCCCCCAGAGTAATCATTTATTGACGAACTGGGTCAACAATTTCTTATTATTTATCGTAATATCATACACGTACTTATTTTGTTTGTGAGTTGTTCTAAAATTAGCCACATAGAATTCTCATAAAAACGACTCGCAACAATTGGCGCTAGAAGGAGGGTGAGAAAAAACCAGCCCATACACAACCCTATAGATAGACGAGGCAGAAAAAAGAAATATAATGCCTCAATCTAGGAATACTCAGATGGAGAGGTCGGGACAGAGCCGGCTCAGCATCAGCCTCACAAAAATCAGACCGTGGAAACCATCAATCTTGAGGATATCACCAATGATCCGACGGCCACAACAAAGGCCATCACTTTCTTGTTGCGAGTACAGAAAGAGAGGGCCGAAAAGGAGTTGTCCAAGTTGAAAGTTCAAGATGATGATGATCGACGCTAGCATACACCTGATAGCGAGCAACTTAAGATGAAAGTTGCGCGGAAGCGGGCCGACAAAAAGGCTGTTGATATGTCGGATGACGAGCATCCTCAAAGGTCCAGACAATCGGTGTTTGGATGTTTGAGGCTCTCTGTTAAAGACCGAATCGGCGATCATAGGCGTCGGGATCCCTGGAAGGAACAACCGACGAACATGCCGGTTCCTTCAGCTCCTCATGATCGCCCGCATCCCGAAAGACGGCAGGAACAACAAAAATCGGCTGGAACTAAATTGTCTATCCATCATCGATTGGGTAGTCAAGGACGAACATGGAAAGGGGGACTTCCCCATCATGAGCCTGACCCCCCGGGTCCTCGTGATGGGACACAACCCCGATCCAAGTCTATCAGTTCCACGAAATTTGTAGAAATGCAGAAAGCAATTGAGGGTTTACAGGCCGACCTGGCCGCAACGAAAGGACTCCCACGGGCGGGCACAATGCCGTGCTCACCACTAACACCGGCGATCATGGCAGCCGAAGTACAAGAAAAAGTGGTAAAAAACCGACCACCAATCCCTTTATGTTCGCGTCGAGTCGACCCACATGTTCACCTCAACAAATATTCAGATTATATGATCGCAATGGGTGCCACTGATGCAACTCAGTGCCGATCATTCCCCATGACTTTGGACGATCGAGCACATAGGTGGTTTTCTACTCTGCCCGCCGCGTCCATCACGTCTTTTGCCCAGTTGGGACAGAAATTCATGTCCCATTTCTCATCTATGTGTACTCGCCAGGCCCCGAAGCAACGATTAACACATTTTCCCAACTCAAGGGAGAGTCAGATTGGGCATATGTGGAAAGGTTCGATAAATGTTTGTGTGATGGGGCTCCCGTCGAAGAGGATGCCAAGATCCTCATGGTGGTCGGAGGCCTAACCCTGAATACGGACATGTGGAAGGCCATGCATCAAGAATGGCCAAACACATATGCCGAATTCCGTGAGCGAGCAGCCAAGATTATAACGATGCAAGACCTGCTCGCCCAGTCGCGAGCAAGCCAAGAGGTGGTGACCAGGAAGGTGATCGTAGAAAAAAGAAACCAATAAAGCGAAGGGGTACAAACCCCGTGATTTTTCAAACCATTTGAAGCAGGGGCCGAAGCACATGCGCTTCAGAGTATTCTCGGGGTCTCGGCCGAGACAGTATATAATCAGATTAAGGATCGAGGCATGTTGGAAAAACCCCGACGTATTTTCAGGGATAAAACTCATCTAAATCCTTCCAAGTTCTGCTCGTTCCATGAGTTTATCGGGCAATAATCTGACTAGTGCCACAACCTCATCGCGACTCTCCGAAATTATATGAGGAAAATCGCCTTGCCCAATATATTAAGAAGCCGACGAACAGAGAAACCTGGCGCGAGAGGTCGGGTGATCAGAAGAGAAAGCGTAAGGCGGAAGAGGTGTCCGACAGCGATCAGGAGGAATTCCTCCGACAGCTGGACTTACTGAAGAAAGGGGCCCCAACCACGAACAAAGGTAGGGAGGGGCAAGAAATTAACATGATCCGTCCGAACCATGGCCCTGTGTGGGGGTTTCTATCAAGTGCCTTCCCTATCAAACAGACGCAAGAAGATGGAGATGTGTGCCATGCAGGACACCCATCAGGTGAATGTGGCGAGCACATCAGCTAGCACGCCACCCTCTCACCAAATCATGTTCTCGGAAGATGATCTCGATGGCATAATCACCCCCCACAATGACTCTCTAACCATCAGCGCTCGTCTTCTTGGTTTGAAGGTGCATCGCCTCCTGGTCGACACCGGAGCATATGCGAACATTCTGTTTGTAAACACTCTGCACCAAATGGAGAAGCAAGTTGGGGATCTAAGTATGTATATAGAACCACGTGATCCCACCATCATGGGTTTTGGGGAATCTGTAACCCGGCCCTATGGTTTGATCAGGTTAGGAGTCGAGATAGAGTCAATTTTAAATCCAGAGATCCGACGAACTAGAATGCTAGACTTTGTAATCGTCGATGTTCCATCTACCTATAACGGGTTCTTTGGTCGCCCGTTCATCTAGGAATTTAAGGCAGCTTGTTCGACTTACTACTATTGTCTTAAATTTCCTACTCTTGATGAAACGGGCAGCATAAAGGACGATCAGAAAAAAGCTCGAGCTTGCTTACTATCGTGCGAACCAGAAAGACAAAATATTGTCAGCATGGTAGAACTAATATGGGAAGTTGGAGATTCAAGCCAACGAACGAATACATCGTTCCGGGCGGACATAACTCCCCGGGTGAGCACGGAGCCCGGGGACCTGTCTCAATATCAACCCAGCACAAATCCCAATAATTCAGAAATGAAGAAGGTTCGATCCGGAGAAGTACGCGACTCTAGATGCCGAAGTTAAAAAGTTGCTCAATAATAAGCTCATGCGGGAAGTCAAATGCCCAGAATGGTTAGCAAACCCTGTCCTCGTCCAAAAACCAAACAGAACCTGGAGGTTGTGCATAGACTTTACCGATTTAAACAAGGCGTGCCTCACATTGATTATCTAGTCGATGGCATTGCGGGGCATGAGCTTATGACGTTCATGGATGCTTTTGCTGGGTACCATCAAATCCCTATGCATCCCGACGATCAGGAAAGCACCTCGTTCTGCAACGGAAAAAACATGTATTGTTGGAAGCGTATGCCTTTCGGGTAAAAGAATACCGGAGCAACATATCAAAGGCTGGTGAACAAGATAAAAAAGCTCGAGATTGTTTGCTGTCATGCGTGCCAGAAAATCAAAATATCGTTAACATGATGGAGCAAACATGGGTGACCGGAGAATCAAACCAACAGGCGAATATGTTGCCGAAGACACTTATACCGCCTCTGACGAGCACATCTCCACAGGCGAACACAGGACCCGGAATGATAACTCATGTTCCAGATCTAATGGAACTTGGAGGTTATGCATAGATTTCACCGACTTAAACAAAGCATGCCCGAAAGACAATTTCCCGATGCCTCATGTCGTGTATTTGATCGATAACGCAACAGGACATGAGCTCATGCCCTTCATGGATGCATTTGCTGGGTATCACCAAATACCCATGCATCCAGACGATCAAAAGAATACGGCTTTCTGCAGCGAAACAAATATGTATTGTTGGCAATGCATGCCATTCGGATTAAAGAATGCTGGAGCAACGTATCAACGTTTGGTGAACAAGATGTTCGGCGAACACATAGGTCGAACAGTTGAGGTGTACATCGATGACATTGTGGTCAAAAGCGAGCACAAAGAAGACCATATCGCCCACCTAACACAGACGTTTGATATCCTCCGGGCTTATAATATGAAGCTAAACCCGAAGAAATGCAGCATCGGGGTTCATTCGGGAAAATTCCTCGGACATATGGTCAGCCAATGGGGAATCGAGGCGAATCCATCAAAGATCCAAGCTATGCTTGACATGCAAGCTCCGAAAAATGTAAAGCAAGTTAAAAAACTGACGGGATGTCTGGTTTCTCTGAACCGATTCATATCACGGACCGGGGATAAATACACTCAAATTTTGTCCAAACCCATACCGGGCAGACAACTATATTTGTACCTAGCCGCCTCCGAGCACGTGATCAGTGTTGTGCTCATCCGAGCAGAGGTAACGACCTACTTGCCTGTGTATTATGTCAGCCAAGTATTGAAAGATGTTGAACTTCGCTACCCCCCTCTCGGAAGCTAGCATACACTCTTGTTTTAAGTGTTCGCAAACTACGGCCTTATTTCTTCGACCACTCTGTCGAAGTTCTTACCACTTTCCCGCTACGCCAAGTTTTGCATCGACCGGATACAACCTGAAGATTACTAAAGTGGGCTGTAGAGCTAGGCCAGTTTGGCATCACGTATGCACCTCGAACGACGATCAAAGGTCAAGCCATGGCCGATTTTATGGTTGAGTTAACTTACCCACAACAACCCGAAAAAGAAATCGACCAGCTATGACATATGCACGTCGATGGTTCATCGACGAGCACAAAAGCTGGAGCAGGGGTGGTGCCCATCAGTCCAACTCGGCAAACTTTCTCAATGGCCATTCGTTTTGACTTCCCAGCCACCAACAATGAGGCCGAGTATGAAGCTCTGATCAGTGGATTACACATGGCTATGGCAATGGGTGTTCGGAAACTGATGATTTACAGTGATTCCCAACTAATCGTCTATCAGGTTCTGGGTGAATAAGAGACTCGGGAACTTGGTGATTCTAAGGGGGGATGGGCCGAGGAACTACCCAAAACTTTGTGGGCATACCGCACAACTTTCAGAACATCCACAGATGAGACTCCGTTTGTTTTAGCTTTTGGTACGGAAGCGGTTATTCCGGCAGAAGTCGAAATCCTGAGCCACCGAACTATGTGTTTTGGTGAACATTCTAATGACCAGGCGCTCGCCTTTAGCACAGACTTGTTGAAGGATAAAGATATGAGGCCGACCTCAAGAATGCCATGAATAAATAAAGGCGAGCAGCGGGGGTCCCGGGTGGTGTGTTCGGCCGAGCGTGGGAAGGCCCATACCGTATATCAGAGCGCTTGCTAAACGGAGCATACGATTTGGAGACGATGGATGGAACTCCGCTTTTCTATTCATGGAATGCGTCAAATTTGAAAAAATATTATCAGTAGTGGTGAGCGCAACAGAAAAACCAAGGTTGACCACAAGCCTGTGTTCGCCTGGTCACGAGCACATGGTCAGAAAACCTCTACTCGCTCAAGACAACCAGACCGACCATAAAAGCCAAGCAAGGGGTGTCGAACAAATAACCAGAAAACCTCTGCTCGACCGGCAAAAGGCAAAGACATCAAGGCATCAATAAGGTTATTACACGAGTGTAAATTTGTAAGCAAGTCTTGTCTACAAAAAAAAGAGTTTTAACAAGTGTGGATAAGAGCCTCAAAGATTAAAAACATCCCGTGTGGTGTCTATTCATTTATCTAGTTTGTTTGGCCATATGCCCAATCGGGTCGCATCGCAATAAGACGACCAGAATCCAACAAGAATCGGACAGAGCAGAGTTTGTGTTTGCTTGGCGAAAGAACGTGTATTTACCATGCTCGCAACAAAGCACGCATTGAGTACATAGGTCGCACCATAAATAAGACGACCAGAGCAGAAGTGATCGCCAGTTATGTAAACCGATCACGAACGATGGGTTGCACCTAAATAAGCCAACCATCACGATTGCACCAATGTAAGACAATCATAAACCGAAGTTAAGTCAAACACAGACACATCAGATTGTTCAATTTTTATATGGAAAAACAGGTGATAACGACTAAACATACAAGAAGACCAGCTAGGAGTTAAACATAAAAAAGGCCATTCCGGACAAACAGAAACAAGAACATCAACTGCGGAAACCCCATTTACCCTGGCATTTGATACCCACAACAAAGGGAGTGATGGGTACGGGGTCACAACTAAATAAGACGACGAGCAGAATAGTGATCGCGGCTAACATAAGACGATCACGAAAGAAAAAGGGGGGGTTGCACATAAGTTAACCCATCTGGTCGCAGCTAAATAAGACGATTGAAAAACCAAAGAAGTCAGGTTGAATACAAGGACATATATCATGTTCGAATTCATTCAGAAGATAAATGGCGTAAAGTAGGAAATAAAACAAACATCATCTATTCATCAGCAAAATTCACCCTCCACGATCGAATCAGAGGAAATTGTTCAACAAGCACAATGGAAACAACAAATTGTACGAAAGGAGAAGACAAAAATTACACAGTTGTAAAAATCAGGGGAAAAATTCATTTTTTGGGGTCGGAGGAAGTGACTGATCGAGCACCCCTTGCATCATCTACTCGGTCCCTTCAGGAGCAACTCCCCCAGTACCATCAAGCCTCATCTGCTCGCTGGACAGTAAGTTCTGCTCGTCTTCAGGTAGACCACTCTGCTCGCCCTGCACCTGATCAAATTCATGCTCGGCTCGGTAAGCTTGGTCAACAGTACCTTCAACATCCACATTCGAATCATCTTCCTCGTCCAAAATAGGATCATCAATCTCGATCCCATCGGGGAGATTGGAGAAATCGTACAAATCACTCAAATAAGATATTGGAAGGTTACGATCTGGGGGGTTATCGAGTAGGTACTTCTCGAGATGGGCTACGAGCGGGGTAATCTGGTCAGCAGTAAGTGTTTGTCTAGCAGAACGGATAGCACTTGCAAAGGCGCATATATAGGAGAAATTGGACATGGAATCAACATACTCTTTAGTGTGCAATTTTGAATTTTCAAGACCCAGACGAGTGTTGGTCTCTTCAGCGGTGAGGAGTTGTTGGGCGAGCAAAGTTTTCTCACATTCCGCAGTCTCGATGCCTGTTCTGTGTTTTCGGAGCTCAACATTCAGCTCGTCCTGAACTTTCCTAATGCCAGCCACCTCTTCCCGATTAAGGTGCAGCTCCTCCAGAGCAAGGCGTAGCTCCTCTTTGGCCTGACGAGCATCTTCCCGAGCTAGACGAGCATCCTCTTGAGCTTTTCGAGCCTCTGTTTGGGATGAGGATGCTTGTTCTTGAGCCAACATCATTGCATCTTGGGTCCTGGTCAGCTCGTTCACTTTCTCTTGGAAACTCGTGACAAGAGTCACATAGTTGGCGTGAAGTTGGGCGGACTCGGTGTAAGCTTTTTCAAGGAGAACCAAAGACTGGCCATGGCGAACTAGGCCAAGTCGCATGGTTTCTAAAGTCGTTGGACCCTTAGTGGCCTCTTCGAGCTCAGTAGTCCATGCTCGGATGGGGGTCTCACATGCTTTCTGGACATGCTCGGGAAGGCCAGGAATATTGCGGACACTAGGAGAGCAATAATAGTCTTTCAACTCTGGCATCAGAGGCGCCAATCTATTCAACCTGCATGTTCACCCGAGCAAACATATATAATTAAATGACCAAATCAGATGGAACAAAGAAGATACTCCAACAGGCGAGCAAACGTACCTGTTCACCCGAGCAGGGTCCCATCCCATAAACGACTTGTCCTCGGGAGAACGGAGCTGGGAACTTAAAGGAGTCTAGGTTCGGGGTCCCGCAGGGGGTGGAGTAGATGTACCGACCTCCATTTCAGCAATTTGTGTGATCGGACCGACCACAGAGGCAGTTATTCTGGTCGTTTCAGCAGTAGGGGTCGCCTCATTAACATCAATGCTCGATGGAGCTATCGGATTTTGCTCGTTAGGTACCCTTCTGGATCTCTTTGGTGAGGGAGCTTGGTCGCTCGATCCCTGCTAAGTTGTCCTCTTCTACCGACTCGACTCTCCAGGTCCGGGCGCGGATGGTCGGCTCGCCTTTTTCACTCTGCTCGCCTCCCCTCAGTTTGTTCATTGAGCATCTCTCTCAGCCTTAATTCGAGCAAGCTCTTGAGGTCTCTTGGTTCAAGCCATTTTAGTATGCTCAAATGTGCTTATAGAAATAGTTACGGCAGGGAAAGCTGTAGAAAGAAGAATTTATTAAAAAAGAAAGAGAAACCGGGAACAAAGGCACAACATATTTGCAAGTATAAAAAAATCCTTACCAGTTGGATTAACGGCAACTAAATGGTGAGGGGCATGTACAATCCTCCTCTCTTCCTTTGGTCAGCAGTATTCAACGTCTTCACTGAGTGTTCTGAGTATGGCTCAAGAACGATTTGCCAGATACTGCTGAAATAACTGTCGTTTGTCTCTTTGTCCGTTGCTGCTTGAATTCCTGAGATTGAGAAAATAAGTTAAAATCAGTTCATTGTGAAGAGCAAAACCACAAAAATACTTACTTCGACAGATTCCAAAATCAGTGGGGATGTCTAAGCGGGCATTTGGTTCACATCCTGAAGCAGGACTTTTCCAATCACCCCCGACGAACCAAAACTTCTCTTTCCAATCCGTGATCTTATTAGGCACATCCTCGACGACCTTACACTTTGCATTCGCTTGCATGAACAACCATCCGTGGTCGCCTTTGGGTCGAGTCAAATGAACTAATCGAGTAAGTTCTGCTGCTGTTGGATAGTACAAAGGTTTTGTTTTGCTGAACAAAGTCAGGAAACTCATGATCATATACCACCCATTCGGCATTAGCTGTGTAATAGTGATATTCCATTCTACGAGCAAGCGAGTAATAACGGGATGAAGTGGGAATCGGAGACCCGCTTCCATGGTATCTAAGTTCACAGCAACACAGCCCTCAGGAGGCTAGTCTGCTCGCTCATTGGGACCAGGCGCCCAGAAAAACACATCTTTTGGGGTCTCGTAATTCCGGTACAGTTGGCCGAGCATATCTACATCGATCACACTTGCAATTTTGCTCACTGGATATTCATTTTCGACCCTTGTCCTATGAGATTGTTCTGGCCATTCAAAATCATAGCGAGCACTATACTCGGTATATGTTGGGCTATGAGGAAGACCAACAAGGATATCGAGCACCATGTTCTGTTCGCCATCAAATCCTCTGTTCGACTCATCAACATTTTTAGTTATTGGGATTTCCTCCCTCAAATGATCGGCACCCCTATTTACATCTCGATTACCTACAACCCTAGATCCGATTTGGGGTTGGGATAGAGAATCTTCACCCGAATCATCTAAAAAATTAGTGCGGGCTAAATCCCGGTCTAATTCATTGAGGGCATCGTCGGAATCCAACGAAAGAATGGCAAATGGTTGTCGAACTTGCCTGCGGGATCTTGAACCCGAGGCATTCATCTCCGACGCATTAGCACCACTACGAGAGATAGGACGATAAGAGGAGGAAGAGGAATTATGATGTTTTGACTCAATTGAAGCGGTAGAACTCGAACGAGAAGTCATAATTGGAATTAAGAGGGGTACGGAGCAATTACCTGGAAGAAATCTTTCGCCGAAGTAAGCGTGCTCTTGCCGGAAATTTCAGATGGGACGGAATGTAAAGAAAGAAAGAAGAGAGAATAAAGAGAAAGAAAAAGAGCTGAGGCGGCAAAATGGTTTTAATAGATGCTGGTTTTAAAATTTTGAAAATTCGACACAGAAGACGAAGCGACACTCACGAAGGCCCGCTCAATATATCCAACAGCCGGGCCCCCATGATGAATACAAAGCGGCTCGGCTGGGGGGTATTGTTGTGTTTGATATTTTCACCTCGATTAATTTGTACACGTCGGAGGGACACGTGTATCAATAAATTACTAAAATAACCATGTCCGATGGAGAGGTGTTCGCCCAGGTAATAATTCAAGTGTGCTCGCTATAAGTGTGCTCGCTACAAGTGTGCTCACTACAAGTATGCTCGCTACGAATATGCTCGCTATAAATATGCTCGCTACAAGTATGCTCGCTACAAGTATGCTCGCCTTGACAACCATACAAGTGTTCTCGCCTTGACGACCAAACAAGTGTGCTCGCCTTACCGATCAAACAAGTCTGCTCGCCAAATCTGGCAAGCATTATAGTCATTTTTATATGCTCGTTAAGGACAATGCTCCAGTACAAAATCAATATGGTCAAAGGGGTGAGCAGAGCAATCGGTCGAGCAAAAGTTGATATGGACGACAAAAAGAATGCCTTATAAGCAAGTAAATCCAAAGGTCAACCAGAAAGACGAAGTTGAAAACGTGGCAGCATCACATGAGCTCTTGCAAGACACGAAGTCTCCAGCTCATGCTTGCCAAGCCAGCACATGCTTGACAAAGTACTATAAATAGAAGAAAAAAGAACAAGAAGAGGTTTCAGAAATTTTCCATAGGAGTTCAGAAAAAATTCCCAAATACTCACATATATTTCCTAAATCACGATCTTTCGTAGAAGTTTTCCCGAGGAGAAGTATTGTGTACTGTATATGTAAACCTCACAATATGACATCACTGGCTTGGAATGCCCCCAGAGTAGTCATTTATTGACGAACTGGGTCAACAATTTCTTGTTATTTATCGTAATATCGTACAAGTACTTATTTTGTTTGTGAGTTGTTCTAAAATTAGCCACATAGAATTCTCATAAAAAACGACTCGCAATAGGTATTGAATCTCACTGATTCTCTTCCCATCATAAGTTAAAGCAATGATTATTGATTCCACACGATCCTATTTAAGGGACGGAGATTAAGAAACAATGAACCACTGAGGTCTAATTCTTCTATATTCAGTACTGAAGAATTTATCCTCCTGTAGGTCCTGTTCAGTGCATCAGAATGCACTAGTGCAATCTCTTGGTCAAGACAAGCCAATCTAAGCCTTACACTTCAACCTTTCACGATGGTTTGTTCATTTCCATCTGGGTCGTGAATTTTGTACTTTTAGTTACAAGGGACTATTAATTTAATCTTCTGTGATCTGATATCACTAAATTAACTACAATGTAACACATACTATTTATTGAACAGTTATGCAGTAAGTATATGTAACATCCAATGATATTTAAAGCATCAGTGATAAATAATTTATTTCAGTAAATAAGACAGAAATTCAGTCTGGTTATACAAAGTAAAAACATACTTTCCAGTATAACCCCAACAATCTCCCACTTATACTCAAAGTCTTCTTTTAAGTAT
Source organism: Stenogyne calaminthoides (assembly GCA_037126765.1). NCBI lineage: Eukaryota > Viridiplantae > Streptophyta > Magnoliopsida > Lamiales > Lamiaceae > Stenogyne > Stenogyne calaminthoides. The sequence goes on along the minus strand of JBBCBC010000033.1, from coordinate 18,721,784 downwards.
ACTACAACATCTCGTGTAGAATCTACGTAACATCTAATGTCACCTATACGAACCTAATAATACCTCTCCCACTTATACTCAAAGCAGATTGACAACGGTCTTGACACCCATTCCTTCCACTGTTGGGGAATAAGTTGCACAGATCTATTCGGGGTGAATTTTTAAATACAAATTTAATTCTTATAATTATTACTAGCATGAATTAATCCTATATTAATTCAAATAATAATCCAACAACATAACATGCATATAATAATTCACGTAAAACCTACGCATGCGGAATTCTACGAGTTTACGTGAACGTACCTCTTGGGATGGCAACGGTGTGGCTGAATAGACTAACCGAAAAGACTTCCCAAGTATTCCCTTAGTCCTCGTTCGACTATCCGGTGGAAGGACTCTTGTGAACGATTTAACAAAAGGAAAATAAATTATGTTGCACCACCTTTGTGGATTTACTAATTTTTCCAGCACATGGAATTGTACTTGGGAATGAAATAATCATCCCCTATTTATAGAGACCAGGTGGTCGAATTTTGTGCCCTAAAATAATGTGAAAAAATCTTTTCTTGATCTCCAAGAAATCTTGAATATATCTCCTATATTCTTTCTCCCATAATTATAATATTCCACAAAATCCCTTCTTCTCTATTTGCTATGGAATTTTCGAAATTGATGAGTCAAGAATCCAAGATTTGGATCTTCTTGAATTTATGAGATATTTCTTGTATTTCAAGAAATACATATCTTCCATAATATCTTTTCAAGAAAATCAAGAAAATCTTTATTGCCCATTATATTTCATATTTTTCGAAAATCTCCTTATAGATAACCAAGTGGGAGATTTCTTGAATTTAATGAGATAATCTTGTATTCCAAGAATACATATCTTCATTCCATAACAAAATTCAAAGAAAATATTTCTCCAAACTTTATCTATAATTTTCGAAAATTTAGGGAAAAATTAAGCAACAATATTTATTTTATTTTAATCACATTTTTCAGTTATTGGACTATATGTTGGGCTACTTAGGGGGCCTTTAGGAGAATTAAGATTGGACCTTCTAATGGACCTTGAATTTCTAATATTGAGCCACAATATTATTCAAGCCCATAAATATTAATTAATCCCACTACATAATTAATATTGCACTATCCATCTTAACCCATATTACAGTCAATAAGGCTCCCGATTATTATTTCCCGTGTTTAAGATCATCTAGCCCATTAATTAATTCAAGCCACTGAAATAGCTTTCCATTAATTAATATCTTTTATCCTTGGTCAAGGAACGATTCAACATTATTATCCATACCGGAAACTAATTCCACTTGCAAGATTTGGTATGATAAAGCATATGAACCTCCCAAGGGGGAAAATCGAACAAGCGTACTTGCACACGATTCTTCGTATTAAATCTTAGCAATCACATGTGACTAATAATATTGCCCAAGATAAAAAGTATTGAATCTCATTGATTCGCTACCCATGATAAGTCAAAGCAATAGTTACCAATCCCACGTGATCCCATTTAAGGGACGAAGATTAAGAAATAACGAACCACTGAGGTCTAATTCTTCCTTGTTCAGTTCTGAAGAATTTATCCTCCTGTAGGTCCTATCCAGCGCATCAGTTATGCACTAGTGTAATCTCTTGGTCAAGACAAGCCAATCTGAGCCTTACACTTCAACCTTTCAAGATGGGTTGTTCATTTCCATCTAGGTCGTGAATGGCGTACTTTTAGTTACAAGGGACTGTTAATTTAATCTTCTGTGATCTGGTATCACTAAATTAACTACAATGTAACACGTACGACTTATTTGAACAGTTATGCAGTAAATATATGTAACATTCGATAATATTTAAAGCATCAGTGATAAACAATTTACTTCAGTAAATAAGTCCGAAATTCAGTTTTTGATTATACAAAAGTAAAAAGCATACTTTTTAGTATAATCCCAACAATCTCCCACTTATACTCAAAGTCTGCTTTTAAGTATACTACAACATGTCTCGTTTAGTCTGTGACATCTAATGTCACCTACACGAACCTAATAATTTCTCTCACTTATACTCAAAGCAGATTGGCAACGGTCTTGACACCCATTCCTTCCACATGTCTCTCGAATGTATTCAGAGGCAGACTCTTTGTGAATGGATCTTCTAGGTTGTCTTTTGACGCGATCTATGCCACCTCTATATCTCATCTCTTAACGATTTCTCGTATAAGATGTCTTTCCTTCATTGTGCTTGTTTGACTCGTGGACTCTTGGTTCCCTTGAATTTGCAACTGCCCCTAGCAAATATTGCTAGACAAATTCGGAACTCCATCCAAGTCCACTAAGAAGGTCTAGAGCCAAATCGGTTCTTTCACTGCTTCACAAGCAGCTACTTACCCGACTTCCATGGTTGAGTCAGTGATGCATTTCTGCTTCACACTCGTCCATTTGATGGCTGCACTTCCCAAATGGAAACACACTAACTGAGGCAGATAGTTTATGGAATCTAAGTCTGATTGGAAATCCGAGTCCGTGTAACCGATGGGAATTGGACCATCTGGCTGATAAACCAACATTCTATCCCGAGTTCTTTTAAGATACTTTAGAATGTTTTTAACTGCAGTCCAATGCTCTTTTCCTGGGGTTACTTTGATATCTTGCCACTATGCCTACGGCAAAGCAGATATCCAGTCTCATGCACAACATTGCATACATAAGGCTTCCGACAGCCGAAGCACAAGGAATGCCTTTCATGTAATCTATCTCCTTTTGCGTCTTAGGGGACATTTTCTTGGATAGATGGATTCCATGCCTGAAAGGTACAAAGCCTTTCTTGGAATCTTGCATGCTGAAGCGTTTCAAGACAGTGTCTATGTATGAAGTTTGCGATAACCCGATCATCCTTTTCTTGCGATCTCGAGTGATCTTGATCCCAAGGATGTGTCCGTCTTTCCCTAAGTCTTTCATATCAAACTGTTTTGAAAGCCATGCCCTTACGTCTGATAACACCTTTACATCGTTCCCGATGATCAGAATGTCATCTACGTATAGTACTAAGAATACCAATGCAGTTCCGACACGCTTTTTATACTCACAACTTTTGAACTCTTTTTGATCGAACCACTAAGACTTTATAACATGATCAAAATATTGGTTCCAAGCTATGGATGCCTGTTTGAGTCCATAAATGGACTTAATGAGCTTACAAACTAGGTGTTCTTAGCCTTTTTCAATGAAGCCTTGGGGTTGTTGTATATAGATCTCTTTATCAAGACTTCAGTTAAGGAAAACTGTCTTGACATCTATTTGCCAGATTTCAAAGTCGAAATACGCAACAATCAATAAGAGAATACAGATGGACTTAAGCATGGTTACGGGCAAAAAAGTTTCCTCATAATCGATCCCTTCTTTCTGAGTATAACCTTTTGCCACTAGTCTTGCTTTGAAGGTTTCAACCTTCCCGTCCGGTCCTCTTTTTCTCTTGTACACCCACTTGCAACCAATGGGTTTGACCCCATTAAGTGGTTCGACTAGCTCCCACACTCTGTTATGAAACATAGAACCCATTTCAGCTTTCATTGCTGTTTGCCAAGAATCTGGATCCTTGTCTTGGAGTGCCTCGTCATATGTCCATGGGTCTGATTCGTCTTGTTCGGGAATCAAGTCCGAAGACTCTCCTATTCCCATGAATCTCTCTGGCTGTCTTACAACCCTCCCACTACGACGAGGTTCCGGTTGTGAAAGTGTGTTGTTTGGTATATCATCTAGTATAGTTGGGATTGAGGTTTGCCCTCTTAGCTCATTTAAGGTAATCTCACTTCTGGGTTTTCTTTGGTTCATATAGTCTTCTTCCAAAAATCTAAAGTGGGTGCTGCTGATGACCACCTTCTGATCTTCGGGACTATAGAACATACACCCTTTTGTTCCCTCGGGGTACCCTACAAACAACCTTAATTCTGATCGAGGATCCAATTTATCGGCTTCCTTGTCCAACACGTAGGCCGGCCACCCCCAAATTCTCATGTGTCTCATACTAGGCTTGCGCCCGGTCCACAGTTCTTTGGGAGATTTGGGAACCGATTTGGATGGCAACAAGTTCAGAATATAAGCCGCTGTTTCCAAGGCATGACCCCAGAACGACTTGGGAAGATCCGCATAACTCATCATAGATCTAACCATTTCCAAAAGAGTTCTGTTTCTTCGCTCTGCAACCCCGTTTTGTTGAGGGGTTCCGGGTGCAGTAAGTTGGGATGCAATCCCTTCATCAGATAAGTAGTTCAAAAACTCATCGCTGAGGTATTCGCCTCCACGATCAGATCGTAGAGACTTGATACATTTTTCCCTATGATTCTCTGCTTGAGCCTTAAATTCTTTGAATTTCTCAAATGTCTCAGATTTATGTTTCATAAGGAAAATGTAACTGTACCTTGAGTAATCATCAATAAAAGTGACAAAATACTCATAACCTCCTCTTGCTTTGGTTGACATTGGACCACATACATCTGTGTGAACGATCTCTAACACTTCTTTGGCCCTATTCCCCTTGGCTCCAAATGCCCTCTTGATCATTTTACCCTCCAAACATGATTCGCAGGTTGGAATTCATTCAACTTGGAGAAGCTCTAGTGAACCGTCTTTCACCAACCTTTGGATCCTCTTTGGATTTATATGACCCAATCTTAGATGCCAAAGAAGTGTCTCGTTCACGTTTTCTTTTGTCGGAAATAGTTGATGTGTTATAGGATGCATTTCGTGAGTGGTGTGCATAGTTAATTGTATAAAGATTTTCCATCAATGTCCCGTAACAGATACACTCATCATTTCAAGAAATGATGTCATTCTTATTAGAAGAAACTTAGTGTCCTTTAATCGAATTTTAGAAACTGAAAGTGAATCCTTTCTAAAACTGGGAACATAAAGATAATCTCAAAAAGCTTTATCTTCAAAAGATAGGTGCACTTCTCCCACTGCTTTAACTACTACTCATGGAGCATTGCAATGTCTGCTACTTGCGTAGTATTGCAATAATCGTTACTATCGTAGCATTATAATATCTGCCACTTACGTAGCATTGCAATGACTTCTACTTTCGTAAAGTCGCCCAGTGTGATGAGGATCTCACTCCCACTAAGTTGCCGGATCATTTAGAACCCGTGAAGCCAACATGATTAGTGGATCTCGTATCAACCACCCACGAATAAGAAGTATACGCCGCTAAACAAGTTTCAACAACTAGTGCGTGAGAATTACCTTTCTTTCCGTCCCTTTTGGGGTTGGAACAGGCAAAACCTCCATTGTCCTCTCTCACCGCAGTTTAAGCACTTCCTCTTTGGATTTTTTCTTGACATCACAAGCATTCCTCATCTTACCATTGCTCTTGGCAACAGTTGAGTTTTATTGCTTATGGCTTTTGGTCCTCTTCTTTATCTTGCCTTCCTTGGCCTAGAAGATGAAGACGGACCACTTTAAAATCAAAGCTTGAGTTTGGTGCCTTATCAACATTTCTGCCTTGACCAAAAGCTTGCAACAAATTAGCTAGCGAGGCCAAAATGCTCAAAAACTTTTTGGGCAGAGAGTGAAGTACCAAATTCATCTGAGTCTCCAAATCATAATCTTTTCGAGAATCTCAAGTTTGTTCAGATGGGCCATCTATTTTGAGGACGTAATCCCTTACGGGTTTGCCCTCCACCATTTTCAGCGACGACATCTCTCGCAAGGTGATCTGACGAGTCCCGCATGTTTTGACTCGTCAGTTGGCTCATCTGATTTTGGTGTGTCAAAAATCCACTTGTGCCTTTGTGCAGTTAGGACAAATATAATTTTCCAATTAATATAGTTTCCATATTGTATTGACTTTAAGTATAATAACAGTGGATTAAAAGGTAACGACATGCTGAACTGAAATAAATAACAATATGCATAAGCACAAAATATATCACAAAGTTTGATCACATGCATCATATTAAAATCTCAAAAAAAAAAATGAACAATATGCATCAGCCAACATCTCAAAACAGTTTAAATAAGCCACGTGGGGTGGGTCATTATTTAAACACATTCAAGCAGGTTACAAACAAGAACATTTACAAACCTTTAATATCCAGATTAATAGTTGGCTCCCACTTGACCAATATAAAATTGACAGGGACTTCGGGGAAGTATATGCATATCAATTTTATACCTAAGTAATAACCATGATTAAATACAGGATTATTATTTCATTTTGAACGAGCCTCGTGGGGAGGGTCATCGTCGCCACTAGTAATAACCAACAATCATCTGTTTGGAATTCATTCATGTGAAAGCTATCTTTTGACCATCACGTGGGGGGAATTTCTCCAAAAGAATTCACAAATAAATAAATCATGGAGGTCAAAATTAATTCAATTCTATTATCCGGAATAAAATTGTTAATTAAATATTTAAACATACTTAGTAATTTTGAAGGTTAGATTTTTCATTGGGTAACTCTCATGCAAACACATTTAAACAAATTAAATAAAGCATAAGATAACACAAAATAAATCAAGCAAAACAGAAAAATAAACATATTGGACACAAATTATCCAATTGTCATGATTTGATTTTTCTTGGCTTGATCTTGAAGAATCACCGTCTTGAATTTCTCCCACTCGATCGTCTCGAAAAAACACTCTGTCTCGAAACACCACGTCAAGCAGCTCTCAGCCGGGAGGCGCGCCCGCATCCGGCCAGCCACTTGGTCAGGTTCAGCCTCGGCAGCCTTCGGCAGCCTCGGCAGGCTTCGGAGTGACCCTGGTAGGGTTTCGGCAGTTTCGGATGACGCGCATGCGCGTATCCGCGCCCGCCTACCTTACGCTTCAAGCGGCAGACGCAGGCGTGTCTCCGCGTGTCAAATAAGGTGGCGCTTCATCATCCCTCATCCTGGTCTGCTCGCGCCGCGACGCGTCTTTGGGCGGATCTGTGGTCAGGCGCTAGCTCGGCCCCTCGGCCATGGCCAGTACCCGTCGTGCCCTCACAACTCGGCGTCGTGTGGCGATGCCCAAGGTACCACGTTTTAGCAGGACGCCTCCTCTCGTCCGTTCTGGATTTTATCCTTTAATTCTTCGTCTCCGTCCTCGTTTTCGATCCGGTTATAATTTATTTACAAAAAATAAATAAACCTAGATCTAGACTAGTCTATTACATTGATCAAATCAAACAAATTCTAATCTACTCGTGGATTTCTCATGAGGTAAAACGAATCCGAACGAATCAAATTAAAAGCCACAATTTATATGCATGCAAAAATAAACACATTAAATTCCATGACAATTGGATACCTGCAAAACAGATCTAGCAATTCTACTATCCAATTTCAAATTTAATTTCAACGAATTAAATTACAATTTAAATAATTCAGAGCCCGAAACCGTGGCCCTGATACCAGTTGTTGGGGAATAAGTTGCACAGATCTATTCGGTGTGAATATTTAAATACAAATTTAATTCTTATAATTATTACTAGCATGAATTAATCCTATATTAATTCAAATAATAATCCAACAACATATCATGCATATAATAATTCACGTAAAACCTACGCATGCGGAATTCTACGAGTTTACGTGAACGTACCTCTTGGGATGGCAACGATGTGGCTGAATAGACTAACCGAAAGGACTTCCCAAGTATTCCCTTAGCCCTCGTTCGACTATCCGGTGGAAGGACTCTTGTGAACGATTTAACAAAAGGAAAATAAATTATGTTGCACCACCTTTGTGGATTTACTAATTTTTCCAGCACGTGGAATTGTACTTGGGAATGAAATAATCGTCCCCTATTTATAGAGACCAGGTGGTCAAATTTTGTGCCCTAAAATAATGTGGGAAAATCTTTTCTTGATCTCCAAGAAATCTTGAATATATCTCCTATATTCTTTCTCCCATAATTATAATATTCCACAAAATCCCATCTTCTCTATTTGCTATGGAATTTTCGAAATTGATGAGTCAAGAATCCAAGATTTGGATCTTCTTGAATTTATGAGATATTTCTTGTATTTCAAGAAATACATATCTTCCATAATATCTTTTCAAGAAAATCAAGAAAATATTTCTTGCCCATTATATTTCATATTTTTCGAAAATCTCCTTATAGATAACCAAGTGGGAGATTTCTTGAATTTAATGAGATAATATTGTATTCCAAGAATACATATCTTCATTCCATAACAAAATTCAAAGAAAATCTTTCTCCCAACTTTATCTATAATTTTCGAAAATTTAGGGAAAAATTAAGCAACAATAAATATTTTATTTTAATCACCTTTTTCAGTTATTGGACTATATGTTGGGCTACTTAGGGGGCCTTTAGGAGAATTAAGATTGGACCTTCTAATGGACCTTGAATTTCTAATATTGAGCCACAATATTATTCAAGCCCATAAATATTAATTAATCCCACTACATAATTAATATTGTACTATCCATCTTAACTCATATTACAGTCAATATGGCTCTCGGTTATTATTTCCCGTGTTTAAGATTATCTAGCCCATTAATTAATTCAAGCCACTGAAATAGCTTTCCATTAATTAATATATTTTATCCTTGGTCAAGGAACGGTTCAACATTATTATCCATACCGGAAACTAATTCCACTTGAAAGATTTGGTATGATAAAGCTTATGAACCTCCCAAGGGGGCAAATCGAACAAGCGTACTTGCACACGATTCTTCGTATTAAATCTTAGCAATCACATGTGACTAATAATATTGCCCAAGATAAAAAGTATTGAATCTCATTGATTCGCTACCCATGATAAGTCAAAGCAATAGTTACCAATCCCACGTGATCCTATTTAAGGGACGAAGATTAAGAAATAACGAACCACTGAGGTCTAATTTTTCCTTGTTCAGTTCTGAAGAATTTATCCTCCTGTAGGTCCTATTCAACGCATTAGTGATGCACTAATGTAATCTCTTGGTCAAGACAAGCCAATGTGAGCCTTACACTTCAACCTTTCACAATGGGTTGTTCATTTCCATCTAGGTCGTGAATGACGTACTTTTAGTTACAAGGGACTGTTAATTTAATCTTCTGTGATCTGATATCACTAAATTAACTACAATGTAACACGTACGACTTATTTGAACAGTTATGCAGTAAATATATGTAACATTCGATAATATTTAAAGCATCAGTGATAAACAATTTATTTCAGTAAATAAGTCCGAAATTCAGTTTTTGATTATACAAAAGTAAAAAGCATACTTTCTAGTATAATCCCAACATCCACATGTCTCTCGAATGTATTCTGAGGCAGACCCTTTGTGAATGGATCTGCTAGGTTGTTCTCTGACGCGATCTTTGCCACCTCTATATCTCCTCTCTTAACAATTTCTCGTATAAGATGGTATTTCCTTTCAATGTGTTTGCTGGCCTTGTGGGCTCTTGGTTCTCTTGAATTTGCAATTGCTCCGGCATTATCACAATAGACCATGATGGTGCTGGTAAAATTCGAAACTACGTCCAAGTCCACTAGGATGTTCTTGAGCCAAACCGCTTCCTTCACTGCTTCATAAGCAGCTACTTACTCGGCTTCCATGGTAGAATCTTCGATGCATTTCTGCTTAACGCTTCTCCATGTCATGGCTCCTCCCCCCCCATGCAAAACACACTACCCAAGGTAGATTTTCTGGAATCTAAGTCTGAATGGAAATTCGAGTCCGTGTATTCGATGGGAATTAGACTGTCTGATTGATAAACCAACATTCTATCGCGAGTTCTTTTCAGATACTTCAGAATATTTTTTTAACTGCAGTCCAATGTTCTTTACCCGAATTACTCTGATATCTTGCTACCATGCCGACGACAAAACAGATATCTGGCCTCGTACACAGCATATCATACATGAGGTTTCCGATAGCCGAAGCATAAGGAACACCTTTCATGTCATCTATCTCCCCTTGCGTCTTCGGGCACATTTCTTTGGATAGATGTATTCCATGTCTGAAAGGTACAAAGCCTTTCTTGGAATCTTGCATGCTAAAACGCTTCAAGATAGTGTCTATGTAAGAAGCTTGCGACAAGCTTATAATCCTTTTCTTACGATCTCGAGTGATCTTGATCCCAAGGATGTGACCAGCTTCCCCTAAGTCCTTCATATCAAACTGTTTTGACAGCCATGCCCTTACGTCTGACAAAACCTTTACATCATCTCCGATGAGCAGAATATCGTCTACGTATAGTACTAAGAATACCATTGCAGTTCCGACACTCTTTTTATACACACAACTTTCAAACTCGTTTTGATCGAACTCGTAAGAATTTATAACCTGATCAAAACATTGGTTCCAAGCACGCGATGCTTGCTTTAGTCCGTAGATGGACTTCTTGAGCTTGCAAACTAGATGTTCTTGGCCTTTTTCAATGAAGCCTTCGGGTTGTTGCATATAGATATCTTCTTCAAGACTTCCATTTAGGAAAGCTGTCTTGACATCCATTTGCCAGATCATCGAGATGCGCAGCTATCGACAAGAGAATACAGATGGACTTAAGCATAGCTACAAGCGAAAAGGTTTCCTCATAGTCGATCCCTTCTTTCTGAGTATAACCTTTTACCACAAGTCTAGCCTTGAAAGTTTCCACTTTCCTGTCCGGTCCTCTTTTTCTCTTGTATACCCACTTGCAACCAATGAGTTTGATCCCATTAAGTGGTTCGACTAGCTCCCACACCTTATTATGATCCATAGAACCTATCTCGGCTTCCATTGATGTTTGCCAAGAATCCGCATCCTTGTCATAGATTGCCTCATTGTATGTCCATGGGTTCGATTCATTTTCTCCAGGGACCAAGTATGACGACTCTCCTATCCCCATGAATCTCTTGAGCTGTTTGACAACCCTCCTACTACGACGAGGTTCCGGTTGTGTAAGTGTGTCATTTGGTATGTCGACTTGTACATTTGGCATTGAGGTAAACCCCTTTAGCTCATCTAAGGTAATCTCACTTCTGGGTTTCTTATCGTTCATAGTCTTCTTCCAAAAATCTAAAGTGCGTACTGGTTACCACCTTTTGATCTTTGGGACCATAGAACATGCACCACCCTTTCGTTCCCTCGGGGTACCCTATAAACAGTCTTAATTCTGGCTGTGGATCCAATTTACCGGCTTCCTTGTCCAACACGTATGCCGGACACCCCCAGATTCTTATGTGTCCCAAACTGGGCTTGCGCCCGGTCCACAACTCTTTAGGGGGGAACCGATTTGGATGGCACCAGGTTTAGAATGTAAGCTGCTGTTTCCAAGGCGTGAACCCAAAATGATTTGGGTAGATCCGCATAACTCATCATTGACCTGACCATTTCTAAAAGAGTAAAGTTTCTTTGTTCTGCAACCCCGTTTTGTTGAGGGGTTCCGGGTGCAGTTAACTGGGATACAATCCCTTCATCTGATAAGTAGTTCAAAAAATCATCGCTGAGGTATTCGCCTCCACGATCAGATCGTGGAGACTTGATACATTTTTCCCTATGATTCTCTGCTTGAGCCTTAAATTCTTTGAATTTATCAAAGGTCTCAGATTTATGCTTCATAAGTTAAATGTATCCATATCTTGAGTAATCATCGATAAAAGTAACGAAATACTTATAGCCTCCTCTAGCTTTGATTGACATTGGACCATATACATCGGTGTGAATGATTTCTAACACTTCTTTGGCTCTATTCCCCTTGGCTCCGAATGCCCTCTTGGTCATTTTACCCTCCAAACATGATTCGCAAGTTGGAAATGGTTCAACCCGGAGAGACTCCAATGAACTATCTTGAACCAACCTTTGGATCCTCTTTGGATTAATATGACCTAGTCTTAGATGCCATAGAAGTGTTTCGTTCACGTCTGATGAACGTTTTCTTTTATCCGAAATAGTCGATGTGTTATATGATGCATTTCGTGAGTGGTGTGTACAGTTAATCGTGTAGAGATTATTCGATAACGTTCCATGACAGATAAACTCATTATTTAGAGCAATGATAACAAATTTATTAAAAGTAACCGAATATCCATCAAGAAAAAGTTTAGAAACTGAAATCAAATTCTTTCTAAAACTAGGAACGTAAGAACATCTCTCAAAATTAAAACTTTGTCTTCAAAAGACAGCTGCACTTCTCCCACTGCTTCAGTTGCCACTCTCGTAGCATCGCCCAGTGTGATGAGGATCTGAACCCCCGTAAAGTAAAACAAACATGATCAGTGGATCCCGTATCCACTACCCACAAGTGGGAAGCATACGCCGCTAAACAAGTTTCAACAACTAGTGCATGAGAATTACCTTTCTTTCCATTCCTTTTGGGTTTGGATCAGGCTGACCTCCAGTGTCCTTTCTCACCGCAGTTAAAACATTTCCCCTTAGCTGTTTTTTTCACTCCTCCATCTCCCTTCACCTTTTCTTTGCCATTGGCAACACTTGAGTTCATTTGCTTTTGGCCTTTTGCCTTCTTCTTGTTCTTGCCTCCTCTTGGCCTAGAAGAAGAAGAGGGACCAATTGCCATCAAGGCTTGGCTCTTTTGCCCCAATATCGCCTCTGCCGAGACCAAAGCTTGCAACAAATCAGGCAACGTGAACTCTTGTTTGTTCATCTGATAATTCAACCTGAATTGTTCAAAGCTTTTAGGCAGAGAATGGAGTATGAAATCGATCTGGGTCGATGTCATATACAGCGCCAAGTACCCCAAGCTTATTTAGGTGAGCCATCATTTGGAGAACGTGCTCCCTTACGGGCGTTCCCTCCACCATCTTCATAGAGAGCAAGTCTCTCATGGTGATCTGACGAGCCACACGGTTCTGATGTAGGAACATCGCTTTAAGACTTGTCATGATGTCTGCAGCGGTCTCAAAATGTTGATGCTGATGTTGCAACACGTCTGACATAGATGCCAACATAGTGCACTTAGCCATCTCATTTGACCACTCCCAGTCAGCATAATCTTTCTTATCCGCTTTCGTGGACTCATCAGTTGGCTTTTCGGGTTTTGGGACAGTAAGAACCCAGTTATGATGTTGTGCAGTAAGGACAATAGTAAGTTTTCGATTCCAATCGACTAAGTTTTCACCAGTAAGTAAATTGTCTTTCAGTGTATTGAACAGTGGATTAAAAGGTTGCGATATGCTGAACTGAAATAAATAACGATTTGCATAAGCACAAAATTATCACATAATTCGATCACATGTATCATATTAAAATCTCAAAAAAATATGAACATGCATCAGCCAACATCTCAAAACAGTTTAAATAAGCCACGTGGGGTGGGTCATTATTTAAACACATTTGAGCAAGTTACAAACAAAAAAAACAGTTACAAACCTTTAATATCCATATTAATAGTTGGCTCCCACTTGACCAATATAAGATTGACAGGGACTTCGGGGAAGTATATGCATATCAATCTTATACATAAGTAATAATCATGATTAAATACTGAATTATTATTTTACTTTGAACGAGCCTCGTGGGGAGGGTCATCGTCGCCACTAATAATAATCCACAATCATCCGTTTGGAATTCATTTATGTGAAAGCTATCTTTTGGCCGTCCCGTGGGGGAATTTCTCCAAAAGAATTCACAAATAAATAAATCATGGAGGTCAAAATTAATTCAATTTTATTATCTGGAATAAAATTGTCAATTAATTATTTAAAACATACTTAGTAATTTTCGAAAGTGAGATTTTTCCAAAACAATTTCTCATGCATCGCATATTCAAACATAATTAAATACGCACGAAAAATAAAGCAAACATCAAAACAAAAAAAATTAAACATATTGGGCACATATATCCAATTGTCACAGTTAATTTTTGTCATGTCTTGATCTTGAGAAATCGTCTTTGTATTCTTCATCGTTCGTCTCGAAAAGCTCCCACTCGACCTCAATATGTTCTTTAAAACGTCCTCCGTCTAAGTCCGAAACAACATCCGGCATTGGGTAGCTCACGGCCTGAAACACGTGTCCGCGTGCGCTATGCGCCAGACGCCGCGTTAAAGCCGCCATCCCCACCCATCGCTTCGGAAGATTTTGGCAATGGCGCGGATCCGTGTGCTTATCGCGCGACGCCCGAAGCCGCTTTTGGCGGCTTAGCCCCGCCAGCGCCTGTCGTAGCGGCGCTTTTTCCCCGTCGCCCGGTGCTTAGCCCCCCTACGCCGAGCTTGGGCCCGTGTGTCCAGCGCCTTCACTCACCCGGTGCTCGTGCACATCTCCGCGTCTTTGTGTGTGCACAGCGCACGCCTCGGCCACCAATCTCGCCCGGTGCTCGGCCACGCCCGGGCTTGCGCCCGCGTGTGCCGAGCGCCTCTCGGCCTGCCCCGTGCGTGACCGCCTAGCACTTCGTGCCTTGGCTCGCGTACGTCCGGGCACTTGGTCGCCCGTCTTTAATTCTTCATCTTTGTTCTCGATCCTATTACAATTTATTTACAAAAAATAAATAAACCTAGATCTAGACTAGTCTATTATATTGAATTAAAAATCACAATTTATATGCATGCATAAATAAACATTCATAAAAAAACATGACAATTGGATACCTTCAAAAATGATCTAGCAATTCTACTATCCAATTTAAAATTTAATGAACAACGAATTAAATTACAATTAAAAAAAAAATCAGAGCCAAAAATCGTGGCTCTGATACCAGTTGTTGGGGAATTGACTACACAGATCTATTCGGGATGAATATTTAAATACAAATTTAATTCTAACAATTATTACTAGCATGAATTAATCCTATATAATTCAACAACAAATCATGCATACAAATTCGTCACATAAATCCTACGTATGCGGAATTGCTAGGAGTTTACGTGAACCAACCTCTTGGAGTGACATCCGTTGAGAAGATAGATCCTCTTCACACGAACACACCAAAAGACCTTTTCAAGTATTCCTTCATCCTAGTCCAACAATCCGGTGGTAGGATACTCGCGAACAATTAACAAAAGGAAAAATAAAATTATGTTGCACCACCTTTGTGGATTTCTAATTTTTCCAACACATGGAATTGCATTGGGGATGAAAAAATCATCCCCTATTTATAATCCTATGGGTGGCTGATTTTTGCCCTAGGAATAAGATGGGAAAATATTTTTCTTGATCTCCAAGAAATCTTGAATATATTCAATATATTCTTTTCTCCATAATTAAAATATTCCATAAAAATCTCACCTCCTTATATTAAGGGGTTTTCGAAAATTACCTATTAAATAGGGAAGAAATAGGATCTTTGACTCTTCTTGAATTTATGGGATAATCTTGTATTTCACGAATACATATTCCATAAAATCTTTTCAAGAAAATCAAGAAAATATTTTCTCTTTCTTTCTTTAATATTTTTGAAAAAAATTGGAAAATAAGCAACAATAATTTATTTTATTTTAAACACCTTTTTCAGTTATTGGACTTTATCTTTGGGCTACTTGAGGGGCCTTTAGGAGAATTAAGATTGGACCTTCCAATGGATCTTGAATTTCAAATATTTAGCCACAATATTATCCAAGCCCATAAATATTAATTAATCCCACTACATAATTAATATTGCACTATCCATCTTAACCCATATTACTGTTAATATGACTCCCGGTTATTATTTCCCGCGTTTAAGATTATCCAGTCCAATAATTAATTTAGACCACTGAAATAGCTTCATATTAATTAACATCTTTTTCCTCGGTCATGGAACGACTCAACATTATTATCCATACCGAAAAACTAATTCCACTTGCAAGATTTGGTATGATAAATCTTCTGAGCCTCCCAAGGGGACAAATCAAACAAGACGTACTTGCACACGTTTCTTCGTATTAAATCTTAGGAATCGTCGTATAACAAATAACATTGCCCAAGATATAAGGTATTGAATCTCACTGATTCTCTTCCCATCATAAGTCAAAGCAATAATCTAAGCAATGATTATTGATTCCACACGATCCTATTTAAGGGATGGAGATTAAGAAACAATGAACCACTGAGGTCTAATTCTTCTATATTCAGTACTGAAGAATTTATCCTCCTGTAGGTCCTATTCAGTGCATCATAATGCATTAGTGCAATCTCTTGGTCAAGACAAGCCAATATGAGCCTTACACTTCAACCTTTCACGATGGTTTGTTCATTTCCATCTGGGTCTTGAATTCTGTACTTTTAGTTACAAGGGACTGTTAATTTAATCTTCTGCGATCTGGTATCACTAAATTAATTACAATGTAACACGTACTATTTATTGAACAATTATGCAGTAAATATATGTAACATTCAATGATATTTAAAGCATCAGTGATAAATAATTTATTTCAGTAAAATAAGACAGAAATTCAGTCTGGTTATACAAAGTAAAAGCGTACTTTCCAGTATAACCCTAACATGTGGTTGGTGCAACTTCAGCAGGAACTTCATCTCCTTCTTGACCTCTCTCAATCAGGTCAAAATCACGCGCTTTCAGTCTGAGAAACAAGTTGCTCGGTTTTATTGTTGCAATATCTTGACAATCTTTAATCACAGTAACTTTCATGTCCCATTTCTTGATCAGAGACCTCAGAATCTTGTAGTTGATATCCTTATCAGATATTTCATGACCTAGTCCACGAAGCTTGTTAACACCCTTGATGATTCTTCCATCAAGCTGATTAATGGTTTCATTTGGCAGCATCTTGAGTTTCTCGAATTTAACCAGTTCAACTTGCAGTCTGCTATCTTTAATTAGGTCGTTCCCTTCACATATCTCAGCCAGAGTATCCCACATCTGCTTAGCAGTTTTTAGGTACTTGATCTTCTCACGAGTTGTCTTATCCATGGTCTTCATAATGAGATGTCTGGCTACAGTGTCCAGGTTGGACAATTTTATTTCCTCAACATCCATTAGAGAAGGAATCTTTCTAACCCTTGCTCCTACTGGTTGATCTGAGTCACCTCCTTCAGCTCGATTGGTGTGATAGATGTGTTGGGGTTATAGTGGAAAGTATTTTACTTTTGTATAACCAGACTGAATTTCTGTCTTATTTGCTGAAATAAATTATTTATCACTGTTGCTTTAAATATCATTGAATGTTACATATATTTACTGCATAACTGTTCAATAAATAGTACGTGTTACATTGTAGTTAATTTAGTGATACCAGATCACGTAAGATTAAATTAAAATCCCCTTGTAACTAAAAAGTACGTAATTCACAACCTGCATTTTAAATGAACAATCCATCGTGAAATGTTGAAGTGTAAGGCTCAGATTGGCTTGTCTTGACCAAGAGATTTCACTAGTGCATTATAATGCACTGAATAAGGTCTACAGGAGGATAAAATCTTAAGTATTGAATATAGAGGAATTAGACCTCAGTGGTTCATTATTTCTTAATCTCCGTTCCTTAAATAGGATCGTGTGGAATTAATAACCATTGCTTTGACTTATGATGGGTAGAGAATCAATGTGATTCAATACCTTATATCTTGGGCAATATTATTAGTTACACGACGATTGCTAAGATTTAATACGGAGAATCGCGTGCAAGTACGTCTTGCTTGATTTGTCCCCTTGGGAGGCTCATAAGTTTTATCATACTAAATATTGTAAGTGGAATTAGTTTCCGGTATGGATAATATTGTTGAGCCGTTCCTGAACCAAGGAAAAAAATATTAATTAAAGTGAAGCTATTTCAGTGGCTTAAATTAATTAATGGACTGGATAATCTTAAACACGGGAAATAATAATCGGGAGCCATATTAACAGTAATGTTGGGATATTTTAGTTTTGATGAATTATGCCAAAACATTATCAACTTGTATTTTTGAAGCTAATCTACAGATAACAAGTTGAGGGGGAACGAAATAACAAATTGAGGGGGAACTCAAGAAATCAGACGTAGATGATCGAGATCGACGAGGTCAGAGATTTAGACCGATCGAGATCAGATGAGTAAGATGAGTTCCGGAGTTAACTGATGAGCTGAGCAAAATCAGAAGAAAAGAAAAGCTAAACCAGCTGATCAGAAGATCAGATGACCAGATCAGAAGAGGAGGTTGCAGATCAGAAGAGGAGCAGATGAGACTAATCGAGATCAGACGTGATCGAGATCAGATAAGCTAACCTGATATGCTAACCTAATATGCTAACCTGATGTACTAATCCGATCCAGATAAACTGATATCTTCGACTCGATGCTATAATCGATTTGATCATGTGAGCCGATCGATCAAAGAGAAGAAATCGATATCGAAAACCGTAAATCAAAACAGATCGTAAGAGAAGTCATCAAGAGAAGTCATCTCAAGTCATGTTCATCGAGAATCGAACGCCATCGATGATCGGGTTAGCTCGAAAAGCTTAGTGACTGAGGATCGATTGTCCGAAGTCGAAGAAGAGTGAACTCGTTAGCCCGAGTGTCAAGATATACCGACGATAAGGTCCGCCAAGAGAAGTCTGCTGAATCAAGAATCCTGAGACTCAGAAGAATCCTACTCAGAAGATCCTGAAGAATATAGCCGTTAGATTCAGCTGACGTGGACCAATGAGAGGAAGACAACAAGCCTGAAAAAGCTGCAAAAAGCTACAGAGTAGTATGGATTTGAATGTGATTCTTTCCAACGGTAACATTCAAATCCACACTATAAATACAAGTTCTTCCTTCATTATTCATGTGGAAGTGTGTGAAATGCGTGAAAAACACAATTGAAGCAACAGAGCCAAATCATCTAGCATTTCCACCATAGAACACTGAGCAAGAAATACACGTATATATTCAAGAGTGTTCTACCCTAGATCTAAGCACAAATGTAATATCCTAAGCTTAGAGAGATTTTCCCATCCTTCGCATTGAGGCTAAACAAATGTAAGGGAAAATCTCAACCTAGTTGGAAACCAAACAAACCTTTACCCAAATCAGTTTGATCAGTTAAGTTTGTAGGTGAGTGTGAACTCGGTAAACATCTAGCAATCCCGAAAGGGAGGGTAGGCAATCCCGTGAGGGAGATAAGTCCCGTTTGAGTGTGAACTCGGTATTGGACTAACATGTTAAACTAAGTCCAGTTGGTTAAGTAGGTGACCCTGCTGAAAGGGAAGAGTGGATGTAGGAGTTGGACTCCGAACCACTATAAAATCGTGTGTTCTTTATTGCTTTATGTTCTTACTTGCCATATGCATTCGATTATAAGCAAAACAAAACACATCGTTCTTAAAAGCAAAAATTGGAATCACTCTGCCCTCACCCCTGTTTTATATGCATTACATGGTATTTTCCGCGCATATGGGTTTTCCTAATCGGGACCAACAATTGGTATCAGAGCGGGAGTTCAAAAGATCACTTTTTCAATGTGACCATATGAACTGATCCTTTAAAACAAAAACCCGATCTCTGTATAAATGCATATATTTTAATGTTTTGGCGTCATTATCAAAAAGGGGGAAATTGTTGGGATATTTTAGTTTTGATGAATTATGCCAAAACATTACCAACTTGTGTTTTTGAAGCAAATTTACAGATAACAAGTTAAGGGGGAACGAAAGAACAAATTGAGGGGGAACTCACGAAATCAGAAGAAGATGATCGAGATCAGACGAGGCTGCAGACAAGATTGATCGAGATCAGATGAGTTAGATGAGTTCTGAGTTAACTGATGAGATGTGCAAATCAAATGTGAAGAAAAGCTAAAGCCAGCAAATTAGAAGAGAAGGTTGCGATCGAAGATGAAAGGCATTGAGATCGATCAAGATCGACGAATCGAGATCGAGATCGATATGATAAATCGATATGCTAACTCGATGTAATCGACCGATGCTATCCTCGACGGTCGACTGAAGATGTGTTGATCTCGATCACCGAAATGATCGATCGTGCAAGAAGAAATGAGATAGCCGAGTCAAGTGACCGAGGTTCAAGAAGTAAAAAGTGACACGAGGATCGGGATGTCCGAATTCGTAAGAGTTGAACTCCGAAGCCTCGAAAGTGTCAAGATGCCCGACGTATAAGGTCCGGCCAAGAGAAATCATTGAATCAAGAAACCTGAAGGCTCAGATAAACTTGAAGCCTCAGATAAACCTGAAGGCTCAGATAAACCTGAAGACTCAGATAAACTTGAAGACCCAGATAGACCTGGAGACTCAGTATGTCACTGAAGACACTGAGACTCAGAGAAACCTGAAGACCCAGAAGAAACTGAAGAATATAGCCATTAGATTCAGCTGACGTGGACCAATGAGAGGAAGACAACAAGCCTGAAAAAGCTGCAAAAAGCTACAGAGTAGTATGGATTTTAATGTGATTCTTTCCAACGGTAACATTCAAATCCACACTATAAATACAAGTCCTTCCTTCATTATTCGTGGTGGAATTGGGTGGAAGTGTGTGAAATGCGTGAAAACACCATTGAAGCTACAGAGCCAAATCATCTAGCATTTCCACCATAGAACACTGAGCAAGAAATACACGCATATATTCATGAGTGTTCTACCCTAGATCTAAGCACAAATGTAATATCTAAGCTTAGAGAGAGATTTTTCCCCAAGATTGAGGCTAAACAAATGTAAGGGAAAATCTCAACCTAGTTGGAAACCAAACAAACCTTTACCCAAATCAGTTTGATCGGTTAAGTTTGTAGGTGAGTGTGAACTCGGTAAACATCTAGCAATCCCGAAAGGGAGGGTAGGCAATCCCGTGAGGGAGATAAGTCCCGTTTGAGTGTGAACTCGGTAAACATCTGTTGGGTGTTGGACTAATACGTTAAACTAAGTCCAGTTGGTTAAGTAGGTGCCCCTGCTGAAAGGGAAGAGTGGATGTAGGAGTTGGACTCCGAACCACTATAAAATCGTGTATTCTTTACTGCTTTATGTTCTTACTTGCCATATGCATTCGATTATAAGCAAAACAACACACATCGTTCTTAAAAGCAAAAAATTGGAATCACTCTGCCCTCACCCCTGTTTTATATACATTACATGGTATTTTCCGCGCATATGGGTTTTCCTAATCGGGACCAACACCAATTTTATTGGTACTTTAAAGTTTGTAATTTATGTTGTTGGTTAATTCTTATTGGTATGTCAAGCCTAATTAATATGAGAAACATATTTATAATCAAATAAAAGTTTTAAAGGGCCTAATCATCTGAAAAAGACCTAAATGACATAACATAATCAACATCCTAATTATAATAATAATAATAATAATAATAATAATAATAAATAAATTAAAAAAAAGGCAAATAGCCACAGAATATTAGAAAACACTATCTCTACAAGACAGAGCAAACAACAAGAGGAATGGAAGAAAAAATTAGGAGAAAGACTGAAAGAAATAAATAAAGGGAAAATTATGAGAAAATTACCACTAGATACAAGATTGAGTAAATCATTACAATCAGACACAAAATGCAGAAATTTGAACTAAAGTACGTGACACTTTAGTTTAAATTTGAACTAAAGTGCAAAAATTTTCTGCAATTTGTATCTGGTTGTATGTTTTTGGGTGACTTTGTAGTGGAATATTTTTCTCCCAAAAAATATTGAGAGAGTGAGTTTTTCGATGTTGAGGAACTTGAATATTTTGATTTGATTAATACTTTACCTGGCAAAATTGTAGACGAGTGGTATTTATGTAATTATTTGGTACATGATTGTCGTATTATTTTAAGGGTATAGAATATTTTATAAATTTACATTATTATTTTTTTTTTAATTTTTTTATATTATTTTTGAGTTTGTAAAAAATATGAAGAGAAAGGGCCCCATTTTAAAATTCGATTTAGGCCCCAATAATCCTAGAACCGGCCCTGCTGACTAGTTATTTCAATATAACCAATAGCAAGTAAGAAATGAAACGCAAAAACACAATTTAAGTCTCATTCTCTTTCTTTCTCTATTTTATAGCTTACCATATATTCATATCTTTATTAAAGGATTATTTCATCTAGTACAATTTAATATCTCATAAAATTTACTGGGAAATATGCATAAATCATGTAGTGTGCTTCTGCAGTTCCACCACCTTCCTCATCTCCTCCTTCTCCTTCACCTCAACAGCTGTTTCAGCTTCAGCTACCACCTCTAACTGTTCAAATCTCTCCTCAACAGCCACTTCCCTTTCTACACTGACTATGCGTTCTGAACTGACAACAGTCTCTACACCAGTCTTCTCCACCATTGGCTCCTCAGCTACCATCTCTGCTGACTTCAATATCTCGACATCACTATGTTCATCTCTCAGCCCTCCAGATGGCATCCCTGTCTTCTTGGGTAGCATAGATGTGAGCTTTTTCTACCTCTTCTCACCCACATCTTCAGCTTTGCGAGCTGGTCTTGTTGCCATATGTTTCCTTTTCATCTTCCTCTTGGGAGGCAACTCTTGAACCTCAGATTGTAAAGATGAGGCATGTAACGCCTCGAATCCAGAATGTCGGCTCTTGCACCTTCGACACTCTAAACTCGGGTCGCCACTTAGTGTTTGTAAAATCTGAGCTTAAAAATTTCTTTTTAAAATATAACGGCAAACATAAGTATTAAATTTTGCAACGGAAAGTATTAGTGACAAATATAAGTTATGAAAAAGCAGTGTGGACCCATTTATTAAAACTAGATCATTGATAAGTATTAGTTAATTTTAAGGATATCTTACAAGATAAAAACATCTAGCAACTTTTAAGAGAAGGTTCATTACTCGGCATACAAATATATCATCAAGTGTTAAGAGTGATAACATTTATTTAAAGAGTCATATCTATATATTATTATCATTAACCAAGGGAAACTCCGTGTCATCCCTGCTGCAGCTCCGACCCCTCTCGATCATGTCCTGAAACATCAAACTGTGGGGGGGGTGAGATAAAAATCTCAGCGGGCAACTTGTACGCGTTACTCATACTGGTCACCGAAAATATAATTATCTTGGTATTTTATTAAAGATTATTCATAAACTTTTGCGTAGATGATTTTTGGTATTCAGGGTAAATTCATAGTACATTCACATTCACGACTTGAATTCCTAATAGTACACTCTTTTTCATGGTTCAGATAATAGTAACTTAGAATCTCCTTTATCAATAGTGGGACAACATTGGTAACGACTTATAGCCTAAAATCCTCTTCGTTTCCTTTACATCATAGTGGGACCACACTTCAGAATGACTTACCACGCATAATCCCCATCGTCACCTTTTTCACTATAATTGGGACCACACCCAGAACATTTTTACCACATGCAATCCCCATCATCACCTTTTCATTATAGTGGGACCACACTGGTAACGACTTACCACGTGCAATCCCCATCGTCACCTTTTCATTATAGTGGGACCACACTGGTAACGACTTACCACGTCCAATCCCCATCGTCTCATTTATTATATATCATATATCTCATATCACCATATCATTGTCATAATCATAAGCTTATTTTGAAACCTTATATTCTTATATACTTGTGTTCTTTGGTTATAGATTTGTGTTTGTTTAGTCGAGTTCAGAATACACCAACAATCACTGTAACATAAACCACTGTATAAATAGTGTCACCCACCTTGTTAACTTTTAAGAAAAGTTACAAACTTGAAACCGGTTTGAGAGTTTGAGTGTGGCGGTGATCGTCCGAACTTTGATTTGAGCAGCACTTCCCCTAGCACAATATTTTCATGTTCTCGTCATTAATTACACTTGATTTAAGTAAATTATTCATAAGTTTAACGAGGACGTTAAACTCCGTTCTTAAGATTTCCTTACTTGTGAGATTTAAACAAACTTTTACTTTAATCGGCTATTGGAGTTCATTAATGATGTCCCAAAATAATCACTTGCAATAATAAAGCTTTAAGGTTCATTTTTCAGCTTGACACAATTTTAAAAAACAATTTTGTAAAATTGTTTATATAGTACTAAAATTCATCAAATAATTCACAGAGGCAGATACGAGCATGTAGTATTTGATTATGATTTTTATAAAAAGAAAAAGTATGTACAAAAGTCCCAGTAATTTAATAAGTTCGCCTGTTCTTCAGTTTCACAATATAGACTTCAAAGATTCATAACTCTTTATTTGCAAGTCCAAATCTTATGAATTTTGAGGAGCATGTTTATGTCTTATTATAGTTTAGGACTGCATTTTTATATTTTCTACAAAGGTCATGTGTATATTGTTAGGAAAATCTTTTACATTAATAACATTTAATTTCTTAACAAAAGGTCCTAAAGGACTTTCAAATAAGTGGCATAAAAAGGAAAATAAAACACATATGGTTTGTGTGAAAGAAATTCATCCAAATAATTATTGCACCAACCATTAAGTTTTTCAAAAGTTTTAATATTCAGTTCTGATATTTTTAGTAAAGTTAGTGTCCCAAATTTTGTGACTTTCTTCCATTTTCGCGAGCTGTTTCCCGTTGATTCCCTTATCCGATTGATACGAAACTTTAGGGCTTTTAAAGCTGGTAGTCTAAACTATACTGGCAAGAAAGTTCATCGGGAAAACAAGAATTGAAATTGATTAAAAGTGTCACGAAATTCAGGTACTTAAGACCAATTTCTTGTTGAAAGCAGAATTCCAATTTTCGTTTTCAGCACGTCGCATCTTTTGAAAAAGATCATAACTCTGAATCTACCGGATGAAAAATTATGAAATTTTATACAGATACAGGATACTCGATGAAGTTTAACTTGCCGCTAGTTTCATCTCAAAATGTTTTCTAAATCTCAAGATATAATTTTTTGAAGTTTGTAGTTAGAATTTTGAGTAACAGTTTTTCCAGAAATTTCAGTTTTGAGAGACCATATTCGAGTGTAAAAACGGGCAGAGTAACGATAGTGAAATTAAACAACGAGACTACGAACATGTACTACACATATAAGGGAGCACTTAGGTGTTTTAAAACATACATTTTCAATACAAACAGGCGCCCAATGGCGTAGCCGAAAATTAGTCGGGCATAATTTTGACATTTCAACTTGGCATATTTGAGCGTAAATTTCGGCAGCATAACGGTACAATTTTTTAAAACAAAAAAATACAAGCATGAAGTATGCTCTTCAGCCAACATATAAGAAGTTTATTTCTACAGATTTCACCAATATACATCCCATAACAAAATAGCAAAGAAATAAGAACACAACTAATACACAAAGGTCGAAATCACAACCTTTGGAGTTTCGGTCTGGATTTTGGATGGAAACTCTAACGATCGTTGGTTTCCGAAGGTTCGTTGAGTGATCGAGGTGTAGCGCAGCTTCCGTCTATAATTTGATGGAGGAAAACGGTTTGATTTTTGGAGAAAGGAGCTTAGCAGGGGATTTTTTTTTTTTTTGAAGTGAAGCTTCCTTGTGTTATATATAAGAGCAGGATTTGGGCGTTCTTGTTTTTACTTTTTGTTGATAACTAAAAGGGCAGAGCTTCGGCGTGTTTTTTGTTGGTAGCAGATCGATGAATTGGAGAGTGATTAAGGCGAGTTTATTTGCTAGAGTGTTCTCAGCCACAAGTTGATCATGTGGTAAGAGTAATTACTATCTTTCCTTTTCTCTTTTATATATATATATATATATATTATCTAATTATTTTGTTATTACTACATTTTATATCTGTATTTTTAAGTTACGATTTCGTTTAATTAAAAATTATGCTTTTGTTAGAATTAATTGTTTAGAACTTTTAACGATTAAATCGTCACGTTCCGAGACGAAAATTATTTATTTAAATTATTTAATTAAAACTTCAATTTTTCTTAAAGTTATTCAAAAATTCTAATTTAGTTAGACGGAGTAGATTTTCCGTCGCAGTATTTATTATTCATCAGATTTTGAATTTTTATATCGAAAATCCTAATTCGTTGAAATATTAAATGTTGGGAGATGAATTTAATAAAGATTTTGATTAGATCCCAAAAACCCCTGAGTATGACATGTTTCAGGAAAATCTTGATAGTTAGGATCAGATTTCAAATTATTTTTATGTTTCAGGATTATCTGCACCATGTATAGTCAGCAGATATAAATCAGGTTATGATAGGTTTCTTAAGTCTGAAGATCTCAGAAGATCCCTGAAGACTAAAATATACTGAAGACCTAAATCATACTGAAAGATCAGTAGAGCCTGAAGAGTGAAGATCCTGAGGAATAGAAGATCCTGAAGATCAGAAGATCCTGAAGACTCTTTTGTACTGAACCAAAAGACCCTGAACAAGTCACTTCCAGCTAAATAATGTTTGTTCATTCTTAGTAAAAACAAAGAGAATGTTATACGTTCGTGGACACTAAGGAAAATATCAGTTAAGTGTGATTGACTAAAAGAATCGTTTTTGTTGTCTCTGTTCAAAGGAAGAATTCGACCAATGAGGAGGCGACAACAGCGTACTTTACTAATACTGAAAGCGATATTTCCCTGAAGAATGTCAGCATTGATATTTGTCTTGTTCACAGAAATTGGTGATTGACTGCTTGTCTGGATATTTCCTAAAAATGCAAGGGTGCGTTCAAACCCTAATATAGCCGTTCATCAATTACTCAAAGAAGAAACCCTAGATGCTATCTCTCCAACGGATAGTTTTCAAAGGTAGACTTCTGGAGAGTTGCCTATAAATACCAGAGGCCTTGGACATGTCAAGGTTACGGGAAATCAAATTAACTCCAGAGCTCATACGAATTCAAACAATCTTGTGAAGCACTCGAAACCCTAAGAATTTCCCAAGTGTTTCATCTTTGAAGAGAGCTCATTTACTTTGCCTAGATTTAAGATATATCCAAAGATTAGTTAGGGATATCCTTGCCTTTTTACGTGTATTTTATTGTAAAATGATATCTCACCTTAGTTGGAAACCAACCAAAACCCAAACCCTTTGATTAGGTAGTTTGTGTGTGTAGTTGTCGAAAGTGAGAGTTGTAAAGAGTAAATAAGCTATTGTGTTCAGTCTGAAAACTCTAGAGAAGAAGTTAGTAAGCTGATAGTTCAGTCTGAACGCTTGTGTGTGTGTTGAGTTAGTAAGCTGCAGTAGTTCAGCCTGAAAACTTGTGGTAGAAAGTTAGTAAGCTGCTGAGTCAGTCTGAAAGCTTGTGGTAGTCTAAGTAGTGTGTTAAGGAATTTCTCTAAGGATCAGAGAGAGTGGACGTAGGAGCTTGAGCCTCTGAACCACTATAACTTGTTGTGTTGTTTACTTTCTGTTCTGCATTATTACCTGCTGCATATTTTCACTGAAAGCATTCTGAAAGTTTTCTGATATTCAGTTGGAAATAATCCACTGAAAGTTGCATTTACTTGATCACAGCCTTAACCACTGTTTTATTAAGGAAAAAATTTCAGCAAAGTAAAACGAGTATAAACTTAGGGCATACACATTCCACACTCTAGATAAGCTAGTATAGATAGTTGTCAAACTGATAAACTCTCCTGAGTAGTCAGTAAGATTATTATCTACTCCAAGCTTATTTGGACTCTGTTGTAGAAACTCAGAATCAGTGAGCTAATCTGAAGTCTCTGAAAGCCGCTCAGTGTGATTGTCTCAATAAACTTTGACTCAGGGCATTTTGTGCTTCTCAAGACTGAAACTCAGGACAACCCGACTCTCTGATTATAATTGGTTTTTAAAAGTTGAAAAATCACTATACACGTGTATTCCCCCCCATACACGTGTGGAACTCGTTTACCCCGGGACCAACAAGTGGTATCACAGCAGTGGTTCTAACTAACCACTTGCTTTGGTAGCCATAGTCTTGTTTACTGAGAGACTTTGGTGGTCTACTGAATAGATCTTACTGCTGATATCTTACAAGGCTATTTCATCATGCCTTCTAAGAAACTACCTATGTTCTCAGTTGAGAACTATGATCTATGGAGATTGAGAATGCAGACACACTTGTACTCTAAACTTGAGAGAATGTGGAGTGTTGTGTCTCAAGGACGTTTTGAGTATAAGGTTGTTAATCCTAGATCTAGTGATGCTGAAAAAGATGATCCAAGGGATGAATTTCCCAAAACTGATGATCAGCTTACTCCTGAAGAGAGGAAGTTGGTTAACTTGGATTATATAATGTGTTAAGGCACTGATCATATCAAAGAAAACAAACTATCTGTGGCTATTGCCAAATTTGATGGTTTTGAAATGGAAGAAGATGAATCTATTGAAAGACTTGAGGTCAGATTCACTAGCATTATGAATGATCTGAGTGCTCTTGGGAAAAGATATCCCAAAAGAGAAATTGCTCTGAAAATTCTTAGATGACTATCTAAGAAATGAGATATTCATGCTGTAGTGATTGAGAACATCGAAGATATTGCTTCTATGCCATATCAACAGATTTTCTCTGAGTTTAAAGCATATGAGTTTGTGATTGATAAGAAAACTAAGAAACCTGATAGCAAAGATGATACTTCATCTTACAAAAATGTGGCTTTCAAAGCACAAGGAAAAATTTGTAACTCTAAAGAACCTGAGATCACATCTAACAAAATTCAGGATGAAAAAGATGAGACAATTGCCATGATGGCAAGAAGGTTTGAGAAAATGAACCACATATTTGGTAAGTATAAAAGGTATTATAAAGATACCAGGTACAGGAACAGGAACAACTCAGAAGCTGAAGAAAAGTCTACTGAGAAGAAAAGACATTACAAAGCTGAAGGATCTTCATCCAAAAAGAAGGACTACAAATCCAAAGAGGACAATGATCAGGATGATGATACCAACAAATGCTACAACTGCAAGAAGAAAGGACACTTCCAGTATGACTGCCCTAAGTTGAGTTCCAAGGAAAGAAAGGATCGGCAAGCCAAGAGAGACAAGAAGTATTCCAGCAAAAAGGCAATGGTTGCTGAAGAAGAACACTCTGAGGAAGGATCTAGCTCTTCAGAAGAGATGTTCTCAGATAGTGATAGTGATGATGTCTGTCTTGTTGATGTTCAGAAGGTAAATTCTTCTATCTCTGTTGCTGCACCTACACAAGTACCTGAGTTA
Organism: Stenogyne calaminthoides; assembly: GCA_037126765.1. Lineage (NCBI taxonomy): Eukaryota > Viridiplantae > Streptophyta > Magnoliopsida > Lamiales > Lamiaceae > Stenogyne > Stenogyne calaminthoides. Next base: position 18,692,870 of record JBBCBC010000033.1, on the reverse strand, counting down.
TTAAGTTCCTCTGTAACCAGTAATTTTGACCTGATGGGTTCTTTTGAGAATCTGATGAAGGACTATTCTGTGTTACAAGAACTGTTCATAGAAACTCAAGAGCAGAATGAGGTACTGACTGCTGAGAATCTAAAGTGGAAAAACTCTAAAGCTGCTGCGATCACTTCTCAATTGATGGGAGTAACTGATGAACTTGATGTTCTGAAAGTACAACTATCAGAGAAAAGAGAAGGTGGTAGAGGCCCTGAAAGGAAAGTTAAAGAAATCCACTGAAGAAAATCAGCTTATCAGAACTGAGTTCAATGACCTCTTTGAGAAACATGAAACTCTAAAGAAAAGTGAGGATAGTTTGCAGAGAAAGGTAGCTCTATTGAATTCTGCATCTCATGCAATAGATGAAATTCAGAGTTATCAAAAACCTGCAACTATAAAAGCTGGATTATGATATATTCCAGGGGGAACCTCACATGATCTTCTGAATGCTGCTTCTACAAGTGGCACTAAGACTGTCTTTGTTAAACCATCGGTTCGTACTGATCTTCTTATTGAAGAACAACCCCGTGTTTTGGACAAGGGTAAAGGACCTATGGTTTCAAAAAACCTGAAAGTTCAGAAAAGAAAGCCCAAACCTCAGGAAAAGGCTAGAAAACCTGAACAATCAGTAGGAAATCCTCAGGCCAGTACTTCGAAGCCTCAGGCTAAGAATACCAACCAGAAGAAATCTGCCCTGAACCATCAGAGGAATCCTCAGAAGAGAAACACTCAGCCGAGAAATTCTCAGAGGAGGAGACCAAGTCCTCAGATTACTGAAAGACCACAATTTCAGTACAGGCAACCTAAAATCCACTTGCCTAAGGGTAAAGGTTTCCTGAACCCAAGTCAGCAGAGACAGAGATCAGCTGCACCAAAGCCAAAGCAATGGAACAAAAGGCCTAAACCCAAGAAGAACTCTAAGGCTCATGTTCATGCTAAGGCTAGCACTCATACACAGGATACTTCCAAGGCACCTAGGGTGGTGAATGTGTATGTAGATGTTTATGGAAGACAAATCAGCCACTCTAAAGTCATTCGAGTTGTCAGGCAGATTTGGGTTCCAAAAGGTATGATTTGTTGTGCAGGTGAAGGATAAGGGCACTGAACTGAATGAAGACAACATAACCCTGATGAGTGGAACTGAAGTTGCACCTGTTGCATGGTACTTTGACAGTGGATGCTCAAGACACATGATAGGATATAAGCATTTTCTCACTGACTATGTTGAACAGAAAGGCCCTCAGATAACTTTTGGAGATAATTCCAAAGGACAGACAGAAGGATATGGAACACTTGAAATTGATACTATTCATATCCATGGTGTATCATATGTGTCTGGTTTAAAGCATACCTTGCTTTCTATCAGTCAATTCTGTGATAAAGGATTCAATGTTGAATTCTCAAAGAACTTTTGCTATGTGAAAGATAATGTTTCACAACAAGTATTACTAATTGGTACTAGAAAAGGAAATGTGTATCTTGCTGATTGGAGGCTTACTCCTATGGATACATGTTTAATGGCCAAGAAGGCTACTGAAACCAGTTGGATATGGCACAAAAGACTGAACCATTTGAACTTCAAAACCTTAAATAAACTTGCAAGATTAGCACTTGTGAGAGGGTTACCTAATGAAGTGTTCAGTAAAGATCATGTTTGTGATGCTTGTCAGAAAGGCAAACAAATTAGAGCATCATTCAAAAGCAAAGTAGAAGTCTCTACTGATAGAATACTTCAACTGTGAGTACTAATGGCAGGAAATATACACTGGTAGTAGTTGATGACTACTCAAGATATACATGGGTCATTTTCTTACTCAATAAGAAGAAAACTCAGACCAAACTGCCAGAATTACTGAAAAGACTCAGTACTGAAAAGAATCTGAGTGTGGTCAACATCAGATCAGATAAAGGCATTGAGTTTATCAACCATATTATATCTGATTATTGTGCAGAAAATGGAATAACTCATGAAACATCAGCTGCAAGGACCCCTCAACAAAATGGTGTTGCTGAGAGAAGAAATAGGACACTGAAAGAAGCTGCAAGAACAATGATTACTGAAGCTGACATTCCTAAGAGATTTTGGGCTGAGGCAGTCGACACTGCATGCTACTCTCAGAACAGATCCATGCTGACAAAGAATCAAGGAAAAACTCCATATGAACTGTGGAATGAAAGGAAGCCTCTTGTTTCTTTCTTTCGTGTGTTTGGTTGTAAATGTTTCATACCCAATAGTGGTAAAGATCAGTTTAAAACATTTGACAGCAAAGCTGATGAAGGAATATTTTTAGGATATTCTGAAGTTAGTAAAGCCTTCAGAGTTTACAACTGTAGGACCCTTATTGTGGAAGAAATACCTCATGTTGTTTTTGATGAATCTACTTGTGTTCATAAGAAACAGGAAGTTGATTCAGGAGACTTGACAAAGAGGATCACCAGACTTAGCCTGAAAAAAAAAGTCAAAACATCATCTAAGCCTGAAAAGAAGAAGTCAATCACTTACTATGAATGGAGTGAAACTGACTCAGAGGAAGAAGAAACTCAGGATGAAAATACTCAGGCTGGTTTAATGAATTACCTAAACCTAACATTTCTGATGTTGAGGATATTACTGAAGGGGGAACATCCAGGAGAACATGGTTAGATAGTCACCCTACAAGTCAGATTGTGGGAGATCTATCTGAAGGAGTTAAAACAAGAAGGTTCCATGGAGAAAGTGCTTTATTCTGCTGCTTTCTATCTGAGAAAGAACCGACTGAGATTGAAGAGGCTCTTCAAGACTCCTCCTGTATTATTGCCATGCAAGAATAGCTGAATCAGTTTTCTAGGAATGAAGTTTGGGAGTTAGTAGATAGACTTATGAAGCACAATGTGATTGGAACTAAATGGGTATTCAAGAATAAGAGAGATGAGAATAATGTCATTGTAAGAAACAAGGCAAGGCTAGTTGCACAAGGTTATTCCCAAGAAGAAGGCTTGGATTATGATGAAACCTTTGCACCAGTTGCAAGACTAGAAGCCATTAAACTGTTTCTTGCATATGCTGCTCAGATGAAATTTAAGGTATATCAAATGGATGTGGAGAGTGCATTTCTGAATGGAGTGCTTAAAGAAGAGGTTTATGTGGAACAACCTCCTAGCTTCTGTCAGAATGACCAAGTTTACAGGCTCAGGAAAGCCTTGTATGGTCTGAAGCAAGCACCCAGAGCATGGTATGATACTCTATCTCAATTTCTCACTGGCCATGGTTTTACCAAAGGAACTGTTGATAGAACCTTGTTCAGGATAGAAGATAGGAAAGATATCTTACTAGTGCAGATCTATGTGAATGACATTATCTTTGGATCCCCTAATCATCAGTTGTGTGAGAAATTTTCTACACTGATGAAAGGTAAGTTTGAGATGTCAATGATGGGGGAGATGAATTTCTTTCTAGGACTTCAGGTGAAACAATCAAAAGAAGGAATTTTCATCAATCAGACAAAATACACCAGAGATCTGATTGTCAAGTATGGTATTCAGAATTGTAATGCAGTTAGAATTCCTATGAATACTAACTACAAGATGGATCCTGATCCTGAAGACAAGTTAGTTAACCATACTGATTATAGAGGGATCATTGGGTCATTGCTCTATCTCACAGCAAGTAGGCCTGATATTACTTTTGCTGTTGGGATATGTGCAAGATACCAAGCCAATCCAAAGGCTAGTCACATGGAAGCTGCCAAAAAGATACTGAGATATCTAAAAGGCACAGTGAATAGAGGATTGTGGTATCCAGCTGATGATAACCTTGAATTAACTGGTTATTCAGATGCTGATTATGGTGGTTGCAGAATTGACAGGAAGTCCACTTCAGGAACTTGTCAATTTTTTGGAAGCAAATTGAAATCCTCAATATCACAAAATCTTGTACTGCACACTAGATGTAAACATGTGGATATCAGGCACCATTTCATTAGAGACCGTGTAGAGAAGAAAGACATTAGGATGGAGAAAATTCATACTGATAAACAAAGAGATGATATTCTTACTAAGCCATTGGCTGAGTCAAGATTTCAGGAACTATCAGTGGGATTAGGGATGTTGGATCCAGGTGAGTAATTTATCCTGAAGGGAGAAGCTCTTCAGATGCATGAGGTTTTATCAGTGGGAAAAACTCAGGACAAAGACCTCTCTGGATGGAAATTGAGAATCAGAATGGTTTTTGTCACGGTCAGTGTTCAGTAAGGGTTAAGTATTCAATTAATCCTGAAACACACTTGGCACATGCATTTACTCACAAAGCATTTATTTCAGTCAGTAATCATTTGAAATAAATACAAAATACCCTAACTTTAAGCCGGAATGATTGAAGGATTCTTATTGGTTAATATTTTGGCAGGACACTAAAGGGTTACCTCGATTAGAGTGAAACATCATTTTGTCACCCTAATTGCTGCCATTATTCTGTATATCTGATTATTTGCTATTAATAGCAAATAAACCTTGAGATTATAATCGACCAAAGATTAAATCACAACCGTTCATTCAGATTTAATATTAACCCTTGATCTATTTCATCAGATCATATATATACCCTAGAGTTTCCAAAATCATAACACTTTACACTCTATTTTTCTACAAACCCTCCAAATTATCCAATCCCTTCGTGTCTTCAAATTTAAAACCAAAAATGGAGTTCCCCAGTTACGCAATGATTAAAAACCTTACGAAAATTGAAAAGCCATATTTCGAGCACGTTGTTGTGATGATCGACAACAAGACAACATTGGTTGAAGAAAAGCCTTGAACCTGCTTCGAATGGCGTGGTTAGATAGGCTGGTGAGCAATACGCCAGAGTCAGAATTGCCACAAGAAGTTTTGCAGTTTGTAGTGAATCTCAGAGAAGGAGAAAATGGCTCTCTGGTCTCACAACTTTGTTTCGGCACCAATGAGAAATCCAAAGCCGAAGCAATTTGTACGAGAGAGGTAAACTTATCACTTCAGAACATTAATACTGTTTTTGAGTTAAGTGATAGGGGAGATGATCCTGCGGTATATATGTCGGGGCATGAACAAGAGATTCTGGATAGGTTTTCTACTTCTAAGGTTGAACTAAAAGGGGCGTTAAACAAGAAATGTTTAAAACCTGTATACCGAGTCTTGATTGATATTGTAGTCAAGTGCTTGATGAGCACCTATGGAAGTTTTGAACAAGTAAGTCAGAATAAGCTAAGACTTATGGCTGCAATAGAGGACTCACCATCTAGAAGTTTTAATTGGTTAAAATTTCTGGTGGATTGTATATTGAGTCAAAATGTGAAGCTAAAGTATGCTAAAGGACCATTTACGAAGACTGGGAGAGTTCTTTTTGGAACTAAGATTAGCTTCTTGATCGAGACTTTACCGAGAAAAAAGATGTATCTATTGTCCGGAACCCAATTTTCTCGGAATAGGATCATGTTCAGAAAGTTAAATTCGCAAAAAAGGAGACAGACGACTTCTGAAAGTCCAAGTTCGACAGCTCAGGATGAGCCTGAAGAGCAGGATGTCCAAAGTGAGCCTGAGGAGCAGACAGAGCAAGTGGAGATTGAGAGCTCTAATTCTGATCAGGACAATGGCACTATTGCTGACGTAACAAGGACGAAAGGGAAGAAAGTGGTGGAGAAGGCAAGAGAGGATCCTGAGAAGAGGAAAAAAACTCTTGAACTTCTGAGAGTTAAGAGGGAGATTGGTGAAAAGAAGAAGGCTCAGGAAGAGCAAAAGAGGAAAAAAAAACTGGTGAGGAAAATTAGTGAAATGGCTCCAGGAGAGAAATCTCCATTGGAAACTCTTGTTCATCAGACTGAAAATGGCTATGCTGATAGTCAATCAATCTTTCGCCATGATGCTGAGAATTGGAAACTTCAGAGGTGAAGACTTTTGGGCGGAAGAAGTGGTGGAACTAGATGCATTTTCAGGACTAGGTAAGAAGAGGTTGAGATCAATCCTGCTGAGTTTGAAGCACTGATCAGAAAGAAAATTGCTGAGAGGAAGGATGTGGATCAGTCCGAAAAAACTGGTGAGGGTCAGGACAAGGAAGATCCCTCTCAGGACAAAACTGACAAAGACCGTGCTGAGGGAAGTCAGAAAAATGCTGGAGCATCTTCTCAGGGGGAACAAGGTCAGGATATTCCCGTACTTCAGATGATTACTTTGGAAGAAACCACTTAGGAGTCTGCTACACCTCCAACTGAATTTACTGAAATTGGACATCAGACTGAAACTGAAGAAGAAGTCCCTGTTCCTCCGCAACCAACTGTTGATTTCACACCTATTGTTGAGAAATTAATCAAGTTCGAGCCTATGATTGATCAGATGGCAAAGATTGAACCTCTGGTTGCTGAAGTGTCTAAACTTGCTGAGGCACAATACAAAGATAGATGACGTGGCTAAGGAGATAAAGGAAGAAATGGAGAGACAATTTGATTTGAGATAAAAAATGCTTGAGGATTTTCTGAAATCCAAAACTGGTGAAATGATCAAATCAGCTGTTGAGGAGATGATCAATTCCTTGATGGAGAAAATGAAAGCAACTTATGGTGGTCTTGTTGAAGACACCAATACTGGTTTGAATGTGCTGAAAAGGATTCAGGATGAGCACTTTCATGTGGCAGCTGAGGTTAGATCGATTGGCAGAGAACAACTTCACATGGACAGAACCCATTCCGAGCTGATTGCCAACTATGATGCCAAAAAGGGGAAAATTATGATAAGCTTGGTGCTCTGTCACCGCTGGAAAAACAAATTGAACAATTTCCTACTGAAATTCACCGAGGAAAGAGAAAAGAGCCTGAAGTGTTGATACATCCTGAAGCTGCAATGGAGGTACATGAGCAAAGAACAAAGAGGTAGAGGAAGTAAGAAACCAATAAGCAAGGAGAGGCTTATGGAATCTTGAATCCTCAAAAGAAGCCTGTTGCATTTATAGAGAAACCTCTGAAGACTAAACAATTAGCTAAATCTGTCAGTAGAATTTGAGCCCACTCAGAGGAAGTTAGCTCAAGAATTTGAGGTGGACCCTGAAGAGGATGTTCAGGAAGTTGCTGAGAAAGATGAAGAGTCTGAGATGGATGATCTCTTCAAGGAAGGTTTTGGTGAATATGATGTATCCACCAAGAGACTGAATTGGGATTGGCACAACACTGTGAAAGCTATTGAAGCTGAGAAAAAGAGGAAAGCTGTTATTTCTGTGTCAGGCTCTGAAATGACCAGAAAGGAAAGGGAGGATGCAAAGAGAAAGCTAGGAGGCTTTCAGAGGATGATCAGAAGGAGGAGAGGCACTAAGCCAATGAAGAGACAGTGGCCTCATGTAGACAAGTGGATGCCCATTGAGCTGAATGATAGATGGGAGACGGCCAAAAGAGAATTTGTGTTTAATAATGATATTTTACAGAATTGGTCTGAACCCAACACTGATAGGGATGAAGCATTCATTGCCTACTTGTTATAAAACTTCACTGACATATGCTAAAGGTGGTTTGACATATTTGACACCTTGGGTTATCAGTCAAAAGCTCCTGGACAGATCAAATACCCTCCACCAAGATACAAGAATGGGATGATCAATTATGATTTCATTCATGCTGATTTCTTGGATCAGGCTGAGTATCTAAGACTGACAGGGAATTATACTCAGATTCTGCAGAAGAGAGAAGAACTGAAGAATAGATACTATGGTTTGTTCAACCTAAAGCCACCAGCTGATGAAATTGAATCTGATGAAGAATGAGTATCTTGTTTTTCCTTTTGTTTCAGTAGATTACTTGAGATAAACCAATGTAACTTGTACTGTTGGTTTCTGAACTTAATGGAAAAATCTACAGATTTTCTGTTGATCAAAAGATAATTTCTCATTATTTTACTGATTACTTGATGGTTGCCTTTTTTTTTTTTTACTTGCTTTATGAATTGAAACCTGAATAGATGATAGGTTTACTTCTGTTTGCAAGCTTGTAACAAGATGGTTTTGGCATCATCAAAAAGGGGGAAATTGTTGGGAGATGAATTTAATAAAGATTTTGATTAGATCCCAAAAACCCCTGAGTATGACATGTTTCAGGAAAATTTTGATAGTTAGGATCAAGTTTCAAATTATTGTTATGTTTCAGGATTATCTGCACCATGTATAGTCAGCAGATATAGATCAGGTTAGGATAGGTTTTTCAAGTCTGAAGATCTCAGAAGATCCCTGAAGACTAAAACATACTGAAGACCTAAATCATACTGAAAGATCAGTAGAGCCTGAAGAGTGAAGATCCTGAGGAATAGAAGATCCTGAAGATCAGAAGATCCTGAAGACTCTTTTGTACTGAACCAAAAGACCCTGAACAAGTCACTTCCAGCTAAATAATGTTTGTTCATTCTTAGTACAAACAAAGAGAATGTTATACGTTCGTGGATACTAAGGAAAATATCAGTTCAGTGTGATTGACTAAAAGAACCGTTTTTGTTGTCCCTGTTCAAAGGAAGAATTCGACCAATGAGGAGGCGACCACAACGTACTTTACTGACACTGAAAGCGACATTCCCTAAAGAATGTCAGCATTGATATTTGTCTTGTTCACAAAAATTGGTGATTGGCTGCTTGTCTGGATATTTCCTAAAACATGCAAGGGTGTGTTCAAACCCTAATATAGCCGTTCATCAATTACTCAAAGAAGAAACCCTAGATGTTATCTCTCCAACGGATAGTTTTCAAAGGTAGACTTCTGGAGAGTTGCCTATAAATACCAGAGGTCTTGGACATGTCAAGGTTACGGGAAATCAAAGCAACTCCAGAGTTCATACGTATTCAAACCATCTTGTGAAGCACTCGAAACCCTAAGAATTTCCCAAGTGTTTCATCTTTGAAGAGAGCTCATTTACTAAGCCTAGATTTAAGATATATCCAAAGCTTAGTTAGGGATATCCTTGCCTTTTTACGTGTGTTTTATTGTAAAAGGATATCTCACCTTAGTTGGAAACCAACCAAAACCCAAACCCTTTGATTAGGTAGTTTGTGTGTGTAGTTGTTGAAAGTGAGAGTTGTAAAGAGTAAGTAAGCTGCTGTGTTCAGTCTGAAAACTCTAGAGAAGAAGTTAGTAAGCTGATTGTTCAGTCTGAACGCTTGTGTGTGTGTTGAGTTAGTATGCTGCAGTAGTTCAGCCTGAAAACTCGTGGTAGAAAGTTAGTAAGTTGCTGAGTCAGTCTAAAAGCTTGTGGTAGTCTAAGTAGTGTGTTAAGGAATTTCTCTAAGGATCAGAGAGAGTGGACGTAGGAGCTTGAGCCTCTGAACTGTTGGAATTTAGAGGCACACAAACACGTAATACATGCGCAGCGGAAATAAACAGTTCACCAACAATGAACAATTAATTGCATAATTATATACGAGTAAACGTAAACATAATTCTTACAGTAATTCGTATATAGTTTTCTCTACTATGGTATCGACGTAATCCCCAATCACGGACTTGCACGGATTTGCCAGCGTTGAATCCCGAGATGAATTTGCTAGGAAAAATTCTAACTTTAGATCTTATGGAGAATAATGAATTAACGATGTTTGTGAATTCCCAAGAGCTTGTATACATAGGGAGGCCCAACTTAAATCTTAATCTAGCCTGATTGAGAAATAAAATCCCTAATCATTAATTAAATTAAATCCCTTTAATTTAATTCCCTAAATATAAATTTCTACGGATTTAATTTCCATATATGTCAAATTCTACGATTTGATTCCATAAATATTAAATCCTACAATAATATACCATATATTATTATTGGGAATTCCTATTTAATTAAATCCAATTTAATTAAACATTAATAATAATTAATTCCAAATTAATGTATTATTAATTAATTCTCCATAAATTAAATATTAAATCCAATTTAACATTTATTCAACCAACTATAATCCGTAAAATGGAACTACTTGTTGTGTGACCCATAGGCCCTCATATATCGAGCGATTAATCAAACTAACGGTCTTAATTGAACACTAGACAATAAGTCAGACATTCTCAATATATGAGGTACGTTGCGAGAAACTTGCAACTACCTGTAACTGAAACATGGGCTATTACGATTTCCTCCTTTCATTCACGAATACTCGATTAGTCTTGAGCATGATGAAGTGTCTTTTCAAATAACTTAATCAATTTATCTCTAATCACTAATTGATCATGTATGTCACACTTAGCCACAAAGTCTAAGTTGACGTGCATAGGCCGATGACTTTGATCCAATTATGATGAGAAGATGAGTATTCTCTCTAAATCCACATTGAGGAATGAATCCTATTCTTGGCTCAACTACCACGCACATGCACTTCGTGATGAACTAAATCCAAGCCGTATCTACCCATGGAAGGGTGCAAGCATTGGTCATGGTCAAAGTTCATCACTCCACACATGTCGTGCGTATTGACCTCAAGTAAAAGGAGTATCACATCGCTCCCACTAACCGAGATACCCGTAGACACATATAGTGGAAATACATCAAACGGTTTCTCGGATGGGTATACCAATACCCTCTAAGGTATTTGTGCATCCATCATGAGATACCTAGTATCTCGTAGTAAGTGAGATCTTACTACACTCTCTAAGAGTATGATGCAGATCGCACACCAATCTCCATTGCATCATCAATATCCCATTCTTGATGATCCTTGACCGGGGCTATTTGAGAGTCATGCTTAAGTCATCTGAGTTCTCACAACCTCAATGACAGCAATGACTCATGGGAACACTTATATAAATAAATGCAAACAATCAAACATAATATTCAAACAATTTTATTGCCATACATTAATATTAAATGAACTATAATATTAAACCAAACTGAATATCATTGAGTATTATGTCCTTACAATAGATTGTCTCTAGGAAACTAACACTAACAATCTCCCACTTGGACTAGAGTCAATCATCTACATGTCTAACCCCTAGACCATCAAATGTCTAGTGTGTACATGAACACTCAGTTTTTTGGTGAAATGATCTTCCAAATTAAATATGTGGGAATACATTTTAATTCTATTTCTCCAATCGTTATGATCTCCCGGATCAAATGATAAGTCTTGGTACATGCTCGTTTATGCTTGTTGATCTCGGTTCCTTTGCTTGTGTAATCGCACCAATGTTGTCTCAATAAAAACTTTATTAGACAAATGGCACTCAGAACTACCCCTAGTTCTCTTAAGAACTATAAAATCCAGACAGCCTCCTTGAGGCTTCTGATATAGCAATGTACTCAACTTCGATTGTTGAATCTGTGGTCCTTTTACTTGGAACTATTCCAACTGACCGCTTCATTATTGAGAGTGAAACGTAACCTGACTGTGATTTGTAATCATCATAGTCAGATTGGAAACTTGCGTCAGCATAACCATTCACTACTGGTTCTGACTGTCCACTATAGATAAGGAAACATTCTTTACTTCGTCTAAGATACTTCAGAATGGCCTGGATGTAAATCCAAAGGAGACTCACCCGCATTCTCGTTGGTATCTACGGTGATGTTGACAAACAGAGGCCACGTTTGGCGTAGTGCAAGTCATGGTGTACATGATTGACCCAATTGCATATGCATATGGGACATATTTCATGTGCTTGATATCAACTTCAACAGAAGGACAATCCTTCTTTGACAGCTTTATCCCATGATTTGCCGGTAGAGACCCTCTCTTAGAGTTCTCTATCGCAAAACGCTTCAACACCTTGTCTACATAGGTGGACTGTGACAACCTCAACATCCTTCTGGATCTATCCCTTTGGATCTTGATCCCTAAGATGTAGCAGGCTTCACAAAGATCCTTCACCATGAAGGTCTTCGATAATTAATCTTCAACGGACTGTATTAACTGGATATTGTTTCTTAAGATCAATGTGTCATTGACATACACGATTATGAAAACAATATTCTTCCCATTGTGTTTACAATAAACACAAGGATCTTCTGAATTTCTGATGAAGTCAAAAGACTTGATAGCTTCATCAAATCGGATATTCCAACTCCTAGAAGCTTGCTTCAATCCATAAATGGGTATCTTTAGCTTGCATACTAGATTAGGATTTAACTTAGATGTGAAACCTTCTGGTTGAGTCATAAACACTTCCTTATCAATGTCTCCATTGAGGAAAGCTGTTTTGACGTCCATCTGTCAAATCTCATAATCATAGTGTACTTCGATCGCAAGTAAAATAAAATGGACTTGATCTTTGCAACTAGTGAGAAGGTCTCATCACAGTCAATGCCTTTCGGTTGACTATAACCCTTCACCACCAACCTAGCTTTGTAGGTTTGTACTTTGCCATTTGCATTGGTCATTTTGCATGAAGACCCAATCGCAACATATGGGTCTAACCCCTTTTGGCAACTCAACCAAGTCCTAGACTTGATTGGTGTACATCGAGTCCATCTCGAATTTCATGGCTTCATGCCACTTCCCTAAATCAATATCTGATTTTGTTTTAGAATAAGTATTAGGATCGTTTTTATCCGGTATGTCCACATTAACTAGTTCCTCCAAGAGGTAACCGTATCTAATCGGCGGATTACAATTCCTAATATACTTACGGATCTGTGGTTGTGCAGGCTGTACATTCTGATCGTGAAAAAATTTGTGGTGCATCGATTTCATCAATGTCCGAAGAGTCCTCAAGAGCTACACTTTCAGATGCCTCTTGGGCGGGAGTTTGAACTATGTTGTTCTCATTCAACCCACTTGGAGGTTCTTGCACTAGCAAGCCTACTCCAATTACACTCCCACTGGCTGAAAGACGATCGCCTAGTGAAAGAGTCCCACCGTGAAAGTCACTGAATGCTCTCACTGATTCCTTATCTTGTTGCTTTGACAAGATATCAGTCTCTTTGTTAATTTGTGGTTCTTGAATTTCTTCAAGTTCTATCAGTTTACGACCTTGTTCCTTAAAGACATAGTCTTCTTCGAGGAACTTGGTCTGCCTAGAAACAATCATTGATTATTTCTCAGGTAGATAAAAGTAATATCCTTTAGTTTCTTTAGGATATCCCACAAAGTAACACTTTTCACCTTTGGATTCCAGCTTGTCGGTGAGCATCCTTTTCACAATCACGGGGCAACCCCATGTTAGATGTGTGTAAAAGTTGGCTTCCTGCCACACCATGGTTCATATGGTGTATGCTCAACCGATTCAGATGGAATCCTATTCAAAATGTAAATTGAGGTTTGTAACGCGTATCCCATAAGAATGTTGGAAGATAAGAAAAACTAATCATGGACCTCAGCATGTCTAACAGGGCTTGGTTTCTTCTCTCGGACACACCGTTCATCTCAGGTGTTCTGGGAGTAGTCCATTGTGACTGGATTCCATGTAACTTCAAGTAATCAGTGAATTCATGGCTAAGGTATTCACCTCCTCAAGTTGCTTCTCTACTTCAGCCTTAAACTCTTTAAATTTCTCAAAAGATTCAGATATGTGTTTCATAATATACACGTATCCGTATCTAGAGAAATCATCAGTAAAAGTGATGAAGTAGATGAAGTGACCCCTACCTAGAGCGGGCAATGGTCCACAAACGTCGTTGTAGATCAACTCTAGAACTTCTTTGGCATGCACCCCTTTCCCAGAAAAGGGTCTATTAATCATCTTGGCCATGAGATAAGATTCACAATCTCCATAAGACTCATAGTCGAATGGGGTTAAGTAGTCTAATTTTCTTAACCTTGCAATTCTTTTCTCGTTTACATGATCAAGTTCTACAATGCCATAAGTAAGTCGGGTTTTCATGATTACTAAGTTTGAGTCTTTTATTTTGTATATTAAGAACATCATATCTATAATGCAACAATTACATGTTGCGAGTAATAGAAAGAACTAGATGACTATCATTAAGTTCTAATCTAAAACCAAAGGGTAAGTCTAACACATAGGTCCCCACACGTTCAGTTAGCAACTCTTGCTCCGTTTCCACGTGTAAGACAACTTCACCCGCCCTAACTGCCCTATGAAACATGAGCCCTTTCACATTAGTGCAAATGTGAGCTAAATCCAGTATCCAATACCAAGCAGTTAACGCTATTAGTGGACATGTTTATCTTAATAACAAACATACATGTTCTAGTGCTAGAAGCACCTAGTGCATTCCTTTTAGCAACTAGAACCTCATAGTCCTTCTTCCAGTGCCCTCTTCTACTTATAGTAGAGGCACACATCCTTGTCTACCCGCTCCTTCCTTTGAAAACCATCTTAGTGACTGTGAACTCAAAAGTCTTGAGCACGTTGTGAAGTTCAGGCATGGTCACATCCATCTTATTTATATTGTAGTTCACAATGAAGCTAAAATATGAATCCGGGAGCGACTGGAGGATAGCATAAATGAAAATGTTGGTCTTTTAGCTCAAATCCTAAATTACCAAGTTTCTCAATTAGGCCTATCAACATTAGCATATGAGGTGAAATCTTCCATTCTTTAGCTTAACTGGCATCTGAACAGATCTCTCATCACTTCATAATTCTCAGAACGAGATTAAGAATCAAAGAGATCCTTCAAATGCTTGAGCATTGAGAAGGGACCCATTTTCTCATGTTGCCCATGTATATCGGGAGTCATGCCGAGCAACATCACACACTGAGCCTGGGAAGCATCCTCTTGATGCTTCTTCTGAGCTGCTACATCAAACGTGGCTGCCTTAGAGTACCAGCTTTAAGGGTAACCGGGATATACGTGTCCAACACGTACTCAATCTTTTCTTGCCTTAGCACCAAACACATGTCTCGGTGTCAGTCCAGAAAATTTGGCCTAGCTAATTTAGTTTGTTTCCAAAACACATCTCAATAACAATTATACATTTCAACTAACCAAGAAAAATAAAATAAAACGAAAATTAAACACATAATTCCTATGATCAATATTCAACAATCAAATAAACATGGCCTTTCTTTTGTGTTTATTTTGTCTCCATTATTTTCACATATTCAACGACCTCATCGGAAGAATACGAATTTATATCTAATATAAATTATAATGGACTAGGATCCATATTCCTACTATCATAATCCCAGCGAAGGCTGATCATTACAATAGCATAACTGGTAGGTCTCCAAACCAATTGCAAAATTGCAATTCCTAGTTTCTCGAACCTAGTTCGACTGATGTCACTTACCCTTTGTTCCCAGCGAGGGCTAGCGAAACAAAGTTAAGTTGGTTTACAACCATCAAGACGAGGGTCTTTAAGTACTCATTGGAATGAAATCTCCGGTTTACTTTTAATTTTGATGGAAGACATCTTATCAAATTAATGAGAAAACCATATTTTAGTGAGGAGCGTTTTAAAGGCGGGGCATTAACTGCTTAATCGAGATCCAACATGTTAATTTACATCACATTTGAGCAATTATTGGGCGCCGCCTACCCAAACATGATTTACACGGAATAACATTTCTATGGGCACTGTCTACCCAAACAATAATACGGTCTGACAAGTATTGGGCGCCGCCTACCCAAACAATTATAATGCGGACGTAAAAAGCGTTAACAAAATATAAAACATGTCAACCAAGTGGAAATTAATAACCTGTTTAATCATTTAAACCATAATTTTAAAATTCAATTTTAAAATCAAGTTTTAATCATTAAATTAATTGTTGGGAAATTTGTAGTTTTGATGGAAGTTTCAAATCAGATAATGTAATAGGACCAGTCAGACTTGTTAGCTGACTGGTGAACTAGATATCAGACTAGGATGACCATCTGAGATGTATAGACAACTGATGTAACAAGATAGGTCACATATTGAGGGGGAACTCAATATGCAGAAGATCAGAAGACCTACATCAGAACAAGAAGAAGACGAGTCTGCAAGTTGCGCTAAGACAACCTACATCAGAAGGACTAAATAGGTAGACTGATCAGTTTTGAATGATCAGGTCAGCTCAAGTCGGGTGACCACCAGAAGATCATCAAGACATACGTATTCATCAGACACAGAGAATATCAAACTAAGTTGGTAAATCAAACACTGAATAAGTGTACTTGATAACCAATGAGAGAAAGACACGTATGTACGGAGCTGACATTGCAGGACAAGGTGCTTCAGAGTTAAACGACTAGAAAGGACAAGCTTGCATGCTTTCGGCCATACCGCTCCTGAAACACATCAAATCCGTCTACAAACCTACCTTAAATAGACCGAAATTTGAATTGCTCTCCAACGCCTAGTTCAATTTCGTGCCTATAAATATGGGATCAAACCTTCATAGTAAGGTTACGAAAATTATACACAAGCTCAAGCTCTCAATATTTCCGCACGAAGAACACAAATTCAAGATTTATTCTTAAGTGTTCATCCCTTAAGTTCTTAGCAGAATACTTATCCTCTAGCTCTTGGCTACTTAGAAGATATGATAGTATTCCAGTTGGTTGTATTTGAGAAACTCAAGATGTTGCCAAATGAAACAGTTGGTCAATTTAATGGAAGGATCACACGAGGAGTCAACCGACTTCGTGTTCTCGGACGAGTAATGTCAAACAAGGATATCAACGATAAGATTCTCAGATCTCTGACTAAGAAATGGGATACGAAGGTGACTGTGATTAAGGACTGTCAAGATATTGCTACAATGAAACCAAATGATCTAATCTTCAGTTTGAAAGCTCATGAGTTTGACCTGATCGAGAGAGGACAAGGATCTGATGATGTCCCAGCTGAAACTACTCCCAACCCCAAATCTGTTGCATTTCAGGCAGCAAGTAGTAGTTCACGAATTCTGGAACCAGTTGGAAACATCATCAGTCAAGCTGAACAAATTGCCTTACTGACAAGAAAGCTGGAAAGAACAAATGTCCAAATGGGCAAATACATGAACTTTTATGATGACTATCAAAGTAATAGAGGAAGAGTTCGGCCTTCATCTGACAGATCACAAGAGAGGTATCATTCATCTGACAAATTGAGATAACAGAAGAGAAGAAATACAGGACGATCATTCTGACGAAAGGAAGGATGATCGAAGAGATGACCGGAAAGAAACCAGACGTGATGATCAATCAGATAGGAAAGGATATGACTATCGACAAAATGGGAAGTCTCCTGAAAGACATTAACAAATACACGATTCTCCAGGCAGAGAAGCTCAGGGGATTTAAGAGTGTGCTATAACTGTCAGAAACCAGGCCATTATAGTGTTGACTGTCCAGACCTGACCCCCAAAGAAAGAGAGGAGAAAAGAAACAGAAGAGAACAGAGGGACATGAAAGCTATGGTTGCAGATACGTCTGGCATTGATGATTCCTACCTGCCCTCAGATGATTCTGGTTACTCATCTGTCGAAGACTTCTGTTTGATAACAACAACTGATGATGTCGATGATCTGAGCTTCTTATCTGATGACGACATCTGTCTCATGGCCAGAGAACCAGATCAAACAGAGGTACTTTCTAACTCTTCTGTGCCTCTTTCTTCCGCACCACATGTGCCGAGCACATCTGCAGGAGAGGTCAACTTGCAGGTCTACAATGAACAATTGCTTGATGATCTTTCCAATGCAATAGATACTTATACATGAGTGGAAGTTGAGAACGATAACCTGAGAGCTGAGAACATCAGGCTTGTTAAAGAAATTGAGGCAAGTAGAGCAGCTGAACTAAAATCAGCTGAAACTGTTCAGAAGATGACCACAGAACTGGAGTTTCTGAAGGTCAGTTCTTCTGATCAGGGAAAGCTGGTTAAGGAATAGTTGGCTCTCAACCTACAACAAGCCAATGAACTCAAATCTCTTCAGGCTAAGTTTGATGAACTCTTCCGGATGCATGAGAATCTGAAAGTTCTTGAGGACGGTCTACGTAAGAAAATAGAGATTTTCACGAAGTCTTCTAAAACTGTTCAAGACTTGAACAACTATTTTTGTACCGACTGACAAGAAGGGAATTGGGTATGAAATCCCTTCTGGATCCTCAAAAGCCCCTTCTGGTTCACATCAGAAAAGTGTGATCAAACGAGTTTCTGACCAAGATACACGAAATGCCAAATCTGTATCTGGTAAGGGAAAAGGACCAGCTGATCAGGCAAGGAAATGTCAGATCAGAAAGGGAACATAAATGAACCCCAACTGATCAGACATCAGCCGAGGTATCATCAGATGAACCCAGTTCTTCTGAAGAAACCTCAGCCCAATCAGAAGAGTAAGCATCAGGCTGGACCATCTCGTAAGGGACAGTCCCAGCTGATGCAGACTCAGTCCAAGCTGCCTAACAAGCAAGCTAAGGGTAAACTGCTAAGACTAATTATGCCAGAAAGATATGAATCTTTTAATGGTAGTAGTCGTACTTACCCTTACAATCAGAAACCTATGGTTGTTGCACCTGAGCCCTACTGGATTAAAAGAAGACAAGTTTCAATGAAAAATCCCAAGTCTCCTGATTCATCCAAGGCTCACACTCATAATCATATGAACCAGATTGCATATGAAGAGACGTATGACTATGTAGATGTTTATGGGAGCCAGATCAAGCCTTCTGGGACCCGAGTCTACTGGGGTACCTAAAGTCTGAATTATTTGCAGAATCGCTTAGGACTGGTAAATAAAGGTGGAGAACAGGCAGCTATCTAGTACATAGACACATGACAGGAAGCCAGTTTCTCCTTAGCAACTATGTTGAAAGACCAGGCCCAAGAGTTCTCTTTGGTGATGATAACTTTGGTCATACCAGAGGAGTCGGAACCTTAGTGAACGATGACGTAGAGATCATAGGAGTTTCATATATTGATGGATTAAAGCACAACCTGTTATCTGTTTCACAATTCTGTGACAATGGTTTTAGTGTTGAGTTCTCGACAGAAAAATGCACAGTCAGAAATCGAGCTACTCAACAGATCTTGCTGATTGGTTCAAGAAAAGGAACGATATACACAGTAGATTGGAACAGTTTTCCAAGAAATGCATGCCTGATTGTTAAGAGTTCTAAGAGCTCCAGCTGGCTCTGGCACAAGAGGATGAGCCATCTGAACTTTAAGACTCTTAACAAGATAGCAAGGATGTCCTTGGTAGAAGGGCTCCCGAATGAAGTTTTCTCTAAGGATCAGACATGTTCAGCATGTCAGAAAGGAAAGCAAGTCAAGGCTTCATTCAAAGGAATACCTTCTCCTCCATCCAGCAGAGTATTGCAACTGCTCCATGTGGATTTGTTTGGACCAGTTACACCTCTAAGTTTCAGTGGACGCAAATACACTCCGGTGGTCGTGGATGATTATTCCAAGTTCACCTGGGTTATATTCTTATACAAGAAAAGTGAAACTACAACCAAACTACCAGAACTGCTTAAGAAAATTCAGAATGAAAAGGGTCTCAGCGTAGTGAAAATCAGATCAGACAAAGGTACTGAATTCCTTAACCAGTTTATATCTAATTTTTGCTCTGAGTTTGGTATACAACATGAGACATCAGCTGCAAGAACACCACAACAGAATGGAGTAGCAGAAAGAAGGAACAGAACACTCAAAGAAGCTGCATGCACTATGTTAGCTGAACAAGCAACTCAAAGTCGTTTCTTGGTAGAAGCTATCAATACAGCTTGTCACACGTAGAACATATGTTCTCTGACTAAGATTCACTTTAAAACACCCTATGAACTGTGGAAGGGCAGAAAACCCCGTGTTTCTTACTTCCATGTTTTTGGGTGCAAGTGTTTCATACACAACAATGGGAAGAGTCAGTTGAAAACTTTTGATGCCAAAGCAGATGAGGGTATATTCTTAGGATATTTCTCAATCAGCAAGGCATTTAGGATCTTCAACAGACGAACCCTAGTTGTGGAAGAAACACCTCATGTGGTTTTTGATGAGATATCTTCTGATCAGGAGAAGTCTGCCTCAGAACAGACGACACCAGATGCAACTGTTGTTCCAGATGCATAGAAAATGGATCAACTAAGGCTCAAAGGAAAGGAACCAAAGTATGTCACAATATATGTTCCTAACTTTGACCTTGATGATCCACCAGTCGAAAAGACCCTCGTGCACGCATAACCTGTCGCTGAAGAAGTTCTGCAAACCGAGATAAGAATAACCGAACCATCCGGTTCGGGGGAACACTGATGTTCTGCAGACATGACTTCAAAGACATGATGAGTCCAACATCAGCTGAGACATGTCCATGCCAAGTGGATCCTACTCAAGTACCTCTCCCAGACTCTAGTGATGAATCTTTATCAGAAGAGGATGATGTTCTCCAAATAGATGATAATCAGGACAGAAGGACCTGGATAACCAGTCATCCAACTGATCTGATCATCGGAGACCCATCTGATAGAGTTAGAACTAGACATCAGATTGGTGAAAGTGTAAGCTAGATTCTAGCCATGCAAGAAGAACTAGAACAGTTTGAAAGAAATCAAGTTTGGGAACTTGTAGACAGACCAACTCATCAAGATGTGATTGGTACTAAGTGGGTATTCAAGAACAAGAAGGATGAGCACAATGTAATAACCAGAAATAAGGCAAGACTTGTTGCTAAGGGATATTCACAATCAGAAGGGATTGATTATGATGAA
Organism: Stenogyne calaminthoides; assembly: GCA_037126765.1. Classification (NCBI taxonomy): domain Eukaryota; kingdom Viridiplantae; phylum Streptophyta; class Magnoliopsida; order Lamiales; family Lamiaceae; genus Stenogyne; species Stenogyne calaminthoides. The sequence continues at coordinate 18,672,305 of JBBCBC010000033.1, read as the reverse complement.
ACCTTTGCACCAGTTGCTCGCCTGGAAGCCATTCGACTGTTTCTGGCTTATGCAGCTCATAGGGGATTTACTGTGTATCAGATGGATGTAAAGAGTGCATTCTTAAATGGGGTACTGGCTGAGGAAGTTTATGTTGAACAACCTCCTGGCTTTGAAATAAGCAACCAAGTGTACCGTTTAAGAAAAGCTCTTTATGGACTGAAACAGGCTCCTAGAGCTTGGTATGATACATTGTCCCAGTTCTTGATAGAGAATGGATTTACCAAGGGCTTGATTGATCGGACCTTGTTCAGAATAGAAGATGGAGAAGACATTCTTTTAGCTCAGATCTATGTGGACGACATTATATTTGGCTCTCCCAATCAGAAGCTATGTGAGAAATTTAGTAAGCTGATACAAGGGAAATTTGAGATGTCCATGATGGGTCAGATGAGCTACTTTCTGGGTCTACAGGTCAAGCAAGCTCACACTGGGATCTTCATCTGTCAGGCTAAGTACACAAGGAATTTGTTGGCTAAGTATGGAGTTCAGAACTGCAAGGAAGTCAGAATTCCAATGTTGACTGCATTCAAGATGGATCCAGATGAAGGTGGTAAGAAGACTAATCAGAAAGAGTATAGGGCTTTGATTGGATCTTTACTATACCTGACTGCAAGCAGACCAGATATAACATTTGCAGTAGGTGTATGTGCCAGATTTCAGGCAAATCCCAAACAAAGCCACCTTGAAGCAGCTAAGTGGATTCTTAAGTATGTGAAGGGTACTGTAAACTTAGGTTTATGGCATCTAGCAGATGATAATCTAGAGCTTAGTGGGTACTTTGATTCTGATTATGGTGGATGTAGGATAGATAGAAAATCTACCTCAGGTACTTGCCAGTTCTTGGGAAGCAAGCTGATCTCGTGGTTTTCTAAGAAGCAAACATCTGTTGTCACATCTACTACTGAAGCAGAATATATGGCTGCAGGTAGTTGTTGCTCCCAACTGCTCTGGCTTTGTCAGCAGCTGAGGGAATACAACATAACTGCTACCAATGTACCTATCTTCTGTGACAGTAGTAGTGCGATTGCTATCACGCAGAACCCCGTTCTGCATACAAGATGCAAGCACGTGGACATCAGACATCACTTCATAAGAGATCATGCAGAAAAGAAGAACATCAGAATGGAAAAGATCCATACTCATAAGCAAAGAGCTCACATCTTAACCAAGTCTATAGCTGAAGTCAGATTTAGAGAATTATGCAATGAGCTAGGTCTACTGGATTTAGGAGATGCAGCCCCAGAGTATTTTGGTGGTCTGATCTCAAACACTAGTTGGTTAAGAGACTGACCAGTTAGAATCAGTTGAGTAAGGAACCTCAACTGATCAGAAAATTCAGGGTACTGATCAGATAAAGGATATTAGATTAAGGGGGAATTAAGCAAAAATCGTATAATGAAATCAACACAACAATGGAATTAAGAGAGAATTTCATTAATAAAGACCCGAAGGTCGAAACTTTTCATTACAATAGACCCGGAGGTCAAAAGAAAAATTCTAAACCCTAAACCCTAAACCGATGAGCCTTTTCACTTTAGATGAACACGAATGTCATACATGTGGTGCAAAACATAAGGTATTGTAAAAGGGTGACTTGGCTTGATCAAGTTCGCATATACAATACTAAATCCATATTACATTTCAAAAATTTCTCATTGATGTTAACCACGCCGTCTCGATCGGAACACAAGGCATAGACGGCCACCTCCATGATAAAGGCGACAAATCCGCAATCAGGGTGGCAGTGAAGCTTTGCAACGGCCGTTTGGTCATCTTCCGATGAAGATGAGATCAGGAACAAGGGAAGCATAGGGATGGACTGAGAACCGGAGGGCTTGCCTGAATAGAAGAAGCCTATTGGTGGAGGACTTGCCGGAATCAAGGACTCACCGGAATTTCACATATGCAAACTTGAAAATGAAAAATTGATGAATTTTTGTCTAAACTCAGTTCTATTTATAGAGGATAAGCGAGGGTGGAAATGCAATTTTTAAAAAATTTGAGACCCCTCCCAAAGAAATTGACTTCATAAAGTGACAGACCATCATTGCAGGTATATCACATCACGTCGATTTAGAAAATCGAGGCAACCGTTCGACTCCCCGAGGAAAGGTTTTGGCGGGAGCACACTCCAAGACCCGGATAGGATCAGTTTGGCTCAACAGAAATCTGATCAACAGACTGGATCAGAAAGGATCAGTTGGGTACTGATCAGCTACTAGGAACAGTTGACGAAGGAACTTCAACTGGTAAGGTTGGTGCAGAAAGAGGTTTATCTGAGAAAAACATTGTTGGGAAAACTTGCTAAGGCACAGGCTACAGTAAGATCACCAAGTCAGAAGAGTTGGATCAGACACAAGTGGTAACTGATTGATTACAATATCAGACAGTCAGATATGTCTTCTAAACTTCTTTATCTTGTTTCTTTATCCGTTATCTGATGGAACTTGTCAACTATGCTTATCCATGTCTGCGTGTTAATTACTGTACACACTACTTTATGACGCAAGCACTGCAAATATTAAATGCGGACGTGGGGTTTGTATATTTAATGACATTTAATGCGTATTTTTCACGTCTAAATACATTCCGTATTAATTCCCAATCGCACGATTATTTCACTTTACGGCCGCTTAATCCAAGCCATCCATTTCAAAGAACGAATACTCAAGTATTTGTGGGAATTCGTGCAAAATGTTTCCCTCGCACCTTTAAAACCCTAAACATTTTTTTTTCAGAAAAATCTTTATCACTTCCAAAAGAATTAACTTATTCTTGAAAATTATCAAAACCTTCTGCATAAATCACGTTTCTCTTGAAGCATTTGCAAATCGATCATTTCGAAGTTCACACTATTCGATTTCTGGTAATACTGTGATCGTTATTTATTGCTTTAATTTGTGTGGTACGACTAAATGTATCAGTGGATTGTGTAATTCACTCATAATTCTTTGAAATTTCTTGTTAATCTCTGTGTTTATGTTTACCGTATATCATATAATTGATTGTAGTGTAGTTGCCCTTACATTGAACTGATTCATAGCCCTAATTTGCCCTACATTTATGGGAATTACAGAAATGGCAACTTCTACTGAGATATGTGATTATGCTTCGATGATAAAACAAGTGATTGATGAGAAATATGTCATTCAACACTACCAACGATCCAGAATCAAGGGAAATTTTGGATTGTCTTAGGGTATGTGGCCTCGAGCAGTTATGCTATCGGCACTTGAGCAGTGTTCATATCACTGAGTCGCTAGAGTTTTTGAGGAATCTGCAGGAAACGAATAACAAGGAGTTATACTCGTTTGTTGGAGGAAATCGAATCGATGTCATGAATGATGATCTTGGATGGTTATTTGGCTTACATGTTGGACGGAATTATCCAGATGAATTTACCGTCGGGATGTCAGACAAGGAGTATTTACAGAAGGTGCTGCTAAGGCCGGGGAACATTACAAACATCACTAATGTCAAAGTCCCCTATCTGAAAAGAAAATACAGATTGCTTTTTGAGATCGTCTCAAGAGTAATTCTAGGTATTGCCTTCAGCCCAGATGCTCTAACACAACAGAAGCAGCACGTCATGACAACTATTATTGAGAAAGCTCCAGATATGAACTGGATGGGATTGTTCAAGAATCGGCTGCTGCAAGAAACCTCTAAATTCGTGATAAGTGCTGACAATCAGGTTGTTCTATCAAAGAACATATGCAACATACACAAGGTGTCGATGATTCTGTCAGATAAGCTTCCAAATTATCCTTGGTCTGACGCTGGGAGAAAGTCGTATCCGGAGAAATTCAAGGCTCTATTGTACAAAGATGAAGAGCTATCTGGTCAAAGAGATGACGGCCCTGCTCCTTATGTTCCTAAATACAAGAAGGATAAGGGTCCAACCACGTCAGTACAATCTGCAGCCCAAGTCCAACCAAAGACAAGAGTTCTTAAAAGGAAGCAGTTGGCCAGCAAACCAACTAAGGAAACTGAAGATGTGAGTGAGAAAAGGCAGAAGAAGCTCACCTCTATGCTGCCGAAGAAGATTGGAATGCCATCTGAAGGTCTTCGGGATGAAGATAGTGATGTTGAGATCTTTGTTCTGCTGGTGAGATGATGGCTGAGCAGGCTGGTGAAGGGACTATTGCTAGTTCTGAGCGAACTGTCAGTACGGAGCGTGAAGTGACAACTGCTGAAGAGCCTGATCAGGTGGACGCTAGTGAGCAAGAAGGGGTACAACCTGAGGAAGCCCAAGATGAGTCTGAACCATCTGACTCCGCTCATCTTAGTTCTCTATTCAAAGGGCGTGAACCTACGCATTTTCCCAGATCACCTACTCCTCCTTCACCTCACCATGATGAGCCCTTACCATCACCTCCCAGACAACCATCACCTCCCAGACAACCTACTCAACTGGAACCGTCTTCTTTTGTGCAGGTTCCGATCGTTGAGGATCAACTCCCTGAGCCTACTGTACCATCATCTGATCCCATCTCCATTCCTCCTCCTGCCCTTTCTACTGATGAGAATGAGCCATTAAAGGAAGCCACTCTAGAAATTCAGACTACACGACAGAAAGCAATGTTTGTGTCCACCACCCACAATCCATTCAACACAAAAATTACGTTTGAATCTCCTGAACCAGAGAAGCCCATTGTCAAGTTTCTGAGGAGAAGGGTTGATAACTTTTTGTCAAAGCAATATTCCTTTCTGGTGGATCATCCTGGAGTGCAGAAAATTGTCTTTGATGCTTTATTCTGGAGAGATGCTCGTCTGTAGCACATTGAGGATTTCTTGCTGCTCCTGGATGCATATGGGCGAGATGAGTTTGTTGATCTGGAACTAAAAATGAAGAATCTAACAGGCGTGAGAAGTGCTACTGAGTTAGCATCTGATGCTGATGTTGCCAGACTAATCAACAAACTGATGGGTTATCCGGAGTTTGATTCAGAGGAAGAGGTTGGTCCATCGGAGTGGGACACTCTACATGCTACCGATGAACCAGTCGAGGGAGTACCAGATGAGACCATGACTGGTAAGGCACAAACTCCCGTCTTTATATTTCCGCCTGAAACCCTAGATCAAGTATCCACGACTCTTCTGGGTGGGGTGAAGGCATCAGTTGAAACTCAATTCAACACTCTTGCTGAGAAATTGCTAATTCAAATGGATGAAAGGACCAAGCAACTGGTTGAAGCAGAGAGGAATGAGACTGTGAAGAAACTGACAGAAATGCACTCTACCATTGCATTATCTGAGATGAACAGAGTAGAGTTGATGCTGCAAAAGCTTGGCCTGGAAGTCTCAATTTTTTCAACGGTCAGAGTCCTACTTGAGGAAGCATACAAGGCTTTGATGCAGGCGGATACCAGCTTTGAGACAAAATTTGAGGTATCTGTCACAGTGGCTAAGAAAGCCTTGGAAGAGGCAGTTTTAAAAATGCTTGGACCTGCACCTTCATCTTCGACTGTGAACATTCAACCTATGGAGGTAGAGGATCTGAAGAAGGAGATGAAATATCTCTTCCAAACCTTGGAGAAGAATGTCCGACTTCTTTTTGATGCAACCAAAAAGGGGGAAGGAAAGGACGGAGCTGATACATCAGAAAAACTCCAAGAAGGTCAGGGTCAGCTAACCATTGTAACTCCTGCTGCTACTGCACCACCTCAGGCTACAGAACTGGCAGATACAGAGCTAGCTGAGTTGTTTTTAACTATTGAGGAGCACACTAAGCAGCTTGACCTTCATGACAAAGCTTTTTCTGAACATAAAGCTGCCATGATAGATCTGACTTCAAGAGTCGACATGATTGAAGACTTTTCTTCAAATGTTCAGAAATGGCTACAAACAGAAGAAGAAGCAAAAAAACTGGAGTTAGCCAGAAAGTTAGAAGAAGAGTTTGCTTTTGAATCAGCAGAAGCAGTTGAAGAAAGAAAGAAGCTGCAAAGAGTGAAAAAGAAGACAGTAGTGACCAGATCAGATCAGTTATTCTCCTCGGAGCAGATAAAAGAATAACAAGAACAAATCAAGAGGAGAAGGGTCATGGAAGAAGCTGTCAAGAGGAAGAAACTACGTGATGCTGGAGGACTGGACAGAGCCTTCAGAAGAAAGCATAAAAAGAAGGTTGTTGTATCCAGTGCTGAAGTCGATGAGAATTGGATTGAGAGAGCCCTTCCTGCCAGCATGGACGATATACTTATCTGTAGGGAAGATCTCCATTATCCATGGAGAATAATAAAGACGGACTGGCTGTGTGATGTCTTTATGATCCAACGTGTTCCAGAAGAGAAAGATGAAATGTTGTTTGATGAAATCTTGCTGGACTGGTTGGAAGCTAAGTATCCAGCCTTCTATCAAGAGGTGATGAGAGAAGGACAAATTATGACGATGAGGCCTTCTGCTCCGAGATATGAATTTCTCATGCCTCCTCTGAAGAGAAACAAATACGATCCAGTGGCGTTCAGACAAGTCTACATCGATGCACTGGAAAGAGGGAACATTATTGAAGAAGACCGCCAGAAGGAAGTACTTAAAAGGATGTACGACATATTTCAAATTCCTGAAGGCTTGAGGGACAAGAAGTAAACAGAAGAACAGGTCTTGGTCTGGAGGTTTGGTAATAAGTACTTGTAAGATAATTACCTTAATGAAATGAATTACCTGTTTTCTGACCCTAAGACATCATCTCAATGTCTTCTGACTTCTTATGTCCCTGTTTTTACTTTCTTCTTATTTATCCGTTTTTCTGATATATCTGTTTTGGTTCCATCAAAAAGGGAGAAATTGTTGGGAAATTTGTAGTTTTGATGGAAGTTTCAAATCAGATAATGTAATAGGACCAGTCAGACTTGTTAGCTGACTGATGAACTAGATATCAGACTAGGATGACAATTGAGATGATGTAGATACGGTGATGTAACAAGATAGGTCACATATTGAGGGGGAACTCAATATGCAGAAGATCAGAAGATCAGAAGACTTACATCAGAACAAGAAGAAGACGAGTCTGCATGTTGCGCTAAGACAACCTGCATCAGAAGGACTAAATAGGTAGACTGATCAGTTTTGAATGATCAGGTCAGCTCAAGTCGGGTGACCACCAGAAGATCATCAAGACATACGTATTCATCGGACACGAAGAATATCAAACTAAGTTTGGTAAATCAAACCTTTGAATAAGTGTACTTGATAACCAATGAGAGAAAGACACGTATGTACGGAGTGACATTGCAGACAAGGTGCTTTTAGAGTTAAACGGCTAGAAATGACAAGCTTGCATGCTTTGCCGCCATACCGCTTCAAAGACGTCAAAACCGTCTACAAACCTACCTTAAATAGACCCGAAATTCAAATTGCTTCTCCAACGGCTAGTTCAATTTCGCGGCCTATAAATATGGGATCAAACCTTCATAGTAAGGTTACGTAAATTATACACAAGCTCAAGCTCTCAAGATTTTCAAGACTAAGAACACAAATTCAAGATTTATTCTTAAGTGTTCATCTCTTAAGTTCTTAGCGAGAAATACTTATCCTCAGCTCTTGGCTACTTAGAAGATATGATAGTATTAGGTTGGAAAAAACAAATCTTATACCAAAAACTTTGTTAGGTTAAGTTTGTTATAGAAGATTTATATCTGGGTTTCTAGATTAGATTTACGGGATTGGTTAAGTCTGAACTTGTTAAATATATCGTTGGTTGTATTGTGTTGACTAACACATTAAACCAAGTTCAGTTGGTGTTGTTGGTGCCCCCGCCGATAGGGAAGAGTGGACGAGGACAAGTTGTCCGAATCACTATAAATGGTGTGCCGTTAACTGCTTTTTACACATACTTGCACACAACTTGTTATTTGCATGCATATTTTGTACCTAGATCGATTAAGATCAAGCTTCCGATCCGATCAATTTGACATTTTAGTCACCGATCCAACTGCTGGTCGAATATCATTTGAGTAAACCCGGTTTTCTACACGGGTTAACTTATCTTCCGCGACCATCGTTAGCCGATAGACGCCGAATCGATCCGTCTACGACAAGAGTCGAGTATCACCAAACCGATTCACATCGCGACTGATCGTATATACGTGCAAACACATCTGATCCATGAAAAAGTTTTTGAAGTCTATTCACCCCTCCCCTCTAGACTTCAACCCTCACTGAAATCCGTTCGGGACCTACATTAATTATTAATATTTTGATCTTTAATTAATCCAATTAATTAATTCTATCATTTTTCCAACTAATACGTTTTGTGAGATTTAATAATTACTTTTAAAATGAGTTTTAAAATCCAATTTTAAATTCAATTTTAAAATTTTATTAAATTTCAATAATTAATCCAATTAATTATGTCCAATGTTGGTCTAACCAACAATCCTATTTTAAAACCCAAATTTTATTAATTCTAACAAATTAAATCCAGTTTAATTTTAATTAATAAATACAGGGGCTCAGGTGCAATTTCCAAAATTGCACAGAAGGCCTGTTTCAAATCAAATTTGCAAAACAACCATTCCACATCATCACCCATCCACCAATCTGAATAATTCGAGCAACCAAAAACTTTCAAAACCCAAATCAGTTGTAACAACAATATCATGTACTTTAATTGATCGAAATTTGTCCAACAGTTTCGAAAAATTAAGGGTTTTAGAAATCAAATTAATACAAGTGTTCATCAACACGTCGGCGAAGAAGCAACAGAGAGATGCGTATCAGGGCGTCGCCGCCGCTTCATCGCCACAAGGGCGAATCAGCGCTGCAACACTGCTAAACCATCAAGTCGCCGATAATTTGCACGGGTCGCATCACCGCCGCTGACCTCGAGCGCGTGTGACTCCACCGCGTCTCCCAAGGCGCGCCGGTGGGTTGCCGCCGTCGCTCGGTTCAAACAGACGAGGAGCCCCGCTTCCAACCGGTGGGTCGCGAAGCAAGATAGCCGCCGCCGCGAAAAGCCTAAGCCGAATCAACCATCGTGAGCGACACGGGGCAAGCCACCGTGGTTCGCGAAGAAGAAACGCATCGTGTTTTCAACAGAGATCATCGCAGAATGAGGGATGGAGCGCCGCTATCGCGCGTGGGTCCGCGCGGGTGCCGCGAGGCCCGTATAATAGCCACCTTCTCCAGCGATGTGCCGCGGGTCTCCAGCGCAAGCGGGGGGCTTAAGGTGAGCAGTGGAAGGGTTTCGAAAACCCTAAGGAACAGGCGACAAAACCAAAGGAGAAGATAACACAAGAAAATGTCACCCCCAATTGTATATTAGTCAGAATTTAATATCACAACCAATTAACAATATAATTGGTGCGGTCACTATTAAATTCGACCGCACCACAGTGATTATAAAAAAAAACTTTTATAAACCAATTCAATTTGCAATTAAATCAAGAACCTGGAACTCTGATACCACTGTTGGAATTTAGAGGCACGTAAACACGTAATACATGCGCAGTGGAAATAAACAGTTCACCAACAACGAACAATTAATTACACAATTAAATACGAGTAAACGTAAACAGAATTCTTACAGTAATTCGTATACATTTTTCTCTACTATGGTATCCACGTAATCCCCAATCACGGACTTGCACTGATTTGCCAGCGTTGAATCCCGAGATGAATTTGCTAGGAAAATTCTAACTCTAGATCTTATGGAGAATAATGAATTAACGTTGTTTGTGAATTCCCAAGAGCTTGTATATATAGGGAGACCCAGCTTAAATCTTAAGCTAGTCTGATTGGGAAATAAAATCCCTAATCATTAATTAAATTAAATCCCTTTAATTTAATTCCCTAAATATAAATCTCTATGGATTTAAATTCCATATATGTCAAATCTCTACGATTTGATTCCATATATATTAAATCATACAATAATATACCATATATTATTATTGGAAATTCCTATTTAATTAAATCCAATTTAATTAAACATTAGTAATTATAAATTAATCTATTATTAATTAATTCTCCATCAATTAAATATTAAATTCAATCTAACATTTAATCAACCAACTATAATCCGTAAAAGGGAACTACTTGTTGTGTGACCCATAGGCCCTCATATATCGAGCAATTAGTCAAACTAACGGTCTTAATTGAACCCTAGACAATAAGTCAGACATTCTCAAATATGAGGTACGTTGCGAGAAACGTGCAACTACCTATAACTGAAACATGGGCTATTACGATTTCCTCCTTTCATTCACGAATACTCGATTAGTCTTGAACATGATGAAGTGTTTATTCAAATAACTTAATCAATTTATCTCTAATCACTAATTGATCGTGTATGTCACACATAGCCACAAAGTCTAAGTTGACGTGCATCGGCCAATGACTTTATCCAATTATGATGAGAAGATGAGTATTCTCTAAACCACATTGAGGAATGAATCCTATTCTTGGCTCAACTACCACGCACATGCACTTTGTGATGTACTCAATCCAAGCCGTATCTACCCATGGAAGGGTGCAAGCATTGGTCATGGTCAAAGTTCATCACTCAACACATGTCGTTCGTATTGACCTCAAGTCAAAGGATTATCGCATCGCTCCCACTAACCGAGACACCCGTAGACACATATAGTGGAAATACATCAAACGGTTTCAAACAAGTGTATTGCCATACATGAATATTATATGAACTATAATATTAAACCAAACTGAATATCACCGAGTATTATGTCCTTACAATGGATTATCTCTAGGACACTAACACTAACATGAACTACTATAACTTGTTGTGTTGTTTGCTTTCTGTTCTGCATTATTACCTGCTGCATATTTTCACTGAACGCATTCTGAAAGTTTTCTGATATTCAGTTGGAAACAATCCACTGAAAGTTGAATTAACTTGATCACAGACTTAACCACTGTTTTATCAAGGAAAGATTTTCAGCAAAGTAAAACGAGTATAAACTTAGGGCCTACACATTCCGCTTTCTAGATAAGCTAGTATAGATAGTTGTCAAACTGATAAACTCTCCTGAGTAGTCAGTAAGATTATTATCTACTCAAAGCTTATTTGGACTCTATTGTAGAAACTCATAACCAGTAAGCTAATCTGAAGTCTCTGAAAGCCACTCAGTGTGATTGTCTCAGTAGACTTTGACTCAGAGCATTTTGTGCTTCTCAGGACTGAAACTCAGGACAACCTGACTCTCTGATTATAGTTGGTTTTTAAAAGTTAAAAAATCACTATACACGTGTATTCCCCCCATACACGTGTGGAACTCGTTTACCCCGGGACCAACAGTAAATTTTATTTCTTTAATTTGATATTAAATATTTTTATTTAATATCTTATGATTAAACCTTAATTAAATATTCCGTTCTAGGAGTGCTCCCGGTAAAAAGTGCTCGTTCGTTCCCTGAAAAATAAAAACCTTTTGCAAACATATACGCTCTAAAATCATTCGAATAATCCTTAAATCATATATTTATTTTATTAAACTCGTTTCTTTTATTATTTTTATTAAAACAGGGATGGGGTATTACAAGGCATGTGCTTTATCTTTCTTTGTTTTGGGCACATATGGCTCAGGATCATCGTCTCTTTGGCCCGAAATTTTCCCATCTTTCCACAAGAGAGCCTTAAACTTCATCGAATACGACTTACACCGTTGATCTGACCAATTGTAATTCGAAAGTTTATGAGAAAAGATGAGAGAGACTTTGTGGATATTGCAAATCTTCTTTGACAGGAATACCTCGTTTTTCTCATTTACTGCAAATTTATCCATTTACTGCAGCAGGCGATGCTTGAATAAACCCAGCCAATTCATGTATTGGGCTTTCTCAATGACTGCTGTCATCACCCTTTGTGTTTGCTGAGTCAAAGCATCAGGACTGAAAGCTATCCCCAAGATTACCTTTGAAACAATTTTAAAGAGCAATCGATATTTCTTCTTCAAGTGAGGCTGCTTCACATTGGAAATTTGGTCTTTGTTCGCTGGTCTGAGCAGAACCGTCTACAATTATTCTTTGTCGCTTACACCATCTGTGAATTCATCCGGAGCATTCCTTCCTGCTGGTAGACCAAAAATCCTCCTCAAATCATCATTTGATACTTCAATAGTAGTTCCTCCAACAGATGAGATGAGTTCTTTGTTGGCAGTCTCCTTCAGATTCCACAAAAATTCTAAAGATTCAATTATATAGACACTGTCCAAATGTCTATAACAAAACTGCTCCAACCCAGATGCGCGAATACATTCCAAAATTGCGAGTGATTCTGGATCAGAAGTGATGGTGAAGATTACATATTTTTCATCTATTATATCCTTCACCATAAATGCATAGTCACATACTTGATTTGACTCTTGTGAAGTTACCATTTCTGTATAAAAGATAAAAAGCTAAATTAGATTTACAAGTACCCATTACACATGATCAAAGTCTAGAATAAGCCTATTCAGAATCATGTATTCAATCATGTACCCAACATATGTGTTGCTTGTAAACTTATAAATATTCAATATATAAATACAGATACACAGGCAAGAACACATACGCATAAACCTATATTCCTATCGCATTAAAACATATACTAAAAAAGAATAAGATTAACAATTACCAGAATCGCGATTTGAAAGTTTGATAAAGGTGGAATCGGAATCACTAAGTATTTGCAAGAGTAAGATTTTCTGGAAATGTTTGGGTCATTTGAATAGTAGAACAATGCGAAAGGTTTTCAAGACATAGGTTTAGGGTTTAAATAGGTGGGAGGGAAAACATTTTGCACGAACTTTTGTAAATTCTTGAGTATCCGTGTTTTAAATTGGACGGTCAAGATTAAGCGGTTTAAAAGTAATTAGATCGTGCTGTTGAGGTTTTTGAATGGAAGACTTTTGGACTAAAAAACGTGTAATAAATGCATTTAATACATAAATCCCATGTCCGCATTTAATGCTTGCAGGCATAACGTCATAAAGTAATGCGCACAGTAATGATAACACAGAAAGGATAAACTCAGATAAGTTAAAATCAGAAAACGTATCTGACTGATTGATATTGTAATCAATCAGTTACCACTTGGTCATGTCTGGCTTGTCTGGTTTTAGTTGATCTTACTGAGTGTAGCCTATTCCTCAAAATTTTCCCAACAATGTCCCACTTTTCTGATCAGGTATCACCTGATTATATCTTATCAGTTGATGTTCCCCCTTCAACTGGTATTCATTATATGATCAATATCCAACTGATCTTATCATATCAGATTAGTTCTCTTTCTCAATCGATTTCCCTTTTCTGATCAGTTTCTTAACCAACTGGTCTTAGAGACCAATCCTCCAAAGAAATCAGGTGCATCGTCACCTAAGTCCAGTAGTCCTAGCTCAACTGATAATTCTCTGAATCTGATTTCAGCTAGTGGCTTGGTTAAGATATCAGCTCTTTTCTTATCAGTATGAATCTTTTCCATTCTGATATTTTTCTTTTCAACATGATCTCTGATGAAGTGATGTCTAATGTCCACGTGCTTGCATCTTATATGTAGAACTGGGTTCTGTATGATTGCAATAACACTATTATTGTCACAGAATTTAGGCACATTCGTAGCTATAATATTACAATCCCTCAGCTGCTGACTAAGCCAGAGTAGTTGGGGGCAATAGCTTTCTACAGCCATGTATTCTGCTTCAGTAGTAGATGCGGCAACAGATGTCTGTTTATTTGAAAACCAAGAGACCGGTTTATTGCCTAAGAACTGACTTGTTCCTGAGGTTGATTTTCTTTCTATCCTGCAACCTCCATAATCAGAATCAGAGTACCCACTAAGCTCTAGATTATCATCTGATGGGTAGTATAATCCTAGGTTAACTGTCCCCTTCAGATACTTAAGAATCCGCTTAGCTGCTTCCAGGTGGCTTTGCATTGGGTTTGCCTGAAATCTGGCACATACACCTACTGCAAATGTTATATCTGGTCTACTGGTAGTCAGGTATAGTAGTGATCGAATGAGAGCCCTATACTCTCTCTGATTAGTTTTCTGACCATTCTCATCTGGATCCATCCTGAAGGAAGTCATCATTGGAATTCTTGTAGTCTCCCAGTTCTGAATTCCATACTTAGCCAAGAGATTTCTGGTATACTTGGCCTGACAGATGAAGATTCCTTCAGTACTTTGTCTTACCTGAAGACCTAGAAAGTAGTTCATCTGACTCATCATGGACATCTCGAATTTCCCTTGCATCAGTTTGCTGAACTTATCACATAAGTTCTGATTGGGAGATCCAAAGATAATATCGTCCACGTAGATCTGAACCATCAGAATATCATCTTAGTCTTCAATTCTGAACAAAGTTATGTCTATAAGTCCTTTGGTGAACCCGTTGTCAGTCAAGAACTGGGATAGTGTATCATACCAAGCTCTGGGAGCTTGTTTCAGGCCGTAAAGAATCTTCCTTAAACGGTATACTTGATCATTTGATTCAAAACCAGGAGGTTGTTCGACATAAACTTCCTCCGCTAGTACCCCATTTAAGAATACACTCTTTATGTCCATTTGATACACATTAAACCCTGTATGAGCAGCATAAGCCAAAAACAGCCGAATGGCTTCCAGGCAAGCGACTGGTGCAAAGGTCTCATCAATCCCTTCTGATTGTGAGTACCCATTTGCAACAAGTCTTGCCTTATTTCTGGATATCACATTGTGCTCATCCTTCTTGTTCTTGAAGACCCACTTAGTACTTATCACATCTTGATGCGTTGGTCTATTTACAAGTTTCCAAACTTGATTCCTTTCAAACTGTTCTAATTCTTCTTGCATGGCTGGAATCCAGTTTGCATCAGCTAGATCTTCTTCAATAGTGATGGGTTCCTTCAAAGACAAATAACAGCAATACAAGGCACTTTTCACCAATCTGATGTCTAGTTCGTACTCTATCAGATGGGTCTCTGATGATCAGGTCAGTAGGATGGTTCTTTAACCAGGTCCTCATTTTCTGAGTTACATCTGTTAGGAAATTTATTAGTTTTGATGAAAGTTCCAAATTAATTGTAATAGGACCAGCCAGAACTGTTAGCTGACCGATGATCTAGATTTAGGACTAAGTTGACCAGTTGATAATTATTATATAGAGCAACTGATGTAAAGATAGATAGATCACACATTGATGGGGAACTCAATGTGAGTAGTCTTCAGTCTAGAAGATCAGAAGTGAAGACTAGAACACATCTGAAGTTATGAAGAAGGAGATAACGAGACAGAAGACCAGATCAGACTACATCAGAAGAAGTCAGTATGTTGAGCTAAGAGAACTTACATCTGGAGACTGCACAAGTTAGGCAGATCAGTTTCTACTAATCTGATCAGTTCAGTAAAGTTGATTCAGGAGAATCAACCTATGTCTAACAAAATCGATCAGACGTTAAGAATGAAGAATGGTCAAGTCCAGAAATCATGGTACTTGCTAGCCAATGAAGGATCGACACGTTTGTATGGAATTGATGGGGTTCAGGGTGTGAAAGGCTTGAATCTCAAATGGCTAGAAAGGACAAATTGCACGCTTTCGACCATGCCGGTTCTGAAGAACATCAAATCACCTTTGCAAACCTACCTAAAATAGACCTAGATTCAAATTTCTCTCCAACGGGTCTTTGATTTCAAGGCCTATATATATATATGGGATCAAACCTTCTTCGTAAGGTTACATAAATTATACACAAGCTCAAGCTCAAGCAGATTTCCGCACGAAGAACACTCAAACGAAGATTTATTTTCTCAGTGTTCATCCCATAAGTTCTTAGCAGAATTCGTATTCTTTAGCTTTAGGCTACTTAAACACTAGGATAGAATTCCAGTTGGAACAAACACAAATCTTATACCCAAACCACAAGTTAGGTTAAGTTTGTTTAGCAAGATCTCAAGCTAGGGTTTCTAGTCTTGATTTCTGGGATTGTTGAGTTAGAAATCTATAAACATCTGTTGTATTGTGTTGGAATAACATAATAAACTAAGTCTAAGTTGGTTAAGTTGGTGCCCCTGCTGACAGGGAAGAGTGGATGTAGGACAGTTGTCTGAACCACTATAAAATCTTGTGTGATTTATCTGCTTTACACAATTGCACTCTACTTGCTTTATTTTACATACATATTCTGAGTCTGATCAGACGTGCACCAAGCAGCTGATCTGATCAGGTTGACACATTTGTCATATGGTCTAAAACAGACTACTCAGAATCTGATTTGAGTAAAAGTGATTTTTCACACGGGTTAGAACTTAGCTTTCGCACATCAGTTAAACTAATAGACACCAAACTGATCTGCCCTCAGACATTCAGTAAGTTGGATATCAGTTCAAACTTATCACTCGCACTCTAATCAGGCTTATCTGTTTGTCACACCTGATTCACGCAAAAGTTTCAGAAGTCTATTCACCCCTCCCCTCTAGACTTCTGCCCTCACGAAAACCCATTCGGGACCTACAAGTGGTATCAGAGCAGTGGTTCTTCTGACCACTGGCTTTGAATATCGCCGGTTCTTGAGGAAGAACCTTTGTGGTCACTTGAACTGATCTTGAAAAATCCATTTAAAAAAAACTCATTATCTTCAAACTCAAGTAAGCATGATAACACATCTGGGATGAATCATGATCTGCCCAAGTTTTCTCTCGACGAGTACACCGACTTGTCTCTCAACATGAGTGACCATCTGGGAGTCATTCTTGAGATAGGACCCGTCGTTATCTATCATCAGAATCCAGTTGAAGAAGGTGATCCGATACAGCCAGTTGGAGCAAGAATCAGAAAGTGTCTCGCTGATGGAAGCAGAAGAGAGGAAATTGTCCAACCTGGATACGGTGGCCAGACATCTGATCAAGAAGACGGTGGATTCTACCACACGTGAGAAGGTCAAGCATTTGAAGACTGCTAAGGAGGTATGGGATACCCTTGCTGAGATATGCAAAGGTAATGATCTGATTAAGGACAGCAGACTACAAGCTGAACTGGTAAACTTCGAGAAACTGAAGATGTTACCAAACGAGACAATTGACCAGCTAGATGGAAGAATTACTCGAGGAGTCAACAAACTGAGTGATTTAGGCTGAGTAATGTCAGACAAGGATATCAACTACAAGATTCTGAGATCGCTAACAAAGAAATGGGATACTAAGGTAACAGTGATCAAAGACTGTCTAGATATTGGAACCATGAAGCCGAACAATCTGTTTTTCAGTTTGAAAGCGCATGAATTTGATCTGATTGAGAGAAGCAGAGAATTAGATGATGGTCCTTTTGAAGCTACCACAACTACGAAAAATGTTGCATTTCAGGCAACTAGTAGCAGTTCACAATCAGTTGAACCAATGGGGAACATCATCAGCAAAGATGAACAAATTGCTCTACTGACCAGAAAACTGGAACGATCAAACATTCAAATGGGAAAGTACAGAAAGTTCTACAAAGACTATAAACAAAGCAGAGGAAGAGACAGGAGATCTACTGACAGATCACTAGAAAGAGATCATTCTAACGACAGAAGAGACAATCGAAGAGAAGATTGGAGAGATGATCGAAGAGATGACAGAAAGGATGATCGTAGAGGAGATAGACGTGGTGACAAATCAGAAAGAAGGAGTTCTGATTATAAGCAAGGAGGAAAGTCACCTGACAGAAATTATAGAAGAAATGATTCATCTAACAGAAGAGGATCTGGAGATTCAGGAACGTGTTTTAACTCCCATAAACCAGGTCACTACAGCATAGACTGCCTCGACCTGAATTGTAAGGAAAGAGAGGAGAAGAGAAACAGAAGAGAGCAACGATACAGAGATAGAAAAGTTATGATAGCAGATACATCTGGTATCGACGACTCTTACCTGCCAACAAGTGACTCTGGATACTCATCTGTTGAAGATTTCTGTCTGATAACCAACACTGATGATGTCAACGATCTGAATTTCTCATCTGATGATGATATCTGTATGATGGCCAGAGAAGCTGATCAATCTGAGGTAATCTCTAAACCTTCTGTGGTTTCTTGTTCTACACCTGTTGTGCTGAGCACATCTGCTGGAGAGATTAACCTGCAGGTCTACAATGACCAATTGGTTGATGATCTCTCTAATGCAATAGATAGTTATACAAGAGTGGAAGTTGAGAATGATAACCTAAGGGCAGAGAATGTCTGGCTTGTAAAAGAATGCAAGGAGAGTAGAACTGCTGAACATAAATTGGTTGAAACTGTTTAGAAGATGACCATAGAACTGGATGTTCTAAAAGTCGGCTCTTCTGATCAGGGAAGATTGATTACTGAACAGAAAGCTACCAATCTAAAACAAGCTGGAGATCTCAAAGTCCTTCAGGCTAAATTTGTTGAACTCTTTCGAATGCATGAGAATCTAAAAGCCATTGAGGACAGTTTGTGTAAGAAAATAGAGGTTTTCACGAAATCATCTAAAATTGTTCAGAATTTGAACAACTATTTTCGTGCGCCAACTGATAAGAAGGGAATTGGGTTTGATAACCCTTCTAGATCCTCAAAAGTCCCGTCTGGTTCACATCAGAAAAGTGTCACCAAACGAGTTTCTGATAAAGATACAAATAATACCAAATCTGTATCAAATAAGGGAAAGGACCAGCTGACCAGGCAAGGCAAGTGCCGGATCAGAAAGGGAACATAAATGGGCTCCAACTGATCAGACATCAGCCAAGGGATCAAAAGAATAATCCTGTTCTTCTGAAGAGACCTCAACCAAATCAGCAGAGTAGGCCTCAGTCTGGACCATTTCGCAAGGGACAGTCTCAGCTGAAGTCGACTCAATCCAAGCTGCCTAACAAGCAAGCTAAGGGTAAACTGAACAAACTATCTGTGCAGAAAAGATATGAATTTTTGATGGTAGCAGTCGTACCTACCCTTACAATCAGAAACCAAGGACTGCTGCACCTGAGCCACACTGGATTAAAAGAAGACCAGTGAACAAGAAATATCCCAAGTCTTCTGATTCATCCAAGGCTAACACTAGTAATCATACTGATCAAAATGCACATGATGAGATGTATGATTATGTAGATGCGTATGGGAGACAAATAAGGCCTTCTGATCTTGTTGATTACAATAGAAATGTCTTGTATGTCTAGATCCCAAAAGGTACAGCTAACCCCCCAGTACCCAACTCTACTAGGGTACCTAAAATCTGACTTGTTCGCAGGTTCGCGTGGAATTGGCCAACAAAGGAGGTGTACAAGCAACTATCTGGTACATAGATAGTGGATGCTCAAGGCACATGACTGGAAATCAACATCTCCTCATCAATTACATTGAGAAGCCAGGCCCACGAGTTCTCTTTGGGGACGACAACTTTGGTTTTACCAAAGGAGTTGGAACCTTAGTGAATGATGATGTACAGGTTATAGGTGTTTTGTATGTTGATGGCCTAAAGCACAACCTGTTATCTGTATCACAATTCTGCGACAACGAATTTAGTGTTGAATTCTCGATAGATAGATGCACAATCAGAAATCAAGTTACTCAGTAGATCTTGCTAACTGGCTCCATAAAAGGAACGATCTACACTGCAGATTGGGACAGTTGTCCAAGAAATGCATGCTTGATTGTTAAGAGTACTAAAAGCGCCAGTTGGCTCTGGCATAAGAGAATGAGTCATCTGAACTTTAAGACTCTTAACAAGATAGCAAGGATGTCCTTGGTTGAAGGTCTCCCGAATGAAGTTTTCTCTAAGGATCACACATGTGCCGCATGTCAGAAGGGAAAGCAAGTCAAGGCTTCATTCAAAGGGATTCCTTCTCCTCCATCCAGCTGAGTATTGCAACTGCTCCATATGGATTTGTTTGGACCAGTTTCAGTGAACGCAAATACACTCTGGTGGTCATGGATGATTATTCCAAATTCACCTGGGTTGTATTTTTGTGTAAGAAGAATGAAACTACAACAAAGCTACCTGAACTTCTCAAGAAGATTCAAAATGAAAAGGGTCTCAGCATAGTGAAAATCAGATCAGATAAAGGTACAGAATTCTTGAAACAATTTATATCTGATTGTTGCTCTGAGTTTGGTATATAGCATGAGACATCAGCAACCAGAACACCACAACAAAATGGCATAGAAGAAAGGAGAAACAGAACACTCAAAGAAACTGCTCGCACCATGTTAGCTGAAACATGCAACACCAAACCGTTTCTGGGCAGAAGCTATCAACACTGCCATACCCAGAACAGATGTTCTCTGACTAAGATTCACTTCAAAACACCCTATGAACTGTGGAAGGGCAGAAAACCTCGTGTTTCCTACTTTCATGTGTTTGGGTGCAAGTGTTTCATACACAACAATGGGAAGAGTTAGTTGAGAACCTTCGATGCCAAGTCAGATGAGAGTATATTCTTAGGATATTCCTCAACCAGCAAAACATTTAAGGTTTTCAACAAACGAACCCTAATTGTGGAAGAGACACCTCATGTGGTCTTTGATGAGTCAACATCTGATCAGGAGAAATCTACTGCAGAACAAGACGTACCTGACAAACCAGAATCACTGAAAATAGATCAGTTGAGGCTCAAAGAAAAGGATCCAAAATACATCACTGTATACATTCCTAACTTTGACCTTGATGATTCACCAGGTCAGTCAGACCCTAAGGTACGTACAAATGTCAGTGAAGTAGCTGGTACAGCTGAGACTGTAACAACTGAACCATCTGGTTCAGGGGGAACACCTGATGTTCCGGCGGAAAGACTTCAGCATATGATGAGTCCAACATTAGCTGAGATATGTCCATGCCAAGTGGATCCTACTGAGGTACTTCTCCCAGTTTCTAGTGATGAATCATTATCAGAAGAGGATGATGTTCTCCAAACTAATGAAAATCAGGGAAGAAGGACGTGGATAACCAGTCGTCCAACTGACCTGATCATCGGAGACCCATCTGATAAAGTTCAAACTAGACATCAGATTGGTTAAAATGCAATGTATTGCTATTATTTGTCTTTGAAGGAACCTCTCACAGTTGAAGAAGCTCTTCAAGATGCAAAAATTGGATTCTAGCCATGCAAGAAGAACTAGAGCAATTTGAAAGGAATTAAGTTTGGAAACTTGTAGACAGACCAACTCATCAAGATGTGATTGACACTAAGTGGGTCTTCAAGAACAATAAGGATGAGCACAATGTGATAACCAGAAAAAAGGCAAGATTTGTTGCTATGGGATATTCACAATCAGTAGGGATTTATTGTGATGAAACCTTTGCACCAGTCGCTTGTCTTGAAGCCATTCGGCTTTTTGGCTTATGCTGCTCATAGGGGATTTATTGTGTATCAGATGGACGTAAAGAGTGCATTCTTAAATGGGATACTGATTGAAGAGGTGTATGTTGAACAACTTCCTTGATTTGAAATGAATGATCAGGTATACCGTTTAAAGAAGGCTCTTTATAGCCTAAAGCAGACTCCTAGAGTTTGGTATGATACACTATCTTAGTTCTTGGAAGAAAATTGTTTCACTAAAGGACTGATTGATAGGACCTTGTTCAGAATAGAAGATGGAGATGATATTCTGATGGTTCAGATCTATATGGACGATATTATCTTCGGATCTCCCAACAAGAACTTATGTGATAAGTTTAGTAAACTGATGCAAGGGAAATTCAAGATGTCCATGATGGGTCAGATGAACTACTTTCTAGGTCTTCAAGTTAAGAAGGCTCATACTGGGATCTTCATCTGTCAGGCAAAGTATACAAGGAATATACTAGCTAAGTATGGAATCCAGAATTGCAAAGCAACAAAGATTCCAATGATGACTTCCTTCAAAATGGATCCAGATGAGAGTGCTCAGAAAACTAATTAGAAGAAGTATAGGGCTTTGATTGGATCTTTATTATACATGACTGCTAGTATACTAGATATCACCTTTGCAGTAGGTGTATGTGTCAGATTTCAGGCAAATCCAAAGTAGAGCCACCTGATAGCAGCTAAGCAGATTCTTAAGTATCTGAAGGGAACTGTGAACCTTGGTTTATGGTACCCTGCAGATGATAATCTAGAGCTTACTGGGTACTCTGATTCTGATTATGGAGGTTGTAGGATAGACAGAAAATCAACATCAGGTACATGTCAGTTTCTGGGAAGTAAATTGATCTCTTGGTTTTCAAAGAAGCAACATCTGTTGCCACATCTACTACCGAAGCAGAATATATGGCCGCAGGAAGTTGTTGCTCCCAACTGCCTGGCTTTGTCAGCAGCTGAGGGATTATAATATTGTAGCTACAAATGTGCCTATCTTCTGTGACAGTAATAGTGCAATTTCTATAACACATAACCCAGTTCTGCATACAAGATGCAAACATGTGGACATCAGACATCATTTTATCAGAGATCATGTGGAAAAGAAGAACATCAGAATGGAAAAGATCCGTACTGACAAGTAGAAAGCTGATATCCTAACCAAGCCTTTAGCTGAAGTCAAATTCAGAGAACTATGCAATGAGCTAGGGCTTCTAGATCTTGGAGAAGATGAACCAGAATACTTCGGTGGCTTAATCTCCAATACCAGTTGGTTACGTGCCTGACCTGGTAAGACAATCAGTTGAAGAAGGAACTTCAACTGATCAGATTGGATCAGTTGGGAACCGATCAGAAAGAATAATAGTTGAAGGGGGAACTTCAACTGATGAGTGAGATCAGTAGGAAACTGATCCAATAAAAGGATTGTTGGGAAATAACTAAGGTTTAAAGGGTTAATTAAGATCAACACTTCAGAAATCAGAAAGGAGAAATAGGAATCTACAATTGTGGCAATTGACTGATTACAATATCAGTCAATCAGATAAGCATTTCTGATCCTTTCTGACTCTTCTCTACTTGTTCTGTCGAGTTTACTTGATCTTATTTGTTTATTTACTGTACTCAAGTACATATGACGCACGTCCTGCAAAACATTTAATGCGGACATGGGGAACATGTATTAAAACACATTTATTACGTTTTTTTAAATTCAAAAGTTACCGGATTAAAACCCTTGACCACACGATTTGCTTTAAAATAAACCGCTTGATCTCAATCATTCATTTCATTTAAACGATTGAAATCCTGTCACAATTTCCCAAAATCTCTTTTCCCTCTATTTCTATAAAAGGGAGAAATTCTATTTCATAAAACTTCTTTGCCCTAAATATTTATCACGAACACTTATCTCCAAAATTCACTTCACACTTACACAAAATCTCTAAATTTTACACACTCTATTTTTCAAACCATATTCAATAGTTTCCGGTAATGTTCCTGAATCTAATCTATTTGGATATACTATTGAACATCTTTTTTTTGCATGTGTGGGTTCTAGATTCATCTCTTTAATGTTGCTTAACCACGAACATGTTTTGCAAATGTTTGTTCATATTCCTGTTTATCTATTTTACTCATGCTATGTGTATATCTCATAGATGGCTAAACATAGAATAGGGAAAATTATGTGCAACTATGCCACCCTTCTCAAACAAGTTATTGAAGATAAATATGTAGTATTTGGGGTAACTCGAGACCCTGAATCGATGGAGGTTGAGCAAATTCTATGGGACAACAACTTGGAACAATTTTTCTCTAAAAATGCAAATCCCGTAATGCAGTATGAAGCCTTGGAGCTTCTTCGAAATCTGGAAGTCACTGAACCAGTGTTGGGAAAAATATGAGTGCCTGGATCTATTCGAGATGATTTTAAATACATATTTAAATTAATCAATTAATTACTAACATGAATTAATCCTAAATAAATTCAACATAATAATTAATAAACGAATAAACAACATGCGTACACGTAATCCATGTAAATCCTAAGCATGCGGAATCTAGGAGTTACGAGATTACTAACTTCTTGTAGAGACGACGGATGAGACAACAGATCAACCCAAAGAGCCTTCCAAAATATGTCCCAAGTCCACGAACGCAATCCGGTGGGAGGATTCTCACGAACGATTTTAACAAGAGGAAAACCAAAAATATTTTGCCACCACCTTTGTGGATTTCTAATATTTCCAACACATGGAATTATTGTTGGGAATGAAAAATTCATCCCCATTTATAGGGAGGAGGGGGCTGATTTTTAGGTCTAGAAAATAAGGGAATAAACTCTTTTCTTGGTCTCCAAGAAATCTTGAATATATCTCCTATATTCTTTTCTCCTTAATTAAATTTTCCATAAAAATCTCTTCCCCTTTTTTATCCCTATTTTTTGAAAATAACAAGGCAAAAGGAGTCAAGATTTGACTTCTTGAATTTATGGGATAATTATGTATTCCTACAATACTTATCTCTTTCTACAAGAAAATCAAGACAATCTTTTCTTCCTTTTCCCTACATATTTCGAAAATTTCAAGGAAATATTAGGCAAGAATATTTTCTTATCTCTTTCATTAATTGGACTTTATTTTGGGCTATTTGAGGGGCCTTTAGGAGAATTAAGATTGGACCTCATTTGGACTATGAAACTAAAATATTGGGCCAAATATTATTCAAAGTCCATTAATATTAATTTAATTCCACTATAAAATTAATATTGAACTATCCATCTTAATTCATATTATGACTTCACTATAATATGGCTCCCGGTCATTATTTCCCGTGTTTAAGATTATTTTAGTCCATTAATTAATTAAGCCACTGAACAAGCTTTATATTGATTATTATCTTTATCCTTGGAGTAAAGACAGCTCAACATTATTATCCATACCGGAAATAAATTTCCACTTGCAAGATTTGGTATGATAAAGGTTCTGAGCCCACCAAGGGGACAAATCAAACAAGACGTACTTGCACACGATTCTCCATATTAAATGTCAGCAATCGTCATGTAATTAATAATATTGCCCAAGATATAAGGTATCGAATCCCAATGATTCTCTTCCTATCATAAGTCAAAGCAATAGTTATTAATTTCACACGATCCTATTTAAGGGATGGAGATTAAGAAACAACACACCACTGAGGTCTAATTCTTGTATATTCAGTACCGAAGAATTTATGCTCCTGTAGATCCTATTCAACGCATCCAAATGCACTAGTATAATATCTTGGTCAAGACAAGTCAATCCGAGTCTTATACATCAACCTGTCATGATGGTTTGTTCATTTCCATCTAGGTTGTGAATTTGTACTTAATTACTAGGAACTGTTAATTCGATCTTCTGTGATCTGGTATCACCAAATTAACTACAACGTAATACGTACTGACTTTATTGAATGGGTTTGCAATAAATATATATAACATTCATTCATATTTAAATGCAACAATGATTAATAATTTATTTCAGTAAATAAATTTGAAAATCTCAGTGTGGTTATACAAAGTAGAAGCATACTTTTCAGTAAAATAAATATTTGTTGCTTATTTTTTCCGTGAATTTCGAAAATCATAAATAAAAGAGGGAGAAAGATTTTCTTTGAATTTTGTTATGGAATGAAGATATGTATTCTTGGAATACAAGATTATCTCATTGAATTCAAGAAATCTCCCACTTGGTTATTTATGGGGATATTTTCGAAAATTTTGAATATAAAGGGAAAAAAAGATTTTCTTGATTTTCTTGAAAAGATATTATGGAAGATATGTATTTCTTGGAATACAAGTATATCTCATAAATTCAAGAAGATCCAAATCTTGGTTTCTTTACCCTATTATTTTCGAAATATTCCATAACAAATAAGAGAGTGGGATTTTGTGGAATATTTTAATTATGGAGAAAAGAATATATGAGATATATTCAAGATTTCTTGGAGATCAAGAAAAGATTTTTTCCTCCCTATTCCACATGAAAAATCGGCCACCACCCTCTATAAATAGGGGATGAATGTTTCATTCCCAAGTACAATTCCATGTGCTGGAAAAATTAGTAAATCCACAAAGGTGGTGCAACAAATTTTTTTATTTTCCTTTTTGTTAATTGTTCGCGAGCATCCTTCCACCGGATTGTCGAGCAAGGACTAGGGAATACTTGGGAAGGCTTTTGGTGTGTTTAATCGACGAGACCATTACCACTCCAAGAGGTTAGTTCACGTAAACCCGTAGCAATTCCGCATGCGTAGGATTTATGTGAACTATTTATATGCATGATTTGTTGTTAAATTATTATTTGAATTAATATAGGATTAATTCATGCTAGTAATAATTGTTAGAATTAAATTTGTATTTAAATATTCATCCCGAATAGATCCGTGCAATTAATGACTCAACACCATGAATGGGCAGCGTACTCCGCCAAACAAGTTTCAACAACTAGTGAGTGAGAATTACCTTTCTTTCTATTCCTTTTGGGTTTGGAACAGGCCGACCTCCAATGTCCCTTTTCACCGCAATTGTTGCACTTTCTCTTAGCTGGACTCTTCACTCCACCCTCCTTCTTCACCTTACCTTTGCCCTTGGCAACACTTGAGTTAGCTTGGCTTTCATTCTTGGTTTTCTTCTTCTTCTTACTTCCCTTTGGCCTAGAAGAAGAAGATGGACCAATAACCGCTAAAGCTTGGTTGCTCCCTCCTAAAATACCTTCGGCCGAAACAAGAGCTTGCAGCAGGTCAGGCAAGGTGAACTTCTGATTGTTCATCTGATAATTCAACCTGAACTGCTCAAAGCTTTTGGGCAGGGAATGGAGTATGAAATCGATTTGGGTCTCGATGGCATATTCAGCTCCAAGCACCTCAAGTTTGTTAAGGTGAGTCATCATCTGGAGAACATGATCCCTCACAGGTGTTCCCTCCACCATTTTCATAGAGAGCATATCCCTCATGGTGATCTGGCGAGCTACACTGTTCTGATGTTGAAACATCGCTTTAAGATTGATCATGATGTCCACATCGGTCTCAACGTTTTGGTGTTGGTGTTGAAACACATCTGACATTGAAGCCAAGATGGTACACTTTGCCATTCTGTTAGAACGCTCCCAGTCAGCATATTCTTTCTTAACCGTTTTCGTAGCCTCGTCTGATGGCTTCTCTGGTTTGGGTGTATTTAGAACCCAGTTATGGCTTTGTGCAGTGAGGACAATAGTGAGTTTTCGATACCAATCAACAAAGTTTTCTCCAGTTAGCAGATTGTCTTTCAGTATATTGAACAATGGACTAAAAGGTTGCGACATGATTAAACTGAAAATCACATAATTCGATCACATGATTCATATTGAAATCTCAAAAAAAAAATGAACATGCATCAGCCAACATCTCAAAACAGATTTAAATGTGCCTCGTGGGAGGGTCATCATTTAAATCACATTCAAGCAGGTTACAAATAATTACAGTTATAAACCTTTAATTTTAAAAATTAATAGTCGGCTCCCCTTGACCAATATAAAATTGACAGGGACTTCGGTGAAGTATATGCATATCAATTTTATACCTAAGTAATAACCATGATTAAATACAGAATTACTACTTAGTTTTGAACGAGCCTCGTGGGAGGGTCATCGTCGCCACTAATAATAATTCACAATCATCCTTTTGGGAATTTATTCATGTGAAAACTATCTTTTGACCGTCCCGTAGGGGAATTTCTCCAAAAGATTTAACAAATAAATAAATCATGGAGGTCAAAATTAATTCGATTCAAAACCAAATTAATTATTAAAACATACTTAGTAATTTTTGGGTTTGAGATTTTTCGTTGAGCAATTCTCATGCAAACACATTTAAACAAATTAAATAAAGCATAAGAAACAAAACAACAATAAATCAAGCAAAGCAGAAAATAAACACATTGGACACATATTATCCAACTGTCATGGTTTGATTTTCCTTGGCTTGATCTTGAAGAAACACAGTCTTGAATTTCTCCCACTCGTTCATCTCGAAAAAAATTCCGTCATTTGAACGTCACGCCAAGCAGCTCGCAGTCGGGATGCACACCCGCATCTGGCCGACCACGTTGCTGAGCGACCGCGCTACCAGGCAAATTAGGTATGGGCGCAAGACGCCTACACGGACTTAAGCAGCATCAATCGGCGTCGCAGGTAGCCCTCACGCCCGCATGCCTCGCCGCCTCACACGCTTTCGCCTTAAGGCCAGCACAAGACGCCGGGTTTTTTACCTTCTGGCGGCAGGCGCCTGGCTCGGCTGTCGCCTAGTGACGTCCGCATCACGTGCCTGCCTCCCTGGGCACGTTTTGCATGACGCACGTCACCCACGTACGATTCTGGATCCATTTTAGTTCCTCGTCTCCGTCTTCGATCAGGTTACAATTCATTTAACGAAAAATAAATACACCTTAAATCTAGACTAGTCTATTACACTTGAACAAATCAAATAGCCTAATCTACTCGTGGATTTTCTCACGAGAAAAACAAATCCGAGTGAGTCTAATTAAAAATCATTCATTCATACGCATGAAAATTTAAACACATTAAATACCATGACAATTGGATACCTGCAAAACAGCTCTAGCAATTCTACAATCCAATTCTCAATTTAATGTCCAACATAATTTAAATAACAATTTAAGAATCAGAGCTCGAAACCAGAGCTCTGATACCAGTTGTTGGGTAAAATATGGGTGCCTGGATCTATTCGAGATGATTTTAAATGCATATTTAAATTAATCAATTAATTACTAACATGAATTAATCCTAAATCAATTCAACATAATAATTAATAAATGAATAAACAACATGCGTACACGTAATCCACGTAAATCCTAAACATGCGGAATCTAGGAGTTACGAGATTATTAACCTCTTGTAGAGACGACGGATGAGACAACGGATCAACCCAAAGAGCCTTGCCAAATATGTTCCAAGTCCACGAACGCAATCCGGTGGGAGGATTCTCACGAACGATTTTAACAAGAGGAAAACCAAAAATATTTTGCCACCACCTTTGTGGATTTCTAATATTTCCAACACATGAAATTACTGTTGGGAATGAAAAATTCATCCCCTATTTATAGGGAGGAGGGGGCCGATTTTCAAGTCTAGAAAACAAGGGAAGAAAATCTTTTCTTGGTCTCCAAGAAATCTTGAATATATCTCCTATATTCTTTTCTCCTTAATTAAATTTTCCATAAAAATCTCTTCCCCTTTTTTATCCCTATTTTTCGAAAATAACAAGGCAAAAGGAGTCAAGATTTGACTTCTTGAATTTATGGGATAATTAAGTATTCCTACAATACTTATCTCTTTCTACAAGAAAATCAAGGCAATCTTTTCTTCCTTTCCCCTACATATTTCGAAAATTTCAAGGAAATATTAGGCAAGAATATTTTCTTTTCTCTTTCATTAATTGGACTTTAATTTGGGCTATTTGAGGGGCCTTTAGGAGAATTAAGATTGGACTTCCAACGGACTATGAAACTATAATATTGGGCCAAATATTATTCAAAGTCCATTAATATTAATTTATTCCACTAGAAAATTAATATTGAACTATCCATCTTAATCCTTATTACGACTTCACTATAATATGGCTCCCGGTCATTATTTCCCGTGTTTAAGATTCTTTTAGTCCATTAATTAATTAAGCCACTGAACAAGCTTTATATTAATTAATATCTTTATCCTTGGAGTAAAGACAACTCAACATTATTATCCATACCGGAAATAAATTTCCACTTGCAAAATTTCGTATGATAAAGGTTCTGATCCCACCAAGGGGACAAATCAAACAAGACGTACTTGCACACGATTCTCCATATTAAATGTCACCAATCGTCATGTAATTAATAATATTACCCAAGATATAAGGTATCAAATCCCAATGATTCTCTTCCTATCATAAGTCAAAGCAATAGTTATTAATTTCACACGATCCTATTTAAGGGATGGAGATTAAGAAACAACACACCACTGAGGTCTAATTCTTGTATATTCAGTACCAAAGAATTTATCCTCCTGTAGGTCCTATTCAGCACATCCAAATGCACTAGTATAATCTCTTGGTTAAGACAAGACAATCCGAGTCTTATACATCAAACTTTCATGATGGTTTGTTCATTTCCATCTAGGTTGTGAATTTGTACTTAATTACGAGGAACTGTT
This sequence comes from Stenogyne calaminthoides, assembly GCA_037126765.1. Taxonomy (NCBI): domain Eukaryota; kingdom Viridiplantae; phylum Streptophyta; class Magnoliopsida; order Lamiales; family Lamiaceae; genus Stenogyne; species Stenogyne calaminthoides. The sequence goes on along the minus strand of JBBCBC010000033.1, from coordinate 18,642,298 downwards.
AATTCGATCTTTTGTGATCTGGTATCACCAAATTAACTACAACGTAATACGTACTGACTTTATTGAGCGGGTTTGCTATAAATATATATAAAATTCATTCATATTTAAATGCAACAGTGATTAATAATTTATTTCAGTAAATAAATGAGAAAAACTCAATTTGGTTATACAAAGTAAAAGCATACTTTTTAGTATAACCCCAACAACCAGGAGATGAACTTAAATCGTCAGTGAATGGGGAATATATCTTTGTCTCAAATGCTGATTTGATCAGACTCCCTGCTCTTCCAAGAGGAAAGATTTCACCAGCTCACTACCGAGAAGATGAGGATGAGAAGATTCGTGATGAATTATTCAGAGAAGCTGACAAAAGTCACACTTCAGGTTTCGTAAAACCAATGCTCAAGAGGAAGTACAGACTGCTGTTTGAAATCCTCTCCAACACCATACTGGGCATCTCTTTTAGTCATGGTGGGCTAACTACTGTGAAGATGAACTGCTTGGCCGCTCTGGTGGATAGAGCCAAAAACATCAACTGGATTGGGTCTCTGAAAGCAGTCCTAGTGTAAGAACACAAGAAATTTGGAGTAAAAGAGAAGAGAGAAGTCTTTCTGAAGAAGAGACTGAGCAATCTTGGGAAAGTGGCTGTTATTCTCAGAGACAAAATGTCGAACATGGAATGGGAGGCGAAATGATTGAAGCACTATAAGGCCTTCCTTACAGATTCTTCTGCAATATTTGGCCATTCTGATGCAGATCCACAGAAGACTGATAGGAAAAAGAAGAAGAGAAAATCTTCTGCAGGAACAGAGGGTCCCGAGTCTCCTGCTACCCTCAAGAAAAAGGCGATGACTGCTGCTCCTGGATAAAAGACGAAGAAATTGAGGCAAGCTCCCATGACTCTGTTCATGGATACTGGAGCAGATGAAGAAGATACTGATACAGAGCAGGAAACTGCTAAGAGTGAGGTTGGGAGTAAGTCAGTTGGATCTGGCCAGAGAGCCTCTGAACCATCCAAGAAAGAGGAGTCTCAAGATGTCAGTTCACCTGAACAACATGAGGGAACCCAAGCTAAGGGGAGTGAACTAGTCCAGTCTCCCTCACCACAATCTAGAGTTCATTCCCCTGCCAGATCTCAATCTTCCGGTCCGCAACAGATGGTATGCTTTCCTTCTCCGCAATCAAGTCCAGAAAAGGTTGGAACTGCTCCTACTCAACTAGAAGAACAAAGAATGGAAGTTTCGTCTCCGCCTGCAGTTTTAGAAGCTCAATTAAGTAAAGTCCAAGAGATTGTGCCTCCTAAACCACCTGTTTCAATCACAGATCAGCCCGACCCATCAACTTCAGAAGTCATTCCTGAATCAAGGGGACCATATCCGGTCACATGATCAGACTAAGGATTGAGAGGGTTTTAGATGAACTGTTCCCCGAGTTGAATGATTCACCATTGATCAAAGATGAAATTATAGAAATTCTTGCTTGGAGAGATCTTCGTCTGAAAAACTTCTCTGACTTCATCATAGTCATGGAATAGATGGGCGGTGCAGATGAATTTGCAGACTTCGACTTCACCATGAAGAAATCAGCTGGAGTAAGCTCTCCTGTGGATTTACTATCTGCTGAAGCAGTAAGGGAACTAGTTTAAAGGAAGTTGGGTAAACCATTTGAAGGAACTGCTGAAGAGAGAGATCAGATAAAAGTGGCAGAAATTACCGATGAAGGTGGAGTTGGTGATGCAGTACTTGACCAACCACCAGAGGCGAACGTGACTGAGGAAACTGTTGGACTTCCTCAAGGTCCAACAGGTCAGGCCATTCTAAGCATCCATGCAACTCACATCACTACTGATCAGTTAAAAGAGATCAAAACTTGTTTTAAGGAATTACTGCAATAGGAAGTTGAAGTTGTGCTGGCGAACTCCATTTGCAATACTATAACAGAACATCGCCAGACTGGTGAAGGCATCAGACATTCTCAATATATGAGGTACGTTGCGAGAAACATGCAACTACCTGTAACTGTAACATGGGCTATTACGATTTCCTCCTTTCATTCACGAATACTCGATTAGTCTTGAACATGATGAAGTGTCTATTCAAATAACTTAATCACTTTATCTCCAGTCACTAATTGATCACTTATGTCACACTTGGCCACAAAGTTCAAGTTGACGTGCATTGGCCAATGACTTTGATCCAATTATGATGAGAAGGTGAGTATTCTCTCTAAATCCACTTTGAGGAATGAATCCTTTTCTTGGCTCAACTACCACGCACATGCACTTCGTGATGAACCCAATCCAAGCCATATCTACCCATGGAAGGGTGCAAGCATCGGTCATGGTCAAAGTTCATCACTCCACATATGTCGGCGTATTGACCTCAAGTCTAAGGAGTATCGCATTGCTCCCACTAACCGAGACACCCGTAGACACATATAGTGGAACTACATCAAACGGTTTCTCGGATGGGTATACCAATACCCTCTAAGGTATTTGTGCATCCATCATGAGATACCTAGTATCTCGTAGCAAGTGAGATCTTACTACACTCTCTAAGAGTATGATGCAGATCGCACACCAATCTCCACTGCATCATCAATATCCCATTCTTGATGATCCTCGATTGGGGCTATTTGAGAATCATGCTTACGTCATCTGAGTTCTCACACATTAAATGACAGCAGTGACTCAAGGGAACACATATAAGAATAGATGCAAACAATCAAACATAATATTCTAATTAGTGCAACGCCATATATTTAATATTAGACAAATAATAATATTAAATCAATGCTGAATATTATCTGAGTATTATGTCCTTACAAAGGATTGTCTCTAGGACACTAACACTAACAGTTAGGATTTCTTAAAAAACTGCATATTGTCTCAAAAGGACAAATTGTCTTTTGAGAAAGTTATTTTTAAGAAATCTGGGAAAGTTCTGTTTGGAACGAAGATAAGTTTCTTGTTAGAGACAATACCGAGGAAGGGAGAATTCTCATGTCTGGAAAGGATTTTTCTAAGAATCACATTATGTTTAAAAAGACAAAAGCTCATAAGAGAAAAGTTGTGGCATCAGGAAGTGTTAGTTCAACCGCTCAGGAAGATCTGGAGGAAATTGAGTCGGATGATGATAATGTGATTATGACTGAGGCTATTCAGAAGAAGAAAAAGGTTGCTTCAAAACAACCTAAGGTGTATATGGAAGAAAGCAAGAAGAAGAAAAATCTAAAATTGTTGAGAGTCAAAAGAGAGGAAGGTGATAGGAAGAAGGCTCAGGACGAGCAGAAGAAGAAAAAGAAGAAGAGATTGAGTACTATCCGAGAGAAGGAAAGTGGGTTGAAATCGCCTATGGATACTCTGGCTGAAGCTATTTCACATGCTTCAGAGGAACAAATTCAGGGGGGACATCATCCTGAAGGAGAAGCTGAAGAAGATGTGTTCCAGGATATTTTGGAACAAAGTATTGGGCAATATCGTATTACCCAAGAGATCTTCACAGGTTCCCAAAAACCTGTTGAAGTTAGCCAAAAACAGATCCCAGCCACACACCCCTCAAAGCCAAACTCACCCATCCCTTCAGATGCTGATTCGAGCTCTGAAGAAGAACAATCTTTTCCTGGACTCAGAAAAAGTGAAGCTGAAGAACGAGAATGGAAGCAGAAGGCTGTCCGGTTTATTTTGGATAAATATCCTGAACTCTCAGAGTTCTCTGACCATCAGTATATGTTTATCAGGTTGAAGACAACAATTCTGATTGTAAACTAATCATTTCCATCTATGCTGAAGATTGGAAACTTCAGAGGTGAAGAGTTCTGGGCGAAGGAAGTTGCTGAGTTGGATACCTTCTCAGGACTGGATAAGAGGAGGTTAAGGATCAAACATCCAGAGTTTGATGCCTTGGTGAAAAAGAAGCTTGCTGAGAGAAAGCCTACTTCAGAGCCAGTTGCTGAAGTAGAAGAGCAAGATAAAGATGATAGAGAGCCTGAACCCACTCATGAGAAGGAAGCTGAAGATGTTCCTGAAGGTGGTCAGAAATCAGCTGAGCCAGAAGTTGGAGCAAGTGCTCAGGGGGAACACACTCAGGATATGCCCCCACTGCAGTTGATTACTTAGAGTCAGGCTGCTTAATTTCAGAAGGAGACTAAAGTCACAATCATTGAGTTGGCTGATGCTGGTGTACAAACTGATCAATTGCCAGTTGTGGACTTCACTCCTGTGCTTGACAAATTTGCAGAGCTGGTGCCTTTGGTTGATGTAGTTGCAAAACTTGGTGAGCCAAATCCGCACAAGAAGAAGCCCTCAAACAAATCAATTCTCCCATGGTGACTTCTGATCAGGTAAACACTTTTGCTACTGCTATTGACACTAGTTTTACTGATTTGAATGCTAAGATTGGTGGATTAGATACAAAAGTTGGTGGTGTGTCTAAGGAAGTTTTGGAAGAAATGGAGAAAACGTTTGAGGTGAGATCAAAAGCTTTGGAGGAATTGTTGATTGCCAAAGCTAATGAACTGGTTAAAACTGCTGTTAAGGAGATGAGCACTTCTCTTATGGAGAAAATGAAGGACACTTATGGTGGTCTAGTAGTTGATACTAGTTCAGGGCTGAATATGCTTAAACAGATTCAGGATGAGCACTTCATGGTTGCTGCTGAAGTAAGGTCGATTGGAAGGGAATAGGTCTATATTGACAGGACTCTTTCTGGACTTATTGAGAATTATGATGCCAAAAAGGGGGGAAAGTTATGACAAGCTTGTATCGTTGCCGCCCTTGGAAGGAAAGAGAGAAGAATTCCCTACTGTAATTCATTGAGGAGGAATGTGTCAATCCCAATTCAGTCTTTTATTGGACACATCATACTCCCCGAAACCTTCTCTGAATAAGTCCTCTGTCTCCGACTCTTCATCCTTTTGTACATTCTCTTCAGGAGTTTCTTCAGATAACTCAATTGAAAGTTATCTCTTTGTAGGTTTCTTACTAACCTCAGCTGGTTTGGCAGTAGAGGATCGAGTCTTTCTCTGAATGGGCTTCTCAATGAATGCAGCAACTTTCTTCTTTTCAGGAAGCTTCTTCTGAGGCATCAGGATACCATGTGCTTCACCTCTGGCACTGGACTCCTGTTCCCTCTGCCTCTTACCATTAAGATGATCGAAGCTGAGAAGAGAAAGAAGGCTGCTGCTTCTGTGTCAAGAACAACAATGACATGGAAAGAAAGAGAGAGAGAGGAGGCCAAGAGGATCAGGGGAGGATTTCAGAAATTCGTTCTGAGGAGGAAAGGTACAGATCCTAGGGAGAGGCAATGGCCGCATATTGATAAGTGGATGCTGATTGAGAAGAATGACATCTGGGAGCAGGCTAAGAGAGAATTCGTGTTCAACTACAATGTTCTTCAGAACTGGCCGTACTCCATTCCTGATAGAGATGATGCCTTCATAGCATTTCTTCTAAAATACTATGAGGATGTACGTCAAGATTTCTTCAACTTGTTTGATGTCTTGGGATTTCAACTGAAGGCACCAGTTATCAGTACCCTCCACCAAGATTCACCAACAAGATGATCAACTACGAGTTTATCTTCAGTGACTTTATTGACCAGACATAATTTTTAGGCCTGATTGGAACGTACGCAGAAACCATTTAGAAGAGGGAGGCCTTAAAGAAAAGATACTATGGAATGTGCGGCTTGGAACCACCTCTGGATGAGATCAACTCTGAAGATGAATAAGTATTGGTTATTATTGTTTCTTTTGATATCACAGTATAGTAGGACAATCCTTTGTATCCTGTATTGACATTTGCACATTAATGAAACTCTACTGTTGATGGTGTTCTGAAAAGATAATATCTCATTATCTTAATTTTTACATGTTTGTGTTGCTTTAACCTTCATTACTTGTTCTAGGAATAGAAACCTGATTAGATGATAAGTTCTCTTTCCTTGTATGAAGCTTGTAACAAGATGGTTTTGGCATCATCAAAAAGGGAAAAAATGTTGGGAGATGAATTTAATAAGATGATTTTGATTAGAACCCAAAACCCTGAGTATGACATGTATCAGGACATCTTAATAGAATAGGATTCGTGTTCTATAGATAGGTTGTCAGGATAATCTGCACAATGTATAGTCAGCATATTTAGACCAGGATATGTTAGTATGAAGAAACATCCCGAAGACTGAAGAATATAGTGAGTAAGAACTCAGTATATTCTGAAGGCTGAAGATCCTGAAGACTTAGTATCCTGAAGATCCTGAATGTTGAAATTTAGAGGTACGTAAACACGTAATACATGCGCAATAGAAATAAACAGTTCACTAACAACGAACAATTAATTGCATAATTAAATACGAGTAAACGTAAATAGAATTCTTACAGTAATTCATATACAGTTTTCTCTACTACGGTATCCACGTAATCCCCAATTATGGACATGCATAGATTTGCCAGCGTTGAATCCCGAGATGAATTTGCTAGGAAAATTCCAACTCTAGATCTTATGGAGAATAATGAATTAACGTTGTTTGTGAATTCCCAAGAGCTCATATATATAGGGAAGGCCCAGCTTAAATCTTAAGCTTACCTGATTGGGAAATAAAATCCCTAATCTTTATTTAAATAAATCTCTACTATTTATTTCCCCATATAAAATCTCTACGGATTTAATTCCTATGTATATCAAATCTTTACGGATTTGATTCCATATATATTAAATCCTATAATAATATTCCATATATTATTATTGGGAATCCTATTTAATTAAATCCAATTTAATTAAACATTAATAATAATTAATTCCAAATTAATCTATTATTAATTAATTCTCCACCAATTAAATATTAAATCCAATTTAACATTTAATCAACCAACTATAATTCGTAAAAGGGAACTACTTGTTGTGTGACCCATAGGCCCTCATATAACGAGCGATTAGTCAAACTAACGGTCTTAATTGAACCCTAGACAATAAATTAGACATTCTCAATATATGAGGTACGTTGCGAGAAACGTGCAACTACATGTAACTGAAACATGGGCTATTACGATTTCCTCCTTTCATTCGCGAATACTCGATTAGTCTTGAACATGATGAAGTGTCTATTCAAATAACATAATCAATTTATCTCTAATCACTAATTGATCACTTATGTCACACTTAGCCACAAAGTCTAAGTTGACGTGCATCGGCAGATGACTTTGATCCAATTATGATGAGAAGATGAGTATTCTCTCTAAATCCACATTGAGGAATGAATCATATTCTTGGCTCAACTACCACGCACATGCACTTCGTGATGAACCCAATCCAAGCCATATCTACCCATAGATGGGTGCAAGCGTCGGTCATGGTCAAAGTTCATCATCCCACACATGTCGTGCGTATTGACCTCAAGTCAAAGGAGCATCGCATCGCTCCCACTAACTGAGACACCCGTAGACACATATAGTTGAAATACATTAAACGGTTTCTCAGATGGGTATACCAATACCCTCTAAGGTATTTGTGCATCCATCATGAGATACCTAGTATCTCGTAGTAAGTGAGATCTTACTACACTCTCTAAGAGTATGATGCAGATCCCACACCAATCTCAATTGCATCATCAATATCCCATTCTTGATGATCCTTGATCGGGGCTATTTGAGAATCATGCTTAAGTCATCTGAGTTCTCACAACCTCAATGACAACAATGACTAATGGAAACACTTGTATGAATAAATGCAAACAATCAAACATAATATTCAAACAAGTATATTGCCATACATTAATATTAAGTGAACTATAATATTAAATCAAACTGAATATCATCGAGTATTATGTCCTTACAATAGATTGTCTCTAGGACACTAACACTAACACTGAAGACTCAGAGACACTGAAGATCCTGAAGACAATTTGTATTTGTTGGGAGATGATTTTAATAAAGAAGTTTTGATTAGATTCCAAAACCCCTGAGTATGACATGTTCAGGATAATCTTGATAGACTGAGTCAGGTTTTCAGTATAGATTGTTCAGGAAGTTATCTGCACTATGTATAGTCAGCAGATACAGATCAGGTTAGATCTTAAAGATACTGAAGAACTCAGAAGGTACTGAGTAACTGAAGAATCAGTAGAACTAAAGAATCAAGAGAATCAAGAATCAAGAGAATCAAGAATCGGAAGAATCAAGAATCAAGAGAATCAATGTTCGTAAAGATATCAAGATTTGAAGGAATGAAGACTCAGATAGATCGATAACTCAAGATGTCATCGAAGACATCAAGACTCGTAAGATAATCAATACTCAAGATAAACTCTAATGTTCGAGGCAATCAATAATATCTATCAAGACTACAAAAACCGCGGAAAAACGCAAATGTTCAAAAAAGTAGATATTGCCCAAAACATTCATATGCAGACAAAAGGAACTAAGTCTAAGTGTTATTTAAGGTTGTCTCATTATGAGAGATTGACCAAAAAGAGCCGTTTTGTTTGTCTACATTCACTGAAGACAAGAACCAATCAGAGGAAGACAACATTGTACTTTATCGATTAATCGAAAGCGATTGGGACCCAGAATCATGTCAAGAGTTCTAAGTTCCGCATCGCAAAAAATTGGTGATTGGCTACATGGTCGCATATTTCCTAAAACATGCAAGGGAGTGTTAAAACCCTAAATATAGACGTTCATCAAACACCAGAAGAGGAAACCCTTGATACTATCTCCTCCAACGGATAGTTTTTCAAAAGTGACCTTGGTGAAGGTTGCCTATAAGTACCAGTGACCTTCTACATTGAGAGGTTACGGGAAATTTCAAGCAACTCAAGAGCTCATTCGTATTATTGCAAATTGAAGCACTTGAAAACCCTAGATTGATAGAAATATCCAAATCTTAGAAATAGATATCTTAGAAGAGATATCAGCCTTTGCAGATTCTGTTATTTTAAAGGATATCTCACTCTAGTTGGAAACCAACCCAAAACTCAAACCCTTTGTTAAGGCAGTTTGTGTGTGATTTGTTGGTGAGTTAAAGTTGTAAAGAGTTAGTAAGCTACAGTGAGTTAGCTAAAAAACTCTAGAGAAGAAGTTAGTAAACTACTTGTGGTAGTCTGAACACTTGTGTGTGTTTGAGTTAGTAAGTGCGCAAAGGAGTCACCTTTAAAACTCAAGGTAGAAAAGTGAGTAAGCTACAAATGAGTTAGCCCGAAAAGCTTTAGGAAGTGGTTAAGGAATTTCTCTCGAAGATCATAGAGAGTGGACGTAGGAGCTTGAGTCTCGAACCACTATAATTCTTTGTGTTGTTTGCTTTCAGATCGCATTCTTATCTCATTGCATGTTTTTCATCGAAAGCATATTTCATCGATATTCGGTTGGAACCAATCCAATCGAACTCAAGATCAAATTTATCACAAAACCTTAATCATTGTTTTTATTGAAGGGAAGATTTTCAAAGAAAGCTAAAACGAGTATAAACTTAGGGCCAACCATTTCAAGACACTTGAGTAGCTAGAACAGATAGTTACCAAACTGAACTAACTCTACTGAGGGTTCAGTAAGATAATTATCTGATCCAAGCTCCTCAGGATCTCTGATAAACTCAGGTTCAGTTGGGCTAATTTGAAGCTTCCGAAAAGCACCAGATCATTGTGTCAAGAACTTTGACTCGGGGCAATCAGGTGCTTCTCGTAAGGGCAAAATTATCAAGATAACCTGACCCATCTGACCTCAGTGAAAGAAAAGTTTTAAAAATCACTGAACACGTGTATTCCCACCCCCCCATACACATGTGATTCTCTTTAGCACTGGGACCATCAAGTGGTATCAGAGCAGTGGTTCATTTTGACCACTTGTTTTGGTAGCCATAGTCTATTTGCTGAAAGACTTTGGTGGTCTAGTGAATAGTTCTGTTTGATGATATCTTACAAGGCTTAGTCATCATGCCTTCTAAAAAACTCCCTATGTTCTCTGTTGAGAGCTACGATCTATGGAGATTGAGAATGCAGGCTCATCTGTATTCAAAACATGAAAGAATGTGGAGAGTGGTTTCTGAAGGACCATTCAAATTTTATTGTAGAATCCCGGAATCACCGATCTTGAGAGGAATGATCCCGAGATGAATTTCCAAAGCCTGATGATCAACTTACTCCTGATGAGAGAAAGTTAGTCAATCTGGACTACATTGCTAAAGATACTTTGTATAACACTATTGATGATGGTGTTATGGGGATGATTTCTAACTGTGAAACTGTAAAAGAAATATGGGACACACTTGCTGTTATGTGTCAAGGCACAGATCATCTTAAGGAAAACAAACTTTCTGTTGCTATTGGAAAGTTTGATAGCTTTGAAATGGAAAATGGTGAATCCATTGACAAACTTGAGGTCAGATTCACTAGCATTATGAATGATCTAAATGCTCTTGGGAAAAGATACCCACAGAGAGAAGTGGCACTGAAAAGTTTTAGAGGATTATCTAAGAAATGGGATATACATGCTGTGGTGATTGAAAACACCAAAAACATTGATTCCATGTCATACCAACAAGTTTTCTCTGAACTGAAAGCTTATGAGTTTGTGATTGACAAGAAAACTAAGAAATCTGACAGCAAAGATGATTCTTCATCTAGCAAGAATGTGGCTTTCAAAGCCAAAGAGAAATCCTGTAAGTCTAGAGAGTCTGAGAACTCACTTGCCAGAAATCAGGATGAGCAAGAGGATAAGCTAGTACTGATGGCAAGGAGGTTTGAAAGACTCAATAGCAGATATGGGAAATATAAGAAATATTACAGGAATCACTGGTACAAGAGAAACTCAGAAGCTGAGGACAGATACACTGAGAAAAGGAAGGACCACAAAGCTGAAGGATCCTTGTTGGGAAATTTGTATTTAAGTTTTGATGGAAGTTCCAAAACAGGTTGCAATAGGACCAGTCAGACCTGTTAGCTGACTGATGACTTAGAATCAGATTAAGATGACCAGCTGAAATGTATAGATAGCTGATGTAAAAGATAGGTCACATATTGAAGGGGAACTCAATATGTATAGGTCAGGTCGAAGTATCAGATGACCAGATAAGGTCAGATGATCAGAAGGCTAAGAACAAATCAGAAGATAAGAAATCAGAAGATCAGGTGAAGACAGAAGACACTGAAACTCAGATGAACCTGAAGACTCAGATAAACCTGAAGACTCAGTTAAACCTGAAGACTCAGATGAACCTGAAGACTCAGATAAACCTGAAGACTCAGTAACAAACCTGAAGACTCAGTATGACTGAAGACACTGAGGCTAAGACAATCTACATCAGAAGACTCTACAAGGTAGACTGATCAGTTATCTGATCAAGTCAGCTCACACCTGGCGTCAACCAAAATGGTACACCAGACAAGACGAATATTCTACAAAAGGAATATCAATTGTCTAACGGAAAAATACTGAAGTGCCATCTCGCGAAGCCAAGGAGAAAGCGACACGTGTACAAAAAGAGCTGACAATGCGGGATTCGATGCTGCGGGCATAAATGACACTAATCATGCCTACGGCCACGCCGATATTCGGAGCATGTCACAATCATATCCTACAACCTACCTAATATAGCCCAAAATTCAAATTGCTCTCCAACGACTCTTTGATTTCGTGGTTTATAAAATGGGATTGCTCGTCAAGTGAAGAAAAGAGACCAAGGACCAACACATGAACAATTGAGCAAAGCTGAACAACAACATTAACACAAATTATCAAGAAGCAAAAAGCCTTCAGAATTTCCGCTCGAAGAACACCATTTTTGAAGATTATTCTTAAGTGTTCATCCCATTGTTCTTAGCATAGAAATCCTATCCTCTTGCATTTGGCTACATAAACACTAGGATAGATTTCCAGTTGGAACCACAACAAATCTTTACCCAAACTAAAAGTTAGGTTAAGTTTGTTACCGTGAGATTTCAGACTAGGGTTTCTAGTTTCTGATTTTTGGGATCGGTTGAGTGTGAACTTGATAAACATCCGTTGAGTGTTGGACTAACACATAAAACTAAGTTCAGTCGGTTAAGTCGGTTAAGTTGCCCCTGTGTTAAGGGAAGAGTGGACGTAAGACGGGTTTCGTCTGAACCACTATAAAAGTCTTGTGTTCATTTACTTGCTCTTTATTGCTTTACACTATTCACACAACTGAGCTTAAAATTGCATACATATTCTAAGTTAACATCAGTCTGCACCAAGCAACTGATCTGATCAGGTTGACACCTTAGTCAGCTGATTGAAAACTGACTTGAGAATCTGATTTGATAAAACTGGTTTTTCACACGGGTATTTACAAGCTTCCGCACTATCAGTTAAACTGACATATATCAAACTGATCTGCCCTCAGGCACTCAGTAAGATTGAACATCAGTCCAACTGACTCACTAGCACTCTGATTAGGCAATCTGCAATCACACCTGATCTCCACGAAAAGTTTTCAAAAGTCTATTCACCCCTCCCCTCTAGACTTCTGCCCTCACAAAACCCATTCAGGACCTACAAGTGGTATCAGAGCAGTGGTTCTACAGACCACTGGCTTTGAGTATCATCGATTCTTGAGGAAGAATCTTTGTGGTCATTTGAACATATCTTGAAAAACCATTTTCAAAACTCATTCATTTTCAAAAATCACATTCAGCATGGATAATACCTCTGGTATGTATCATGATTTGCCTAAGTTTTCAATTGATGAGTATGCAGGTTGGACTATATATATGTGCAACCATCTGGGATCGATAAGCGGCAGAATGATGGAAGTCATTGAACTAGGACCCATCATCATATATCACGACAACCCAGCGGTTGGAGGAGATCCAGATCATACACCTGGAAGTCTTGTTCGAAAAAGTCCAGCCCTGATGGATGCAGAAGAAAGAAAGCTGTATACTCTAGATACAATCGCCAGACATATAATCATGAAGATGATGGATAAGATCACCAAGGAGAAGATAAAGTATCTCAAAACAGCGAAACAAATGTGGGATACTCTTGCTTAGATGTGCGAAGGAAATGATCAGATCAAAGATAGCCGATTACAAGCTGAACTGGTGAAGTTCGAAAAGCTGGAGATGTTGCCAAACAAAACCATCAACGAACTCGATGGGAGGATCACCATGTCAGTAAACAAGCTACGAGAACTTAGATGAGAGATGTCAGACAAAGACTCAACTACAAGATCCTGAGATCTCTCACCAAGAAATGGGACATGAAAGTCACGGTAATCAAGGATTGACAAGACATTGCAAAGATGAAGCTGAGTAGCTTGTTCCTAAGCCTTAAAGCCCATGAGTTCGATCTAATCGAAAGAGGGCAAGCAGATGAAGACGAGTCGCCTGCTGAAGCCTCAACCTCAAAATCACTTGCATTTAAAGCAACCAGCAGCAGATCAAACGCCACTGAACCAATCGGAAACATCATAAGCAAAGCAGAACAGATCGCTCTGCTTACCAAGAAACTTGAAAGATCAAATATTAAACTTGGTAAGTATCACAGATTCTACAAGGATTATCAAGACATAAGAAACAGGAGGCCAACCGATGATCACCGTAAAGGTCCAGATCCGGATGACCGAAGGGATCAGAGATGATGATAAAAGAGATGATCGGTCGACGAGAGAAGAGATAACATATCGATGTAAGGAGTTCAAACTACAATCGAAAAGGAAAGTCACCGACAGATCCTATGCACGACGGTGACTCACCTGGCAAGAGGAAGTTCCGTGGATCATGGATCATGCTTCAATCGCGAGAAACCAGTCACTACAAAGACCGACGCCTGCACGACTCCCGTGAGAAAGAGAAGAGAAGCGGAACAAAAGAGAGCTACACTTCAGAGACAGAAAAACCTTGGTAGCTGACACATCAAGAATTGATGATTCCTATCCGCCTTTCCGAGGATTCCGCTACTCATCAGAGAAGAATTTCATTCGATAAGCAATGCAAATGATTTCTTCGACCATGAAGATCTGATATTCTCTTCAGATGACGATGAAATTTGCCTGATGACCAGGGAGGAAGACCAATCTGAGGTAACCTCCAAACCTTCTGCTTTTTCAATTTCCACACCAGCTATTATTAGCACAATTGCTGGAGAGATTGACTTGTAGCTCTATTCTGAGCAATTGCTTGATGATCTCTCTGATGCAGTAGACACTTATACAATAGTGGAAGCTGAAAATGATAAGCTAGGATCAGAAATAATCAACTTGTCAAAGAGAACATTTGTCAAGAAAGCAAATTGAATGAAATCACCGAAATCGCTCAGAGGGTAAATCAAGAACTTAAAGTTCGAAAGTTAAATCTTTCGATCAGAGAAGCAGATTAAAGATCATTAAGAATCAACAAAACAAATGTGAAGTCGATGATTTCAAAATCTACAAGCTAAGTTTGATGAGCTATTCCGACTACATGAGAGTCTTAAATCTACTGAGGATAGTTTGCGCAAGAAAATAGAGGTTTTCACGAAGCCATCAAAAACCGTTCAAGATATGAACACCTATTTTCGAACGCCGACTAACAAGAAGGGAATTGGGTATGAGAACCCTTCTACATCCTCAAAAGCCCCATTTGGTTCACTTCAAAAGGGTGTAATCAAACGAGTCTCTGACAAAGATACATAAAAAGCTAAACATGTATCTGATAAGGGAAAGAGACCTGCTGAGCAAGTAAGGCAAGTGCCTAATCAGAAAGGGAACAAAAATGGACCTCAACTGATTAAGCATCAGCCGAGGAATCAACAGAGAAACCCAGTTCTTCTGAAGAGACCTCAACCTGATCAGCAGATTAGGTATCAGAAGAGACAACCTGTAAAAAGGAAATCTAATCTGAGACCCAATCTAGGTCAGCTGCATAACAAGCAAGCTATAGGTAAACTGCAAAGACCATCTATGCCAAGAAGATATGAATCTTTTAATGGTAGCAATCGTACCTACCCTTATAACCAGAGACCTAGGGCTGTTGCACCTGAGCCCCACTGGGTTAAAAGAAGACAATCTGTAAAGAAAAATCCCAAGTCTTCTAATTCACCCAAGGCTCACACGAATAATCATACAAATCAGAAAGCATATAAAGAGACGTATGATTATGTTGATGTATATGGGAGACAAATCAGGCCTTCTAATCTATCTGATTACCATAGAAGTGCCCTGTTTGTGTGGATCCCTAAATCCACCACTGACCCCCCAAGACCCAATTCCAAAGGGGTACCTAAAGCCTAATTCGATTGCACGTTCGCGTGGGTTTGGCCAACAAAGGAGGTGTACAAGCAACTATCTGGTACATCGATAGTGGATGCTCAAGGCATATGACTGGAAGCAAACATCTCCTTAGCTCTTACAAAGAACAAGAAGGCCCACAATTGTACTCTTCGGTGATGATAACTTTGGTTTTACCAAAGGATTCAGAACCTTAGAGAATGATGATGTACAAGTAACTGGAGTCTCGTATGTCGAAGGATTAAAGCACAATCTACTATCAGTATCACAATTCTGCGACAACGGATTCAGCGTTAAGTTCTCGAGTGATAAGTGTACGATTAGGAATCGAGCTACTCAACAAATCTTGCTAACTGGTTCAAGGAAAGGCACGATCTACACAGCAGATTGGAACAGTTGCCCAAGAAATGTATGCTTAATTGTTAAGAGCTCCAGAAGTAGCAGTTGGCCCTGGCACAAAAGAATGAGTCATCTGAACTTTAAGACTCTTAACAAGATAGCTAGGGTGCCTTTAGTTGTGGGACTTCCGAATGAGGTATTCTCAAAGGATCAGACAAGTGCCGCATGTCAGAAGGGAAAACAAGTTAAAGCCTCATTCAAAGGAATACCTGGACCAGCATCCAGTAGAGTATTGCAACTGCTCCATATTGATCTATTTGGACCCGATTACACGGTCGATCTCAAATGGGCGCAAAAATATACTCTGGTAATCGTGGATGATTATTCCAAGTTTACTTGGGTTGTATTCTTATACAAGAAGAATGAGACAACGACAAAGATACCCGAGCTGCTCAAGAAACTACAAAACGAAAAGGGTGTCAGCATAGTAGAAATCAGATCAGATAAAGGTACAAAATTTCTGAACTCTTTTATTACTAAATTTTGCGCTGAGTTTGGTATACATCATGAGACGTCAGCTGCAAGAACGCCACAACAAAATGGAGTAGCAGAATGGAGAAACAGAACTCTCAAGGAACTTTCGCCAGACTATGTTAATTTGAACATGCGACACCAAGCCGCTTTTCGCGTAAGCCATCAATATCAGATGCCACACTCGTATCAGATGTTTCTCGACAAAGACTCACTTCAAAACACCTTTATGAACTGTGGAAGGGCAGAATACCTCGTGTTTCTTACTTCCATGTTTTGGGTGCAAGTGTTTCATACACAACAATGGGAAGAGTCAGTTGAAGACTTTTGAGGCCAAGTCAGATGAGGGTATATTCTTAGGATATTCCTCATCCAACAAGGCTTTCAGGGTTTACAACAAACAAACCTTAGTTGTGGAAGAAACACCCCATGTGGTCTTTGATGAGACATCTTCTGAACAAGAGAAAGCTGCCTCAGAACAATCAGTACCAGATCAACCGGTACCTGATACGCATAAAATGGATCAGTTAAGGATCAAGGAGAAAGAATCAACACGTAATGGTGTATATCCTGTAACTTGATCTTGCTGATTCACCAGGTCAATCAGACCCTAAGGTACGCATTAATGTCGTGTAGAAGCTGGTGCAGTGAGATAAAGATCAACTAAACCATCGTTTGGGGAACTCTGGTTCCTACAAACAGACATCAAAGACATGATGAGTCCAACATCAGCTGAGACATGTTTTTATCAAGTGGATCATAATTCCGCACCACTCCCAATCACTAGTAATGAACTACTATCAGAAGAGGATGATGTTCTCCAAATAGACGCATATCAGAATAGAAGGACCTGGATTACCAGTCATCCAACTGATCTGATTATCGGAGACCCATCTGATAGAGTCAAAACTAGACATCAGATTGGTGAAAGTGCCATGTATTGTTGTTATCTTTCTTTGAAGGAACCAACTACAGTAGAGGAAGCTCTACAAGACGCAAGCTGGATTCTAGCCATGCAAGAAGAACTGGAACAGTTTGAGAGGAATCAAGTTTGGAAACTGGTGGAAAGACCAACTCATCAAGACGTGATTGGCACGAAGTGGGTATTCAAGAACAAGAGAGATGAGAATAATGTCATAACCAGGAATAAGGCAAGACTTGTTGCTAAGGGGTATTCACAATCAGAAGGAGTTGATTATGATGAGGCCTTTGCACCAGTCGCTCGCCTAGAAGCCATTCGGCTGTTTCTGGCATATGTTGCCCAAAGAGGGTTCATTGTGTATCAGATGGATGTAAAGAGTGCATTCTTAAATGGGGTACTAGCAGAGGAAGTTTATGTTGAACAACCTCCAGGCTTTGAAAAAGGCAACCAAGTGTACCATTTAAGAAAAGCTCTTTATGGTTGAAAAAAACTCTCCTCGAGTTTGGTATGATACACTCTCTCAGTTCTTGATAGACAACGGATTCACTAAAGGAATAGTGCACAGAACCTTATTCAGAATAGAAGATGGAGAAGATATTCTGATGGTTCAGATTTACGTGGACGACATCATCTTCGGATCTCCTAACAAGAAGCTATGTGAGAAGTTCAGCAAATTGATGCAAGGGAAGTTCGAGATGTCCATGATGGGTCAGATGAATTAATTTCTGGGTTTACAAGTCAAGCAGAGTAGTACGAAGGATATTCATCGCCAAAGCGGAAATACACAAGAAATCTACTGGCCAAGTTTGGAGTTCAACACTGTAAGGAAGCTAGAATTCCCATGATGACCGGGTTCAAGATGGATCCAAATGAGGACGGTTAGAAAACTAATCAGAAAGAATATAGGGCTCTCATTAGATCTCTACTATACCGACCGCCCGCCAGACCCGGATATCACTTTTGAAAAGAGGTGTATGTACCAGATTTCAAGCAAATCCAATGCAAAGCCACCTAGAAGCAGTTAAGCGGATTCTCAAGTATCTGAAGGGGACAGTAAACCTAGTTTATTTTACCCATCAGATGATAATATATAACTTAGTGGGTATTCTCGATTACGACACGGAGGTTGCGAGAATCGATGTGAAGTCAACCTCGTGTTCATGTCGGCCGGGAAATAAACCGATCTCTTGGTTTTCGAAGAAGCGACATCGGGCCATGGCATCTACTATCAAGCAAAAATATATGGGTGCGAGGAAGGTTGTTGTTCCTAACCGCCTCGCTAAGTCGGCGGTGAGGGATTACAACATCGTAGCTAAGAACGTACCTATATTCTGTGACAGTAATAGTGCTATTGCAATCACTCAGAATCCTATTCTACATACAAGATGCAAGCATGTGGATGTCAGACATCATTTTAGCAGAGATCATGTTGAAAAGAAGAATATCAGAATGGAAAAGATCCCATCGACAAAGGTAAAGTCGATATTTTAACCAAGCCGCTTAGCCGAGATCGATTCAGAGAGAATTATGCAATGAGCTAGGCTTCGGATCTTGGAGAAAAAAGTTAAATGTTTGGTGGACTGGTCTCCAAAACCAGTTGGTTAACAGACTAACCAGGTTAAGAGGAATCAGTTGAGTTAGGTATCTCAACTGATCAGACGATCAGATGAGGAGCCGATCTGAAGATCAGACAAGGTGCCGATCAGAAAATCAGACAAGTAGCCGATCTGAAGATCAGACAAGGAGCAGATCAGTTCAAGATATATCAGATTAAGGGGGAACTGATCAGATTGGAAGGTTATACTTTATAAGTCGGTTAAAGCTACGGTCATCAAGCAAGTATAAGTTTAAAGCTACAAATCGCATAAGTCAGAAGAGGCAACACAACAGTGAAATAACATAATTTTTCATTGATAAGGACCCGGAGGTCAGATTACAAGCTACAAGTACAAGAAGATCCGGAGGTCATTACATAAACTATAAACCATAAACCCTAAGCCAACCCAAGGTAGGGAAGGGGAGAGAGAGATTTTAAGAGCTTGATGCTCTCATTTTCCCCCGACCCTAAAAGGGGCGTGAGAGGCCTTAAGGAAAATCCTGAGCCACCCTCAGAGCTTCGGAGTGAGGAGCGAGAGCGGCCTTGAAGGATTTCTGTGCCAGGAGCCCCTAGACCTAAAATCAATGGGCTCTCCAGCTATTAGATGGGACACAGTGCCACAGGTTTGGTCACAAGGACCATAAGGCCACTAGTGTCGCATGCAAAAATTGAGTTTGATATATGAAGATCAGCTGTTGACTGATGCAGACCGTATACCAAACTCATGTTTTGTTTCAGACTGAGTTTGTTGATGCTAATTCCGTCATCTCAATAGGCGCACAAGGTGCATACGTTTAGGAGAAGTGCCTTCTCATTTGCTATAGCAAATCCTCTGCCTTGGTGGTAAAGAATCTTTGCATTGATCGTATGTGTAATCTTCGATGACAACGAAAGCAGTGTGAAGGAACACACAGGGTTGATTTGAGAAGCTGAATTCATTGGAAAAGGGTTAAAGGTTTTTGCCGGAAGTTTCACCAGAAATAAGGAATTCATCGGAAAGCATGGAGTACAAGCTAAAGAAAGATGAATGGTTTATGTTGTGTTGTTTGCCTAAACACCCCAGACCAATTTATAAAAGAAAATTAGGGGTATAAATGCAAATTTATTTTCTCGGAACACCTTAAGAGAAATTTGCATCGACAACGCGTAAGGAACACGCGGAGAATGGTTGGATGAGTTGACGGTGTGAGTAATCACAACGTATCTATGCCATTATTACGGAATTTCAAATCGCGCCGATTTGGGAATCGAGGCGACTTTTTGACTCCCCGAAGTAAATGTTTTGACGGGAGTATGACTTAAGTGCATCGGAAATGCGGCCTGATTAGAAGAAGACTGAAGGATGAAGTGTATCAGATAAGTGGATCAGATAAGTAACGAAATGGATCAAACAAGAATCTGATCAGATGAGTGGAATATTGTTGGGAAATGCTTAAGGCTACCATCAGTAAGGTCAACAAGTACCAGATCAGATCACAGTGGTAACAGGATGATTACAATATCAATCAGTCAGATACGTTTCTTATTTATCCCTTTCTGAACATCTTATATTTATCCCTTTCTGAACATCTTATATGCTTTATTTAAATAAAATTGGTTTTCACTCTGTTTTCTTAACTTTATGACTCATGCACTGCAAAACTTTTAATGCGGACATGGGAATGTGTATTTAATGCGTTTTATTGCGAATTTTTGAGTCCGAAATACGAGAAAACTATTTTTCTCAACCGTGCGATCAAAACACTTTTTCGGCCGACTAATCTCAGCCACTGATTTTAAAACACGGATACTTGAGTACCTTTGGAAAGTTGTGCAAAAAGTTTTCCCTCGCATCCTATAAATCCAAATCTTTCTCGGAAAACTTCTTTCCACTACTTCGTCTTCTCAAAACTCTTAAAAGATCAAATTTTTCAAAATCTTTAGAAAGTTACCTTCAAAATCAATTGATTCTACTTTCACGATTTCTCAATCCTACGAATCAATTTCTGGTAATTTTTCCTTTGAGTACTGCATGATTTCAATTCACTCTGGTACCTAGGTTTACAAGTCGTGATGATATGTTTCTGTAATTTATATTCGATCTATACGCTTACTTGCTTAATTGATGCTAAGATTACTGGTTTGATTGAATTTATTGAAATATCTTACTCAAACTAAACATCAATTTGATACTGAAATGGCATATCTTGTTCCGTGACGGGCAAGGGAAAAAGTTCGCAACTTTGCATCAATGAAGAAAGATATCGTTGATGAAAGATGATTCTCAATCTCCCGGATCTGAAGGATCTTCGGTCTACACATCGTAACTTAGTCCACACACAGGAAGCAGTTTCAATCAGAGAGGGATGAAGACATTGATGTCGATCGATTTCTTACGTTGGAGGGAGAAAGTGTCGAATGATGGAGGATCTTCGGTCTAACTCGAGGAAGCATCAATCCGAGACCTACAAATCGATGTAGGAGAAAAGGAATTTCTTGAAAGCAGTTGAGACCAAACAAACAAGGAGAATCTGATTTAATGTCAAAGCCTCCTACCTGAAGAGGAAATATCGCCTTCTCCTTGAGATCGTTCAGAAGGTGATAATGTGCTCAACTTACAGTCTTGATGCTGTCACTTCCTATAAGATCAGTGTCATGACGACAATTATCAAGAAGGCTTCAGACATGGATTGGTTGGGTATGGTCAAGGCACGATTGCGGAAAGACTCGGGGAAGTTCGAACTGACCCAGAGAAATGAAGTGTGCTTATCTTCCAAGTGCTCTTTCATACACAAAATCTCAATCATTCTGTCAGATAAGCTGCCAAAGAACTATGAATGGAATGAGAATGGAGCGAAGATATATCAAGCAAAGCACAAGGCCATATTGGGCAAGGATGAGTCCTTGCCTGGACAATCTGATGAGGATCTTACTCCTTATGTGCCCAAACCCAAGGGAGAAAAGAAGGGAAAGGAAAAGGCAACTGCATCTTCAGAAGTGCAGGGAACGGCCATTCCAGAGAAGAGGTTGAGGAGGAATGATCTGGCCAAGAAACCAGATGCTCAGTGAAAACGCCAGAAGAGAATGACTTCTCCTCTGAAGACTGCTCCTAGTTCTGCTCAGCAAGTTCATAGAACAAAGGATCTAATTCAGGTGGAATCAGAAAAGGAGATAGCAGTCAGTTCTGAGCACATTGCCAGAGAAGTAAGGGAAGAGCAGATGATCGAAGCAGAAGGAGAGAAAGCTGTCAGACGGACAAAAATGGAGCAATCTGAGGAAGAATCACCATCTGATTCTCTGCCTCTCACCAAGATCTTCCAGAAAGAAAGATCGCCTACGCCCACTTCCAAATCGCCATCACCCTCTCCTCATAAAACCTTCTCACCCTCACCCTCACCAGTCAGATCACCCAGATTTCCCAATCATTGAACCTGTTCTGGAAACTGAACACCCTCAACAAGCTGAAATGAACCTGAACCACATATATCCCCATCTCACTCCCTATCTCCAAACAAGATACAAGAACCTGAGAGATCTGACAAGCTAGTGTCCATCTCTCATAATCCCTTCAATACCAGAACCGTGTTTGCTTCACCTGTTTCAGAAAGCCCGATCATAAGAATAATGAAGCAACAAATCAAGGAGTATCTGCTGGATCTGTGCCCTGAATTGGATCAATATCTTGGCATCCAGCAACAGACTGAAAAGCATCGAGGAATTTCTGATTCTCATGACAACTCTGGGATCTGATTTCTTTGTAGACTTGGAGATGAAGTGCTTGAACAAAGATGGGATTGAAAGCGCTGTTGAATTGGCATCTGACGATGATATCAGATGGTTGATTCATGAAAGGTTCGGAATTGCTGATAACAGGGAGGAAACTGTTCAACCTCCTACAGATCATGAGGGAGCTGCCGATGAACCAAGAATGGGTGCTGCAGATGAGACCCGATTTGGCAAGGCTTCAACATCTGACTAGACTGCTATGCTGAGCTCCGATACCATAGATCTTTATACTGAGAAGATTCAGGATGGGGTCAAGGCTGCTATTGAAGACAAATTGCAGAAGGCCACAAAGCAGAATCGATGAAGCCGTTTGAAGAAGATCAAGCAAAACTGGTTGACAGAGAAATAAGTCACACAGTTGGGATGCAGAATGCCATCATTTCTGAAGTAATGCAACTAGTAAATCCTCTGGCCGAGAAGCTCAATCTCCAGTCTGATAAACTCAAAGTTTAGACAGATATGCTCAATGAGACACAGGTACTACTGGAAAATGTCTCGGCATCCTTGGAGAAAACTGACAACCACATGAATATGGGTTGGAAACACATTGTAGCTTCTACAGAACGAGCAAGACAGGACATCGAATCTGCTCTCAGACGTTTTTTGACTCTTGCACCTTCTGCCACCGCTCAGATCACTCCTCTTGTTGTTGAGGAACTCAGAGAGGAGATCTCACGGCAATTCATTGCTCTGAACCGCAGGCTGTCCAACCTCTTTGATGAAACCAAAAAGGGGGAAGGCAAGAAAAGAAAGAAAAACAGACACAGTTGGTAACATTTGCATCTCTACCGAAGCATCAGATTCGACTTGCCAAACCACTCCATCTACTGATCTCGTTGCTGAAGTGAAAGAAACTATGGAGCAACATAGCCAAGAGATCACTGAGTAGAAGATTGCTCTTTCAGAAGTCATTGCCAGAGTCGACAAGATTGAAGACTTTTCTTCATTCGTACAGAAAAGAATGGAAACTGATGATCAGGCCAAGAGCCTTGAACTCACTAAGAAATTAGCTGAAGAAGACGAACTAGATGATCCTGAGCAAACTCTGAGGAGAAAGAAAGGCAAAGGCAAGATGGTGAAAGCTACTGCTGAAGTTCAGAGTCAAGGCCAATTACTCTCTACCAAAAGCCAGATGTCTCCTGAACAAATTCAAGAGCAAACCAGACAGAGAGTAAGAGAGGCTGCCATCAAGAAGCAGAAGTTAGCAGAGGCTAAGGGACTAAACATTGCATACATCCGAAGGAAGAGGAAGAATGAAGCTGCAACAGAGGAGATTGCTTGGGAAAGGAATGCCCTTCCTAAGATCTCGTTAAAGACATCCTTGTGTTCGGCTAGATCTCGCGAGAATGGGATCAGATCGGAGGAGAATGGTTGTGTGATGTGTACATCCTGGAGAAGATTCTGATTCATCAAGATTAGACAGAAAATGATGATGAATTTCGGAACTGGTTAGAAACGATGTATCCAGACTTCTACCAGACGGTGATGAAGGAAGGGAAGATCATGTCACTGATACCTGAAGCTCCTCCCTTTGAACAACTCCTTTCACCTTTGCGTCCAGACAACAAGTTAGATGCTGTCAAATTCAAGAATGCCTACTATGGATTTGCTGACAAAGGAGGGATCCATAGAAGAGAAGATCTGGACAAGCTGATGCAAAGGATGTACAAGATGTTTGGCATCCCCAAAGAACTTCAAATGTTCAAGTACACCTAAGGAAGACAACTTGGAATCAGATGATATGTACGTTTTCATGTATTCTATAATGCACACACCTATCTGAATGAAATATTCCATCTCTCTGATTCTAAGACAACATCTCATTGTCTTCTGAAGTATGTACTGCTTTACATTATCTGCATTTCTATTCGTGGTATCTGTTTTTCTGATTAAGTGTTTTTGTTCCATCAAAAAGGGGGAAATTGTTGGGAAATATGTATTTAAGTTTTGATGGAAGTTCCAAAACCGGTTGTAATAGGACCAGTCAGACCTGTTAGCTGACTGATGACTTAGAATCAGATTAAGATGACCAGCTGAAATGTATAGATAGCAGATGTTAAAGATAGGTCACATATTGAGGGGGAACTCAATATGTATAGGTCAGGTCGAAGTATCAAATGACCAAGTAAGGTCAGATGATCAGAAGGCTAAGAACAAATCAGAAGACAAGAAGTCACAAGATCAGGTGAAGACAGAAGACACTGAAACTCAGATGAACCTGAAGACTCAGATAAACCTGAAGACTCAGTTAAACCTGAAGACTCAGATGAACCTGAAGACTCAGATAAACCTGAAGACTCAGTAACAAACCTGAAGACTCAGTATGACTGAAGACACTGAGGCTCAGAGTCACCTGAAGATTAGAAGACCACCAGAAGACCTGAAGACCTATATCAGCCGAGTTTGCAAATTGTGCTAAGACAATCTGCATCAGAAGACTCTACAAGGTAGACTGATCAGTTATCTGATCAAGTCAGCTCACACCTGACGTCAACCAAAATGGTACACCAGACAAGACGAATATTCTACAAAAGGAATATCAATCGTCTAATGGACAAATACTGAAGTGACATCTCGCGAAGCCAAGGAGAAAGCGACAAGTGTACAAAAAGAGCTGACAATGCGGGATTCGAAGCTGCGGACATAAATGGTGCTAATCATGCCTACGGCCATGCCGATATTCGGAGCACGTCACAATCATATCCTACAACCTACCTAATATAGCCCGAAATTCAAATTGCTCTCCAACGGCTCTTTGATTTCATGGTCTATAAAATGGGATTGCTCGTCAAGTGAAGAAAAGAGACCAAGGACCAACACATGAACAATTGAGCAAAGCGGAACAACAACATTAACACAAATTATCAAGAAGCAAAAATCCTTCAGAATTTCCGCTCGAAGAACACCATTTTTGAAGATTATTCTTAAGTGTTCATCCCATTGTTCTTAGCATAGAAATCCTATCCTCTAGCATTTGGCTACATAAACACTAGGATAGATTTCCAGTTGGAACCACAACAAATCTTTACCCAAACTAAAAGTTAGGTTAAGTTTGTTACCGCGAGATCTCAGACTAGGGTTTCTAGTTTCTGATTTCTGGGATCGGTTGAGTGTGAGCTCGATAAACATCTGTTGAGTGTTGGACTAACACATAAAACTAAGTCCAGTCAATTAAGTCGGTTAAGTCGGTTAAGTTGCCCCTGTGTTAAGGGAAGAGTGGACGTAAGACGGGTTTCGTCTGAACCACTATAAAAGTCTTGTGTGCATTTACTTGCTCTTTATTGCTTTACACTATTCACACAATTGAGCTTAAAATTGCATACATATTCTAAGTTAACATCAGTCTGCACCAAGCAACTGATCTGATCAGGTTGACACCTTAGTCAGCTGATTGAAAACTGACTTGAGAATTTGATTTGATAAAACTGGTTTTTCACACGGGTATTTACAAGCTTCCGCACTATCAGTTAAACTGACATATATCAAACTGATCTGCCCTCAGGCACTCAGTAAGATTGAACATCAGTCCAACTGACTCACTAGCACTCTGATCAGGCAATCTGCAATCACACCTGATCTGCACGAAAAGTTTTCAGAAGTCTATTCACCCCTCCCCTCTAGACTTCTGCCCTCACAAAACCCGTTCGGGACCTATAATCCTCATCCAAAAAGAAGGACTCCAAGACCAAGGAGGAAAGTGATCAGGATGATGATGCCAACAGATGCTACAACTGTCAAAAGAAAGGTCACTTCCAATATGACTGTCCTGAGCTGAGTGCTAAAGAAAGAAAGGAAAGACAAGCCAAGAGAGACAAGAAGATCTCCAGCAAGAATACTATGATTGCTGAGGAAGAAGAACATTCTGAAGAAGGTTCCAGTTCCTCAGATGAGATTTTCTCAGATAGTGACAGTGATGATATCTGTCTTATGGCTGTGGAGGAGGTAAATTATTCTATCTCTATTGTTGCTCCTACACAAGCACATGAGTTCTCAAGTTCAACTGTAAACAGTAATTTTGACCTGATGGATTCATTTGAGAAACTTATGAAGGACTATTCTGTGTTACAAGAACTGCTCACTGAAACTCAAGAGCAGAACAAGGAACTGACTGCTGAAAATCTGAAGTGGAAAGACTTTAAAAATGCTGAGATCACTTCTCAATTGATGGGAACTACTGATGAACTGGATGTTCTGAAAGTACAACTCTCAGAAAAAGAGAAGGTGATAGAGATCCTGAATGGAAAATTAGAGAAATCCACTAAAGAGATTCAGCTTATCAGAACTGAGTTCAATGACCTCTTTGAGAAGCATGAAACTCTAAAGAAATGTTAGGATAGTGCGCAGAGAAAGTTAGCTCTATTGAATACTGCATCTAAAGTAATAGATGAAATTCAGAGTTATCAAAGACCTGCAACTATAAAGGCTGGATTGGGATATATTCCAGGGGGAACCTCACTAGGTCTTCTGAATGCTGCTTCTAGTAGCACCAAGAATGTCTTTGTTAAACCAGTGGCATCAAATCTTTTCACTGAAGAACAACCCAAGGTTTTAGACAAGGGTAAAGGACCTATGGTTTCAGAAAAACTGAAGGTTCGGGGAAGAAAGTCCAAACCTCAGGAAAAGACTAGAAAACCTGAACACTCAGTAGGAAATTTAAGGCCAATACTTCAAAGCCTCAGGCTAAGAATACCAACCTGAAGAGATTTGTACTGAACCATCAGAGGAATTTTCAGAAGAGAAACAATCAGCAGAGATATTCTCAACTGAAAAGACCAAGTCCTCAGATTACTGAAAGACCACAATTTCAGTACAAGCAACCTAAACCCCACTTGCCTAAGGGTAAAGGTTTCCTGAACCCAAGTCAGCAGAGACAGAGACCAGCTGCACCAAATCTAAGGCACTTGAACAAAAGGCCTGAACCCAAGAAGAACTCTAATGCTCATTTTCATGCTAACGCTGTCACTCATGCACAGGATACTGCCAAGGCTCCTAGGGTGGTGAATGTGTATGTAGATGTTTATGGGAGACAAATCAGCCACTCTAAAGTAATTAGAGTTGTTAGGCAGATTTGGGTTCCAAAAGGTACAACTAACCTGATAGGACCCTACACCAAATGGGTACCTAAGAACTGATCTGTTTTTCAGGTGAATAAAAAGGGCACTAAGCTGAATGAAGAAAACATAGCCCTGATGAGTGGAAATGAATTGGCTCCTACTGTATGGTATCTGGACAGTGGATGTTCAAGACATATGACAGGATATAAGCAACTAATCACTGATTATGTTGAGCAAAAAGGCCCTCGGATCACATTTGGAGACAACTCCAAAAGACAAATTGAAGGATATGGAACTCTTGAAGTTGACTCTGTTCATATCCATGGTGTTTCATATGTGTCTGGTCTAAAGCATAATTTGCTTTATATCAGCCAATTCTGTGACAAAGGATTCAGTGTTGAGTTCTCAAAGAACTTATGTTATGTAAATTTTACAGAAAATTTTACTGACTGGTACTAGAAAAGGAAATGTGTATCTTGTTGATTGGAGTTCAACTCCTAAAGATACATGTTTTGTTGCAAAAAGTTCCACTGATACCAGTTGGTTGTGGCACAAAAGACTGAATCACTTAAACTTCAAAACCCTGAACAAACTTGCAAGATTAGCACTTGTGAGGGGGTTGCCCAATGAAGTGTTCAGTAAAGATCATGTATGTGATGCTTGTCGGAAAGGAAAACAAATCAGAGCATCTTTCAAAAGCAAAGTAGATGTTTCTACTGATAAAATACTACAACTGTTACATATGGATCTCTTTGGTCCAAAGAATAACACTGTGAGCACTAATGGCGTAAAAATACACACTTGTGGTAGTTGATGACTACTCTAGATACACATGGGTCATATTCTTACTCAGTAAGAAAGAGACTCAGACAAAACTGCCTGAACTACTGAAAAGGCTCAGTACTGAAAAATATCTGAGTGTGGTCAAGATCAGATCAGATAAAGGAACTGAATTTATCAACCAAATTATATATGATTATTGTGCAGCAAATGGAATAGTTCATGAAACATCATTTTGCAAGGACCCCACAATGAGAATGGGTGTTCTTTGAAAGAAGAAATGGGACTCTAAAAAGAAGCTCGCAAGGACAATGATTCGAGGTCGATATTCTAAGCGATTTTTTTTTGAAGCTATCAACACTGCATGCTACTCTCAGAACAGATCCATGCTGACCAAAAATCAAGGAAAAACTCCATATGAGCTGTGGAATGAAAGGAAGCCCCTTGTTTCTTTCTTTCTTGTGTTTGGTTGCAAGTGTTTCATACACAATAATGGTAAAGATCAGTTGAAAACTTTTGATAGAAAAGATGATGAAGGGATATTTTTAGGATATCTGAAGTCAAGAAAGCCTTTGAGTTTACAATCAGAGGACTCTTATTGTGGAGGAAACACCTCATGTTGTTTTTGATGAATCTACTTGTGTTCAGAAGAAACAAGAACATGACTCAGGAGAACTGATCAAGAGAATCATAAGACTTAGCCTGAAAAAAAATGATAAAACATCCTCTGAACATGTAAAGAAGAAGTTAGTCACTTTCTATGAATGAAGTGAATCAGACTCAGACAAAGAAGTCCAGGATGGAAAAACTCAGGATGGTGAGACTTAGGATGGAAATTATCCACTGAAGGAAAGCCAACACACTGAAGGTGACCAATCTGAACATACACCAGTTCAGACTCAGGTATGTTATGCCGATGAAGATGTGGTCACAGCTGAGGCAAACTCTGAATCTATTAACCAATGGGGAACAAATATCTCTCGATAATGTTCGAATGGAATTTCCCCGAGGAAGATGATTCCCTTTCTCTTTTTCATTGTTCCTCGAATTTAATGAATCTGCTTGAACCTAACATTTATGATGTTGAGGATACTACTGAAGGGGGAACATCCAGGAGAAAATGGTAGGATAGTCATCCTACAAGTCAGATTGTGGGTGATCTATCAGATGGTGTCAAAACAAGAAGGTTCCATGGAGAAAGTGTTTTGTTCTCATTGCTTCTATATCAAAAAAAGAACCCATCGAGATTGAAGAAGCTCTAGAAGATTCATTTTGGATTCTTGCTATGAAAGAAGAGTGAATCAATTCATAAGAAATGAAGTTTGGGGAGCTAGTGGGACGGACCTAAAAGGCACAATTTGATTGGAACTAAGTGGGTGTTCAAGAATAAGAGAGATGAAAACAACAACATTGTGAGAAACAAGGCAAGGCTAGTTAGTTGCATAAGGTTATTCCCAAGAAGAAGGCTTGGATTATGATGAAACCTTTGCACCTATTGCGAAGACTAGAAGCCATCGATTGTTTCTTGCATATCTTCGCCCACATGAAATTCATATCCATCGATGGATGTGAAAAGTGCATTTCGATGGTGTGCTTAAGGAAGAGGTTTTGTGGAACAACCTCCGGTTTCGCACAGAATGACAAAGTTTTCTGTGCTCGGGAAAGCCTTGTATGGTCTTAAGCAAGCACCAAGAGCATGGTATGATACCCTTTCGCTTTCATCGACCATGGTTTTATCAAAGGAACTGTTGATAGAACTCGTTCGAGGATAGAAGATGGGAAATACATCTTACTTGTTCAGATTTATGTGGATGACATCATATTTGGATCTCCAAATCATCGGTTTGTGTGAAAAGTTTTCACCTCGATGAAAGGAAAGTTTGAGATGTCAATGATGGGGAGATGAATTTCTTTCTTGGACTTCAAAGTGAAACAAACTAAGGAAGGAATATTCATTAATCAAGCAAAAATACACGAGAGATCCGATTGCAAAGTATGGTGTCTGTAATTGCAATGCAATTAGAATTCTTATGAATACTAACTACAAGATGGATCCTCGATCCCAAGGCAAATCAAGAAATCACACCGATTATAGAGGATCATTGGATCATTGCTATATCTCTCGCAAGCGTGCTTCGATATAACATTTGTTGTTGGGATATATGCGGATACCAAAGCTAATCCTAAGGCTAGTCACATGGAGGCCGCCAAAAAAAGATTCTCAAATATCTTAAAGGCCTTTGTGAATAGAGGATTATGGTATCCGGTGATGATAACCTTGAATTAAGCGGGTTACTCAGATGTCGACTATGGAGGATGTAGAATTGACAGAAGTCTACCACAGAGCTTGTCAATTTCTTGGAAGTAAACCGATATCATGGTTTTCAAAAAAGCAGACCAAAGAGTGGCAACCAATACTAAAGTTGAATACATGGCAGCAGGAAGTTGTTGTGCACAGATTCTTTGGCGCAGACAACAATTAAGGGATTATAAGATTATAGGCAATGAAGTACCTATATTTTGTGATAATAATAGTGCAATTGCTATTGCACAAAATCCAGTATTGCACACCAGATGTAAGCATGTTGATATCAGACATCACTTCATCAGAGATCATGTTGAAAACAATGACATCAAAATGGAGAAAATTCATACTGATAAACAGAGAGTTGATATCTTGACTAAACCTTTGGCTGAATCAAGATTTCAGGAACTATCAGTTGAATTAGGTATGTTGGATCCAGGTGAATAAAACAAATCTGAAAAATTGAAGGTTTTCAGGTGCATGAAGTTTTTCAGGTTTTACTGAAAAACTCAGGATAAAATTGAGAGTCCTGAACAACTGAGTCTTGGGAAACTCAGTAATCCTGAAGTTCAGTACTCAGTATTATACTGACATTTTATTAAGGTCAAAACTCAGTAAGACTGATGGGGAAAATTAGTCTGAAGAAGTTATTGACTCATGCATCACATTTATTGTCTAACTGACTCTCAGTAATCATTGGTAATAAATGATAAAATACCTGACGAAATAATTGGGCGGGACTTTTGAAATTCTCGAGGAAAGTCAATGGTCTGCAGGAACATTAATTGAATGCACTGTTCATTAATCACCAAAAGGGATAAATTGGCGGCTAAGTATTTGCGAAACTGTCCTTTCAAATACCCGTTTTAGCCGGTGTTTTATCTCAACCGTCGATTTCTTCATCTATGCAATTTTCCATAAATCAAAATCCTATATCCATTGAAAAGATCCTATTCAAGCCCTATTTCAAAAACACTCTGCTTCGAAACCCTCGATTGCCCATTTTTTTCTATCTCAAAACCCTTCACTCAAAAATCTCCAAAAATGGCACTCTCTGTATACGACAAACTCTCCATTTCAAACAAACCATGGTACTAATATGTTGTCTCTTTAGAAAGCACATCCAATATAACTCACGAGGAGGAGGCGTTGCATATGATTTGTTTGGCAAAACTTACATGCCTGGTCACGAATCAACCAGAGGCCGAATATGCGAAAGAGGTAATTGAGTTTGTTTCTAATATGCAGTTAGATGATGAAAATTGCATAGAGTCTAAGATTACGGTGTTTCATTTGGAGCATAGTACAAAATATATGGATTTTGTTAGGGAATTATATATTATTCCTAAGAATCTAAATGCCATATATGAGTTAAGTGATAGAGGTGAAGACCCTACAGTATACATGATGGGTAGGGAACAAGAGTATTTGGTTAAAATTACTGAGCATCCGGTAAAATTTGAAGCTACTCTGAATAAGAAGCATTTGAAGCCTAAATATCGTGTATTGTTGGATATTGTAAGCAAATGCATCATGAGTAGATCTGGTAGTTTCGAGCAGATAAGCACGCCTAAGTTAAGGCTAATGGCGGCGATTGAAGATTCTCC
This sequence comes from Stenogyne calaminthoides, assembly GCA_037126765.1. Classification (NCBI taxonomy): domain Eukaryota; kingdom Viridiplantae; phylum Streptophyta; class Magnoliopsida; order Lamiales; family Lamiaceae; genus Stenogyne; species Stenogyne calaminthoides. The sequence goes on along the minus strand of JBBCBC010000033.1, from coordinate 18,610,181 downwards.
TACTACTTCATTCAATTGGTTGCACTATTTGATCAAGGTGGTGAGTGATCAAGCCAAACACATTCAGAAGATGAATGGCTCTATAGTTGTCAAGAGAAAAATTCTACATGCAACCAAGATTGCATTTATCTTGGAAACGTGCAGAGAAGAGGAGGACATTTTTGCCGATTCCACTTCCTTTCCAAAGTCAAAAATCATGTTCAAACCAACGAAGAAGACTTTTAGAGGAAAGAAAGAGAAAAACACTGAGTCTTAGAGGAGACTGCCAAAGAAGAAACGGAGAAAGATACAACAGTGGTGGAGTAGGTCAGGGAAACAAGACAATCCGCTTAGAAATCCTCTGAGGAAAGTGATGAAGAAGCCAAACAAGCTAGGGGGAAAGCCCTGATGAAAATTAAAATGGAGAAAGGAGAGAAACTGAAGAAGAAAGCACTGGCTCCTCAGAAATCTGAGGGGGAGAAGGAACCTCAGACCGATGCTGAGAAAGAGAAGGAAACTGAGAGTCAGATGGTGGCGTTCATAATCGATGTTGAACCAATCGATATCGGACAACCTCGGTGAAAGTTAGCACTCTTCAGGTACCTTTTGGCACTGTTATACATTATGCCGAAGTTACTGAAGTACCTAGCTTTAAATCTGATGTTTATGATATGCAAACTGAGGCTCAGTTGGAGCACCTAGCTCAGTTGGAAAATATTGAACAAACTCCAGTGGTTGATATCACACCAATCCTGGATGAGTTAAAGAAGATAGAGCCAAGGATGGAAGAAATACTGGCAAGTCAATCTCAAAAGATTGAGAATCTAAGCTCTTCATCAAGCATGCTGCAAACAATTCTCACAGAAAAGATGACTCAGATGGAGTTAGTCCTAGCTACTCAAAATCAAAAAATGGAGAACCTGAGTTCATCATCTGATACACTTCAAACAACTCTATCAGGTAAATTACCTTCATTAGATGAAAAGATTGATGGATCAGATCTGAGCTTAATGCCAACATAGGCGAGATGTATCAAGAAAGAATCGCCTATCTTGAAGCCAAGCCGATTGAGAAGAATGATCGATGATCAAAACAATCTGTTGAGAAATGGGGTCTCTCGCTCATGACCAAGATGATGAAAAATGATGCATGATGTCTTCTCAAAGCGGTTGCTCCTCTTTCGGATGAATTCTCAATGGCCAAGAACTACATGATGAAATTTAGAAGATGAGCATGATCGGTTAGCGGGGAAGTCGTAGATATGAGCATGATCGGTTAGCGGGAAAGGCCCGGTGGCAAATTAAGTGAGTTGTTGGCACAAACCTTGGAGAGAAAGGCTCAAAAAGAAGCTGAAGGAAAGAAAATTTTGGATGCCTTAAGTGAGATTGAAGCCACCGAGAAACGAAGTTCTGGTGAGAAACCTTCCTTCACTCGGACAAATGATCGACGGATCAAGAAGTAATTAATTTGAGAAACCGAAAGTGATAGAAGGATGATTGAGACAAGCAAAGCCGGTGAAGATCAAGTCAGACCTGAAAAGAGAAAGGTTGTGGCATTTGTGGAACAAGAAAGGAAGAAAAGAGAAAAAAGCTCAAAACCTACTCAGAGGAAGCTGATAATGGAATTCGAAGAATCTGAGGAAGAAACTGGAACCCAGAAAGAAGCCTTCGATACCAAGAAAACTCTGAAAGCTCTTCAGATTGAAAAGGAAAAGAAAAATGCTGCTTCAGTATCAGGTGTTCCACTGATCAGAAAGAAGAAAGATGAAGAGCAGAAAAGAAGAGGTGGATTTAAAAAAAATTTAAGCAAAAGTAGAGGTACAGAAAAGACTTACAAATGGCCGCATATTGACAAGTGGATGCCTATACAGTTCAATGATGCATGGGAAGATATCAAGAGAACCTTCTGGTTCTATTATGAGATTCTGAGAGAATGGAGGGGGAGCAGCTCGGATAAGAATGAAGTCTTCATTGAGTACTTATTGACTTTCTATCCTAAGTACCTGCAAAGTTGGATCAACATGGCAGATGAGGAAACACTCAGATAGTAGCTCCTGGTCCATACATGTACCCAGCTCCTAGGTTTGAGAATGACTATGTAAATGAGGCAGCCATTTCTCAGGAAATAGCCCAGTATGCCATCCAGCTAGGCCTAACAGGAAACAACCCTGATATCATCAAGGCAAGGGATGAACTGAAGAAGAGATACTACGGAATGTTCAACCTGGAAGTGCCAGAGGATGAAGTGGATGAAGACTGAAGACTTTGCACTTCTGAATTTTTTTTTTGGTTTTCATTGTAATCTGTAATGCTTATCTACTGGTCAATGAAAATTTATCTTTATGCTCAAAGATAATATCTCATTATCTTTTTACATGTCTTGATATGCCAGATTGTTAAGGAAATTATTAAAAAAAATTGTCATTTTGGTTTGTAATAGATAAACTGAAACTTGAGTATAGGTTAGGTTTTCTTAAATGTAACAAGATGGTTTTGGCATCATCAAAAAGTGGGAAATTGTTGAGAGATGATTTTAATAAAGAAGTTTTGATTAGATCCCAAAACCCCTGAGTATGACATGTTCAGGATAATCTTGATAGATCGAAGTGCCAAGATAGATTGTTCGGGAAGTTATCTGCACCATGTATAGTCAGCAGATATAGATCAGGTTAGATCTTAAAGTTACTGAAGAACTCAGAAGGTACTGTGTAACTGAAGAATCAATAGAACTAAAGAATCAAGAGAATCGAAGAATCAAGAATCAAGAATCAAGTAGGCCGAATGTTAGAAAAGATATTGAAGATCTTTGAAGGAATGAAGACTCAGATATTACTGATAACTCAGTATGTCACTGAAGCCACCGAAGACTCGAAGATCTTGAATACTCAAAGATAATTTTGAATGTTCAGAGGCACTGAATAATATCTATCTGAAGACTACAAAAACTGTGAAAAACGCAAATGTTCAGAAAAGTAGATATTGCCCAAAACATTCATATGCAGACAAAAGGAACTAAGTCTAAGTGTTGTTTAAGGTTGTCTCATTCAGAGAGATTGACCAAAAAGAGCCATTTTGTTTGTCTACATTCATCAAGACAAGAACCAATCGAGGAAGACAACATGTACTTTCAATCGACCTTTGAAAAGCAACAGGACCCTGAATCATGTCAGATATTTCCTAAAACATGCAAGGGAGTGTTCAAACCCTAAATATAGTCGTTCATCAAACACTAGAAGAGGAAACCCTTGATACTATCTCCTCCAACGGATAGTTTTTCAAGAGTGACCTTGGTGAAGGTTGCCTATAAATACCAGTGACCTTCTACATTGAGAGGTTACGGGAAATTTCAAGCAACTCAAGAGCTCATTCGTATTATTGCAAATTGAAGCACTCGAAAACCCTAGAATTTCCCAAGTGTTTCACATTGGAGAGCTCACTATTCTAAGCCTAGATTGATAGAAATATCCAAAGCTTAGAAGAGATATCCTAGCCTTTGCATATGTTCTTATTGTAAAGGATATCTCACCCTAGTTGGAAACCAACCCAAAACTCAAACCATTTGTTAAGGTAGTTTGTGTGTGATTTTTTGGTGAGTTAAAGTTGTAAAAAGAGTTAGTAAGCTCAAATTGAGTTAATTTAAAAACTCTAGAGAAAAGTTAGTAAGCTACTTGTGGTAGTCCGAACACTTGTGTGTGTTTGAGTTAGTAAGTCTGCAGGTGAGTCACCGAGAAAACTCAAGGTAGAAAAGTGAGTAAGCTATGTGAGTTACCCCGAAAGCTTTAGGAAGTGGTTAAGGAATTTCTCTCGAAGATCGAGAGAGAGTGGACGTGGGAGCTTGAGTCTCAAACCACTATAATTGTTGTGTTGTTTTTTTTCTTTACATCGCATTCATTCTTATTCATTGCATGTTTTTCATCGATATTCGGTTGGAACCAATCAATCGAACTTCGCAGATCAAATTGATCATGCTTTAATCTTTGTTTTATCAAAGGGAAGATTTAAATAAAGCTAAAAAACGAGTATAAACTTAGGGCCAATCGATGGTCCGGTTGAAAACCCATTTTGCGTCTTGAAGCGAAAAACATTATGTTCGATGCATATAAAACAGGGGTGAGGGTAGAGTGTTTCCAATTTTTTCTTTTTAAGCTCATGTGTTGTGTTTTGCTTATAACTAGATGCATATGACAAGTATAAACATAAAGCGAAAAAAAACAACAAAGAATATATAGTGGTTGTTTCATCCTACATCCACTCTCCTCTCTAGGGAAATTCCTTCAAGCAGGACTTATCACCCTCCACGGGATTGCCTATAGATATTTCTTGAGCTCACTTTGAACCGGACTTATAACCCTCTCTCGGGTTCGCCTCGAGACTTATCACCCTCCACGGGATTGCCTCTGAGATGTTTAATGAGTTCACACTCTAGCAGGACTTATCACCCTCACTCGGGATTGCCTAACAACTACCCTCACTTCACCATGGGGTTTGGATTTTGGTGTTGTCTCCAACTATGGTGAGATTTTCCCTTACATTTGTTTTAGCCTCAATGCTAAGGTTGGGAAAATCTCTCTAAGCTTAGGATACATAGTGGGTTGCTTAGATTGAGTTCTAGAACACTCTTTGGATATATTTTGTATATCTACGGACTTTTGTGTTCTAGGGTGGGGAATCTTTTAAGTATAACTCTCTTTGGCTCAGTAGCATTGTTGCTAAACTTCCACATTTTTCGATAACGCAGAAGAACTTGTATTCTGATGTGGATTTGAATGTTACCGTTGGAGAATCACATTCAAATCCATACTATTCTCTGAAGTTCCGCGGCTTTTCCAATTTGGTTGTCTTCCTCTCATTGGTCCACGTCGGTGATCTTGCGGCTATATTCCTCGATTCCTCGCCTTGGAATCATTCAGATTCTCTGAGTCTTGATCTGTCTCGAGCCTTCAGTCTATCGAGCCCTTGACTTCTCTTGATCGGACCTTGTACGATCAGTATCTTGACACTCAGCCGACCGAGTTCGGATTCTTCTTGTCTTGAACAATCGACTCTCAGTGTCTCCTTTTCGAGCTAGCGATTCCTCTTCATCGATGGCGTTAGATTCTCGATGAACATGACTTAAGAAGCAAATGACTTCTCTTACGATATGGTAAGATTACGGTTTTCGATATCTGGTTTCTTCTCGCTTTGATCGTCGGCTCACATGATCGGATCGGTTATAGCATCGATTCACATATCGGTTTATACGCATCCAGTTAGTTCATCAGTTATCATATTAGGTTAGCATATCGGGTTAACACATCTGGTCTCAATCCGTCGATCTTGACCATCGCTCATCTTCATTCGATCTCGATCACGTCGATCTTGATCGGTCTCATCTGCTCCTCTTCGATCAAAGTTAGATGGCCTTCTCTTACGATCTTCTCATCGTCGGTGGCTTAGCTTATCTTTTCTTACGATTTTTGCCGCTAATGTTTTCGTGGTTAACTGGAACTCATCTAACTCATCGATCTCGATCGGTCTAAATCTCATAACCTCGTCGATCTCGATCATCTACGCCCGATTTCGTGAGTTCCCCTCAACTTGTTCTTCGTTCCCCCTCAACTTGTTATCTGTAAATTAGCTTCAATAACACAAGTTGATAATGTTTTGGCATAATTCATCAAAACTAAAATATCCCAACACCAACCATTCCGCACACTTGAGTAGCTAGAACAGATAGTTACCAAACTGAACTAACTCTACTGAGGGTTCACTAAGATAATTATCTGATCCAAGCTCCTCAGGATCTCTGATAAACTCCGGTTCAGTTGGGCTAATCTGAAGCTTCTGAAAGCAGCTCAGGATCATTGTCTCAGTAAACTTTGACTCAGGGCAATTCGTGCTTCTCGGGGCAAAATTATTAGGATAACCTGACCCATCTGACCTCAGTGAAAGAAAAGTTTTAAAAATCACTGAACACGTGTATTCCCCCCCCCATACACGTGTGAGACTCGTTAGCATCGGGACCAACAATATTGAAGTAAAAGATCCTGAACAAGACTATTAGTTGAATAGTATTATCTGTTCGATCATAAGTACAAACAAAAGGAATGTTATGCATTCGTAGAAATTAAGGATGAAGTATCAGTTCAAGTAAGAGTAAACCCAAAAGAGTCGTTTTGTTTGTCTCTACTCAAAGGAAGAAGTCGACCAATGAGAAGGCAACAACACCGTACTTTGCTGACACTGAAAGCGACATCTCACTAAGGAAATGCCAGGACTGATATCATCCAGTCTACAGAGGATTGTGATTGGCTGTTGAACCAGAGATTACCTAAATCATTCTAAGGCACTTTCAAACTCTAAAAATAGTCGTTAATCACATTCCATAAGAGGAAACCCTTGAAGTTGTCTCTCCAACGGATAGTTTTCAAGAGTGGACTCTTAGAAAGTTGCCTATAAATACCTAAGGCCTTGGACATTCACAAGGTTACGGGAAATCAAGAAACTCACAGAGCTCAAGTTTATTCAATTTACTTTTTGAAGCACTCTAAACCATAAAGATTTCTCAAGTGTTTCACTTTGAAATGAGCTCAGTTACTAAGCCTTAGTTTGATAAGATCCAAAGCTTAGTAAGATATATTCTAGCCTTTTACCTTGTGTTTATTTGTAAAAGGATATCTCACCTAGTTGGAAACCAACCAAACCCAAACCCTATTGTTTAGGTAGTTTGTGTGTGTGATTGTTGGATAGTGAGAGTTGTGAGGAGTGAATAAGCTGTAGTTGAGTTCAGCTTGAAAGCTCTAGAAAAGAAGTTAGTAAGCTGATGTGTTCAGTCTGAAAGCTTGTGTGTGTTTCAGTTAGTAAGTGTTGGGAAAATAGGGATGCCTGAATCTATTCGAGATGATTTTAAATACATATTTAAATTAATCAATTAATTACTAACATGAATTAATCCTAAATCAATTCAACATAATAATTAATAAACGAATAAACAACATGCGTACATGTAATCCACGTAAATCCTAAGCATGCAGAATCTAGGAGTTACGAGATTAATAACCTCTTGTAGAGACGATGGATGAGACAACGGATCAACCCAAAGAGCCTTCCCAAAAATGTCCCAAGTCCACGAACGCAATCTGGTGGGAGGATTCTCATGAACGATTTTAACAAGAGGAAAAACAAAAATATTTTGCCACCACCTTTGTGGATTTCTAATATTTCCAACACATGGAATTGCAGTTGGGAATGAAAAATTCATCCCCTATTTATAGGGCTAGGGTGGCCGATTCTTTGGAGGAAAAAATAAGGAAGAAAATCTTTTTTTTGGTCTCCAAGAAATCTTGAATATATCTCCTATATTCTTTTCTCCTTAATTAATTTTTTTCATAAAAATCTTATTCCCCTTTATACCTATTTTTTCAAAAAATACAAAGAATAAAGAGTCAAGATTTTACTTTTTGATTTTATAGGATAATTATGCATTCCAAGAATACTTATCTCTTTCCATAAAATCTTTTCAAGAAAATCTTTCTTCTCCTTTAATCCTACAATTTTCGAAATATTCATAGAAATATTAGGCAAGAATATTTTCTTCACTCTTTCATTAATTGGACTTTATTTTGGGCTATTTAAGGGGCCTTTAGGAGAATTAACATTGGACCTTCAATGGACTATTGAAACTATAATATTGGGCCAAATATTATTCAAAGTCCATTAATATTAATTTATTCCACTATAAAATTAATATTGAACTATCCATCTTAATCTATACTACGACTTCACTATAATATGGCTCGCGGTCATCATTTCCCGTGTTTAAGATTATTTTAGTCCATTAATTAATTAAGCCACTGAACAAGCTTTTATTAATTAATATCTTTATCCTTGGAGTAAAGACGGCTCAACATTATTATCCATACCGAAAATAAATTTCCACTTGCAAGATTTGGCATGATAAAGGTTCTGAGCCCACCAAGGGGACAAATCAAACAAGACGTACTTGCACACGATTCTCCATATTAAATGTCAGCAATCGTCATGTAATTAATAATATTTCCCAAGATATAAGGTATCGAATCCCAATGATTCTCTTCCTATCATAAGTCAAAGTAATAGTTATTAATTTCACGCTATCCTATTTAAGGGATGGAGATTAAGAAGCAGCACACCACTGAGGTCTAATTCTTGTATATTCAGTACCGAAGAATTTATCCTCCTGTAGGTCCTATTCAGCGCATCCAAATGCACTAGTATAATCTCTTGGTCAAGACAAGTCAATCCGAGTCTTATACATCAACCTTTCATGAAAATTAACTAAATTATGAGGAGATGTTAATTTGATCTTCTGTGATCTGGTATCACGAAATTAACTACAACGTAATACGTACTGACTTTATTGAACGGGTTTGCAATAAATATATATAACATTCATTCATATTAAGCAACAGTGATTAATAATTTATTTTAGTAAATAAATGAGAAAAACACAGTTTGGTTATACAAAGTAAAAGCATACTTTTCTGTATAACCCCAACAATCTCCCACTTATACTCAAAGTCTGCTTTTAAGTATACTACAGCATGTCTCGTGTTCTATGTGACATCTAATGTCACCTTACACGAACCTAATAATTTCTCCCACTTATACTCAAAGCAGATTGGCAATGTTCTTGACACCCATTCCTTCCACATGTCTCTCGAATGTACTCTGAGGCAGACCCTTTGTGAATGGATCTACTAGGTTGTCTTCCGATGCAATATTTGCCACCTTAATGTCTCCTCTCTTTACGATTTCTCGTATAAGATGGTATTTTCTTTCAATGTGTTTGCTGGCCTTGTGTGCTCTTGGTTCCCTTGAATTTGCAACTGCTTCGGCATTATCACAGTAGACCGTGATTGTGCTGGGCAAATCCGGGATAACGTCCAAGTCACTTAGGAAGTTCTTGAGCCAAACCGCCTCCTTCGCCGCTTCACAAGCTGCTACGTATTCAGCTTCCATGGTAGAATCGGTGATGCATTTCTACTTTAGGCTTTTCCATGTTATGGCTCCTCCCCCCATGCAAAACACATTACCCGAGGTAGACTTTCTGGAGTCTATGTCTGATTGGAAATCTGAGTCCGTGTAACTGATGGGGATTAGACTGTCTGACTGTTAAACCAACATTCTGTCACGTGTCCTCTTCAGATACTTCAGAATGTTCTTTACCGCAGTCCAATGTGCTTTCCCCTGGTTGCTTTGATATCTAGCTACCATGCCTACGACAAAGCAGATATCTAGTCTCGTGCACAGCATTGCGACATGAGGCTTCCTACAGCCAAAGCATAAGGGATGCATTTCATGTCATCTATCTCATTCTGTGTTTTGGGACACATTTTCTTGGATAGATGGATTCCATGTCTGTAGGGCACAAAGCCTTTCTTGGAATCTTGCATGCTGAAGCTTTTCAAAACAGTGTCTATATAATAGGCTTGTGAAAGCCCGAACATCCTTTTCTTGCGATCTCGAGTGATCTTGATCCCTAGGATGTGACCGGCTTCACCTAAATCCTTCATATCAAACTATTTTGACAGCCATGTCGTTATGTCCAATAACACCTTTACATCATTTCCGATGAGCAGTATGTCGTCAACGTATAGTACCAAAAATACCAATGCAGTTTCGTCACGCCTTTTGTAAACACAACTTTCAAAATTATTTTGATCAAAACCGTAGGATTTTATAACTTGATCAAAACAATGATTCCAAGCACGGAGGATCTTTGCTTCAATTTTATAAATGGACTTCTTGAGCTTGCAAACCAGATGCTCTTGACCTTTTTCAATGAAGCCTTCGGGTTGTTGCATATAGATTTCTTTGTCAAGACTTCCATTTAGGAAAGCTGTCTTGACATCCATTTGTCAGATCTCAAAGTCTAAATGCGCAGCAATCGACAAGAGAATGCGGATGGACTTGAGCATGGCTACTGGCGAAAAGGTTTCCTCATAGTCGATCCCTTCTTTCTGAGTATACCCTTTCGCCACTAGTCTTACCTTAAAGGTTTCAACCTTTCCGTCCGGTCCCCTTTTTCTCTTGTATACCTACTTGCATCCAATGGGTTCTACCCCATCGAGTGGTTCGACTAGCTCCCACACTTTGTTGTGATCCATTGAACCCATTTCGGCTTCCATTGCTGTTTGCCAATAAGTTGCATCTTTGTCTTTGATCGCCTCATTGTAGGACCAGGGATCTGATTCTTCGCCTGAGATCAAGTCCAAAGACTCTCCAATCCCTAAGAATCGCTCGGGTTGTCTGACAATCCTCCCACTACGATGAGGTTCCGGTTGTGAAGGCGTGACGTTTGGTATATCATTTTGTACAGTTGGCAATGGAGTTGGCCCCTTAAGTTCTTCCAAGGTAATTTCACTTCTAGGCTTTTTATTGTTCATATAGTCTTCTTCCAAAAATTTAAAGTGTGTACTGATTACGACCTTTTGATCTTTGGGACCATAGAACATGCATCATTTCGTCCCTTCGGGGTACCCAATGAACAACCTTAATTCCAAACGTGCATCCAACTTACCAGCTTCCTTGTCCAACACGTATGCCAGACACCCCCAGATCCTGATGTGTCCATAACTTGGCTTGCGCCCTGTCCACAACTCTCTCGGGATTTTAGGAACTGATTTGGATGGCACTAAGTTTAGAATATAGGTTGTTGTTTCCAAAGCATAACCCCAGAACGATTTTGGTAAATCTGCATTGCTCATCATTGATCTTACCATTTCTAAAAGCGTTCTATTTCTTCGTTCTGCAACCCCATTTTATTGAGGGGTACCGGGTGCAGTCAACTGGGATTCAATCCCCTCTTCCAACAGATAGTTCAAGAATTCATCACTGAGGTATTCGCCTCCACGATTAGATCGTAGAAACTTGATAGTCTTTTCCTTATGATTCTCTGCTTGAGCCTTAAATTCTTTGAATTTATCGAAGGTCTCAAATTTATGCTTCATTAGGAAAATGTATCCGTAGCGTGAGTAGTCATCGATAAACGTAACGAAATACTCATAGCCACCTCTAGCTTTGATTTGCCTTGGACCACACACGTCGGTGTGAACGATTTCTAACACTTCCTTAGCTCTAAGCCCCTTGGCTCCGAATGCCCTCTTGGTCATTTTACCCTCCAAGCACGATTCGCAAGTTGGAAACGGTTCAACCTAGAGAGACCCTAATGAACCATCTTGAACCAACCTTTGAATCCTTTTTGGGTTAATATCACCTAATCTTAGGTGCCAAAGAAGTATTTCGTTCACGTTAGCCGAATGCTTTCTTTTACATGAAATAGTAGATGAGTTATAATATGCATTTTGTGAGTGGTGTGCACAGTTTATAATATAGAGATTGTTTCGTAAAGTTCCATGACAGATAATCATATCGTTATGAAAAACAGTAACATGTTTATTAAAACGAACATAATATCCATCAATAAATAGTTTAGAAACTGAAATAAGGTTTTTCCGAAAAATAGGAACATAAAGAACATCTCTTAAAATTAAAAACTGGTCTTCAAAAGATAGGTGCACGTCTCCCACTGCTTCAGCTGCCACTCTCGTAGTATCGCCTAGCGTGATGAGGATCTCACTTCCACTAAGTTGCCGGGTCCGCTTGAACCCCTGTAACGTGAAATAAACATGATTAGTAGATCCCATATCAATTACCCATGAATGGGCAGCGTACTCCGCCAAACAAGTTTCAACAACTAGTGAGTGAGAATTACCTTTCTTTCAATTCCTTTTGGGTTTGGAACAGGCCGATCTCCAATGTCCTTTTTCACTGCAGTTGTAGCACTTTCTCTTAGCTGGACTCTTTAATCCACCCTCCTTCTTCACCTTACCTTTGCCCTTGGCAACACTTGAGTTAGCTTGGCTTTCGTTCTTGGTTTTCTTCTTCTTCTTACCTCCCTTTGGCCTAGAAGAAGAAGATGGACCAATAGCCGCTAAAGCTTGGTTGCTCCCTCCTAAAATCCCTTCGGCCAAAACAAGAGCTTGCAGCAGGTCAGGCAAGGTGAACTTCTGATTGTTCATCTGATAATTCAACCTGAACTGCTCAAAGCTTTTGGGCAGGGAATGGAGTATGAAATCGATTTGGGTCTCGATGTTTTATTCAGCTCCAAGCACCTCAAGTTTGTTAAGGTGAGCCATCATCTGGAGAACATGATCCCTCACGGGTGTTCCCTCCACCATTTTCATAGAGAGCATATCCCTCATGGTGATCTGGCGAGCTATACGGTTCTGATGTTGAAACATCGCTTTAAGATTGATCATGATGTCCGCAGCGGTCTCAACATTTTGGTGTTTGCGTTGCAACACATCTGACATTGAAGCCAAGATGGTACACTTTGCCATTTCGTTAGAACGCTCCCATTCAGCATATTCTTTCTTAACCTTTTTTGTAGCCTCGTCTGATGGCTTCTCTGGTTTGGGTGCAGTTAGAACCCAGTTATGGCTTTGTACAGTGAGGACAATAGTGAGTTTTTGATACCAATCAACAAAGTTTTCTCCAGTTAGCAGATTGTCTTTCAGTATATTGAACAATGAATTAAAAGGTTGCGACATGATGAAACTGAAAATAAACATTTATCTTGTGTCAATATCCGGATCAACACAAAGAAAATCACATAATTCGATCACATGATTCATATTGAAATCTCAAAAAAATATGAACATGCATCAGCCAACATATCAAAACAGATTTAAATGAGCCTCGTGGGAGGGCCATCATTTAAATCACATTCAAGCAGGTTACAAACAATTACAGTTACAAACCTTTAATCTCAAAAATTAATAGTCGGCTCCCACTTGACCAATATAAAATTAACAGACACTTCGGTGAAGTATATGCATATCAATTTTATACCTAAATAATATCCATTATTAAATACATAATTACTACTTCGTTTTGAACGAGCCTCGTGGGAGGGTCATCGTCGCCACTAATAATAATTCACAATCGTCCTTTTGGAAATTTATTCATGTGAAAACTATCTTTTGACCGTCCCATAGGGGAATTTCCCCAAAAGATTTCACAAATAAATAAATCATGGAGGTCAAAATTAATTCGATTCAAAACCAAATTAATTATTAAAACATACTTAGTAATTTTTCGTTGAGCAATTCTCATTGCAAACACATTTAAACACATTGGGCACATATTATCCAACTGTCATGGTTTGATTTTCCTTTATACGGATCTTGGATCTTGAAAAACAACATCTTGAATTTCTCCCACTCGTGCTCGATAAAAAAAAAATTCCATACTTTGAACGCCACGCCAAGCAGCTCCTAGATATATAGGAGGATGCACGCCCAAGATCGACCGACCCTTGGCCCGGCGACCGCGCCCCAAGACTCCTAGGCATGGCGCACATCGCATTGGTCATCTACCAGGTCTCGTCGGCGATTTTCGGAAACATGCATCGGCCTCAAGACGCCTTATATATGGGCTCGCCGTGCCGTGCCTTGTCCGCGTGCGTGCCTAAGGCGCGATCCGTCCGCGCCGTGTGCCGGGCCCATCCAGCGTCGTCGCGTGCCTCCCTTGGCATGTTTCGCGCGACGTACTTCGCCCACATACGGTTCCGGATCCATTTTTATTCCTCATCTCCGTCTTCGTCTTCGATCAGGTTACAATTTATTTAACGAAAAATAAATACACCTTAAATCTAGACTAGTCTATTACACTTGAACAAATCAAAATAGCCTAATCTACTCGTTGATTTTCTTACGAGAAAAATAGATCCGAACGAGTCGAATTAAAAATCATTCATTCATTCATACGCATGAAAATTAAACACATTAAATACCATGACACATTAAATACCATAATTTAAATAACAATTTAAAAAATTAGAGCTCGAAACCAGAGCTCTGATACCAGTTGTTGGGAAAATAGGGGTGCCTGGATCTATTCGAGATGATTTTAAATACATATTTAAATTAATCAATTAATTACTAACATGAATTAATCCTAAATCAATTCAACATAATAATTAATAAACGAATAAATAACATGCGTACAAGTAATCGACGTAAATCCTAAGCATGTGGAATCTAGGAGTTACGAGATTACTACCTCTTGTAGAGACGACGGATGAGACAACAGATCAACCCAAAAAGCCTTCCCAAATATGTCCCAAGACCACGAACGCAATCCGGTGGGAGGATTCTCACGAACGATTTTAACAAGAGGAAAAACAAAAATATTTTGCCACCACCTTTGTGGATTTCTAATATTTCCAACACATGGAATTGCAATTGGGAATGAAAAATTCATCCCCTATTTATAGGGCTAGGGTGGCCGATTTTTTGGAGGAAAAAATAAGGAAGAAAATCTTTTTCTTGGTCTCCAAGAAATTTTGAATATATCTCCTATATACTTTTCTCTTTAATTAAATTTTTTTCGAAAAATACAAGGAATAAAGAGTCAAGATTTGACTTCTTGATTTTATGGGATAATTATGTTTCCAAGAATACTTATCTCTTTCCATAAAATCTTTTCAAGAAAATCAAGAAAATCTTTCTTCTCCTTTAATCCTACAATTTTCAAAAATTTCATAGAAATATTAGGCAAGAATATTTTCTTCACTCTTTCATTAATTGGACTTTATTTTGGGCTATTTGAGGGGCCTTTAGGAGAATTAAGATTGGACCTCAAATGGACTATTGAAACTATAATATTGGGCCAAATATTATTCAAAGTCCAATAATATTAATTTATTCCACTATAAAATTAATATTGAACTATCCATCTTAATCCATATTACGACTTCACTGAAATATGGCTCCCAGTCGTCATTTTCCGTGTTTAAGATTATTGTAGTCCATTAATTAATTAAGCCACTGAACAAGTTTTGTTTAATTAATATCTTTATCCTTGGAGTAAAGACAGCTCAACATTATTATCCATACCGGAAATAACTTTCCACTTGCAAGATTTGGTATGATAAAGGTTCTGATCCCACCAAGGGGACAAATCAAACAAGACGTACTTGCACACGATTCTCCATATTAAATGTCAGCAATCGTCATGTAATTAATAATATTGCCCACAATATAAGGTATCGAATCCCAATGATTCTCTTCCTATCATAAGTTAAAGAATAGTTATTAATTTCACACGATCCTATTTAAGGGATGGATATTAAGAAGCAACACACCACTGAGGTCTAATTATTGTATATTCAGTATCGAAGAATTTATCCTCCTGTAGGTCCTATTCAGCGCATCCAAATGCACTAGTATAATCTCTTGGTCAAGTCAAGCCAATCCGAGTCTTATACATCAACCTTTCATGATGGTTTGTTCATTTTCATCTAGGTTGTGAATTTTACTTAATTACGAGGAGCTGTTAATTTGATCTTCTGTGATCTGATATCACCAAATTAACTACAACGTAATACGTACTGACTTTATTGAACGGGTTTGCAATAAATATATATAACATTCATTCATATTTAAAAGCAACAATGATTAATAATTTATTTCAGTAAATAAATGAGAAAAACACAGTTTGGTTATACAAAGTAAAATCATACTTTTCAGTATAACCCCAACAATAAGATGCGGTGTAGTTCAGCCTGAAAGCTCGTAGAGGAAAGTTAGTAAGCTGCTGAGTGCAGTCTGAAAACTTAAAGTAGTAGTAGTGTGTTAAGGAATTTTTCTGAGGATCAGAGAGAGTGGACGTAGGAGCTTGAGCCTCTGAACCACTATAATTTGTTGTGTTGTTTATTGCTTTCTGTATTGCATTTACTGTTGCATATTTTTACTGATGCATACAAAGGTTTTTTCTAAACTCAGTTTGAAACAATCCTCTGAATCTACATTAACCTACTCACAGCCTAACCACTGTTTTCATAAGGGAAAAAGGTATTTCAGCAAGTTAAAATGAGTATAAACTTAGGGCCTACACATTCCTCACCTTAGTTAGCTAGTGTAGATAGCTATCAAACTGAATAACTCTCTAAGTGTTCAGTAAGATTGTTATCTGGACCAAGCTAATCAGGATCAGTTGAGCCAATTTGAAGGACTAAAAGCAAACTCAAAGTGAATCTCTCAGTAGACTTTTACTCAGAGAGATTTGTGCTTCTCAGGACTGAAACTCAAAAAATCCTGACTCACTGATCTAGTAAGTTTTGAAAAGTTGAAAAACACTATAAACGTGTATTCCCCCCCCCCTCATACACGTGTGTGACTCGTTCTCGGGACCAACATAGGTCTTCTGGTCTTGTTATCTGGTGGTCATCTGATCTTCAGGTCTTCTAAGTCTTCAGCTTCATGGCTTCACCTAATTATCTGACTACCTGATCTTCTGATTTACTCTTCTGATGTGATCTTCTAATCTTCAAGACTTAACCTATACATATTGAGTTCCCCACCAATATGTGATCTATCTATTACATCAGTTGTCTATACATCTCAGCTGGTCATCCTAATTTCTAATACCTCAGTCAGCTAACAGGTCTGACTGGTCCTATTACAACTTGTTTTGGAACTTCCATCAAAACTACTAATTTCCTAGCACAACACTGAATCCGTTGTCATAGAATTGTGAAACCAATAACAGGTTGTACTTTAAACCATCGACATACGAAACTCCAGAAACCTTTACATCATCATTGACTAAGGTTTCGAATCCTTTGGTAAAACCAAAGTTGTCATCACCAAAGAGTACATGTGGGCCTTCTTGTTCTATGTATGAACTGAGGAGATGCTTGTTGTCTGTCATGTGCCTTGAGCATCCACTATTGATGTACCAGATAGTTGCTTGTACACCTTTTTATTGGCCAAACCCACACGAACCTGCAATCAAATCAGGCTTTAGGTAGCCCAGTAGGATCGGTTCCTGAGGGGTTAGAGTTACCTTTAGGGATATAAACAAACAAGGAACTTCTATGGTAATTATCATGATCAGAAGGCCTGATTTGTCTCTTCATGTGTTTTCTGATCATTATGATAATGAGTGTGAGCCTTGGATGAGACACGTGGGAATTTTCTTGGTAACTTGTCTTCTTTTAATCCAGTGGGGCTCAGGTGCAAATGTTCTAGGTTTCTGATTATAAGGGTAGGTACGACTGCTCCCATCAAAAGATTCATATCTCCCTTTCGGAATGTTCTAGGCACGTTACCTTTGGCATGCTGGTAAAAAAACAGCTTGGACTAAGTTGACTTCAGTTGGGACTGTCCCTTGCGAGATGGTCCAGGTTGGTGTCTACTCTGTTGATTGGGTTGAGGTCTCTTTAGAAGAACCGGATTCTTCTGTTGATTCCTCGGCTGGTGTCTAATCAGTTGGGGTCCATTTCTGTTCCCTTTCTAATTAGGCACTTGCTTTGCCTGGTCAGCTGGTCCTTTACCCTTATTAGATACAATTTTTTCATAATTTGTATCCTTATCAGAGACTCGTTTGGTTACACTATTCTGATGTGAATCAGATTGGACACTTGAGGATCCAGAAGGGCTTTCATACCCAATACTCTTCTTATCAGTTGGCTTGCAATAGTAGTTGTTCAAGTTCTGAATAGTTTTAGATGATTTTGTAAAAACTTCTACTTTCTTTTGCAAACTGTCCTCACTAATTTTTAGTTTCTCATGCAGTCGGAAGAGTTCATCAAACTTAGCATGAAGGACTTTAAGATCATCAGCTTGTTTTACGTTGAGAGCCTATTATTCTTTAATCAATTTTTCCTGATCAGAAGTACTGACATTCAGAAACTCCAGTTCTGTGGTCATCTTCTGAATAGTTTTAACTAATTTTAGTTCAGCAGTTCTACTTGTTGTATTTTCCTTGACAAGCCGAATGTTCTCAGCCCTTAGGTTATCATTCTCAATTTCCACATGTGTCTAAGTGTCTATTGCATCAGAGAGATCATCAAGCAATTGCTCATTATAGAGTTGCAGGTCAATCTCTCCGGCAGGTGTGCTCAGCACAGCAGGTGTGGAAATAGAAAGCACAGAAGGTTTAGAGATTACCTCAGTTTGGTCAGCTTTCTTGGCCATGAGGTAGTTGTTGTCATCAGATGAGAATATCAGATTGTTGACATCTTCAGTAGTGGTCATCAGGCAGAAATCCTCAATAAATGAATATCCCGAGTCATCTGAAGGTAGATAAGAGTCATCAATACCAGAAGTGTCTGCAACCATTGCTTTTATTTCCTTATATCTTTGCTCTCTTCTGTTTTGCTTCTCTTCTCTTTTTTTAGGAGTCAGGTCAGGGCGGTCGACACTGTAGTAACCTGGTTTTTGACAGTTGAAGCACGCTCCAGAATCCTCAGAATTTCTTCTGCCAAGTGAGTCTCTTCTCCTATATGATCTTTCAGGAGATTTTCCAGTTTGCCTGTAATCAGAACCTCTTCGATCTGATCTATCATCTCTAGTTGATATCTTTGTCTGACATTACTCGTCCTAGATCACTAAGTCTGTTGACTCCTTGAGTAATCCTCCCATCAAGCAGGTTAATAGATTCGTTTGGTAGCATCTTAAGCTTCTCAAATTTGACCAGTTCAGCTTGCAGTCTGCTATCCTTAATCAGGTCATTACCTTCGCATATTTCAGCAAGAGTATCCCATACCTCTTTAGAAGTTTTCAGATACTTGACTTTTTCACGTGTAGTATTGTCCAATGTCTTCATGATGAGATGTCTGGCAACTGTATCCAGATTGGACAACTTCCTTTCGTCAGCGTCCATCAGAGAATGCTCTTTCTGATCCTTGCTCCAGTAGGATGATCTGGATCACGATCAGCTCCTTCAGCCGGATTAGTGTAATAGATGACGATTGGTCCTTGTTCAAGAACTTCCGTCATCCTATTGCTTATAACACCCATATGGTCGCTCATGTAGATTTTCCAGTCGGCATACTCATCGATAGAGAACTTGGGCAGATCATGATTCATGAGTTTTTTTTTAAATGGATTTTTCAAGATCAGTTCAAGTGACCACAAAGGTTCATCCTCAAGAACCGATGATATTCAAAGCCAGTGGTCAGTAGAACCACTGCTCTGATACCACTTGTAGGTCCCGAACGGGTTTCGTGAGTTGGAAGTCTAGAGAGGAGGGGTAAATAGACTTCCAAAAACTTTGTGTGATCAGTTGTGATGGCAAGTTAACTGATGTAGAGTGCGTGTGAGAATCAGTACGATCTGATATCCAACTTACTGATTAATGTGAAGCAAACCAGTTCGGTGTCTATCAGGCCAGCTGATGTGCGGGAGCCTGTTATAACCCGTGAAGAAAAATTAGTTTTCACAAATCAGATTCTAAGGTTTTCTTATACAAATTAGGTGACAAAGTATCAAACTGATCAGATCAGGTGCTTGATGCATAACTGATCTATATTAGAAAATGCATGTTCAATTTAAATATCAGGTGTGTGAGTAGTGTAAAACAGATAAGACACATAAGGTTTATAGTAGTGTAAAACAGATAAGACACATAAGGTTTCCGTAACCTTACTCATAAGGTATGATCCAATATATATAGGCATGAAATCGAATTAGTCATTGGAGAGAAATTCGAATTTTGGTCTATTTAAGGTAGGTGTGCAGGTCTGATTTAACGTGCCCAGAGGCGGCATGGCCAAATACGAGCTTCGTCGTCCTTTATAGTTGTTTGACTCTGAACCGCTTTGTCCTACATTATCAGTTCCGTACGTACGTGTCTCGCTCTCATTGGTTATCAAGTACACTTATTCGGCGCTTGATTTACCAACTTAGGTTGACATTCTTCTTATCTGATTGACTTGTACGCCTTAGGTAAACACTTGTGTGTTATCTGGTTGAACTGACCTAATCAATTTCCAACTGATCAGTCTACCTGATTAAGTCTTCTGATGTAGGTTGTCTTAGCACAACTTACTGATTCTTCTGGTGTTCTTCTGATGTAAGTCTTCGTAAGGTCTTCTGGTTTTATTTAGAACTAGTCTTCTAATCTTCAGGTCTTCTGAGTCTTCAGCTTGATGTCTCTCCTGACTATCTGACTAACTGATCTTCTGATCTTCTAATCTTCTGATCTTCAAGACTTACGTTCCCCCTTAATATGTGATCTATCTATTACATCAGTTGTCTATAGATCTCAGCTGGTCATCCTATTCTGATTTCTAAATCATCAGTCAGCTAACAGGTCTGACTGGTCCTATTACATCTGTTTTGGAACTTCCATCAAAACTATAAATTTCCCAACATAAGGGAATAAAATAAACTTTTTATAAGGGTATTTTAGTCACTTTTAGATAATGAGACAAAAAAAAGTTAATTGTGTATGTAATTATTAGGATATGAGATGTAATTTAGTGATATTTATAGGGTGATAGGTTGAAACTCTACAGTTACTTTATCGATATGTTGTGT
The DNA here is from genome assembly GCA_037126765.1 of Stenogyne calaminthoides. NCBI lineage: Eukaryota > Viridiplantae > Streptophyta > Magnoliopsida > Lamiales > Lamiaceae > Stenogyne > Stenogyne calaminthoides. The sequence goes on along the minus strand of JBBCBC010000033.1, from coordinate 18,589,852 downwards.
ATATGACAAAAGACATACATTTTTTAATTTGAGTAACACTTCTGTGAATCAGGTTTATATATGAACTCTATCATTATTATGCACAATATCTATCATTGTTGTGTACAAAAATTATCATTGTTCAAGATATGCTTTATTTTTCAATTAATGATAGTTTTTGTATATAACAGTGATAATTATTTTGCATAACAGTGATATTTTTGTACATAACCGTGATATTAAAAAAAATAGAGTTCATAGTGAACTTGAGGTCGCACAAATTTTTTCTTTAAAATTTGAGCAATAAAAAAAAGGTGGAAGGAGTATTATACATATGAAAATATATAATTTATATACTTATTTGTATTATATGAGATCATTATTAGTTCAGTTACCATAAATTAATTGCATACTATTGACATTAGACTTAAATTATTAAATAAACAATTTAAAATTAAATTATTAGTTGAATTGTAAAACGACATGACTATGTGATTGTGATAAAGCTCGATTTATATACTTATTTGTACGATTATTATATGATCTGAGATTTAAATTGATCAGTCCAATTATTATAAATTAATTGCAAGTACTATTAACATTTGACTTAAATTATAGTTGATTAAAAGATTGTAAAAAAACATTACATTGGTTGTTATTAAACTCAGTACCCACATAAGAGAAAATATTAATTGAGACCAACACAAGAAAAAGAGTTGATTTTGGGAATGACGCTAACCTTATCAGACACTAGATTCTCTTTAAAGTTTTAGAGAATATAATTTTGACTAATGGTATCTTATAATTTTGACTAATGGTATCTTATGGTATGACCATTAATAAGAGTTAGAGACAACTATAGAACCTTAAACTTTTTAAGAAGATTAATTTTGGATAGTACGTGTTGCCATATCCAGAGTAACTAGGCGGGATATTTTGAAATGTTGGGAAATTTATAGTTTCGATGGAAGTTCCAAAACAGATAATGTAATAGGAACAGTTAGACCTGTTAGCTGACTGATGATGTAGATAGCAGATAAGATGACCAGCTGAAGTATATAGACAGCTAAAGTAACAGATAGATCACATATTGAGGGAGAACTCAATATGTATAGGTTAAGTCTTCAATATCAGAAGATCAGATATGCTGAAGATCTGATAATTGAAGCAGATAAGCTGAGGATCAGATGAGCAGAAGAGTTCAAGACAGAAGACCCTTTCAGAAGACCTACATCAGGTAACAACAAGAAAAGGTTTTTAAGTTGTGCTAAGACAACTTACGAACAGATGACCTAAATAAGGAAGACAGATCAGTGTTCGAATTGATCTGTGTCAGCTCCATCAGGTGACTACTTCAATGTTACCTAGTACGAGTCAAGTGTTAAGACAAGAAGAATGTCAACCTTGTTACTTATTCAAGTGCTGCGAATCGTACTTGATAACCAATGAGGAGTCGACAACACACGTACAAAGTTCTGACAGACTGCAGAATGGCGGTTCAGTGTCAACGGCTAAAAAAGGACAAGCTTGCATGCTTTCGGCCATGCCGTCCCTGGAGCACGTCAAATCCGTCTGCAGACCTACCTAAAATAGACCGAAATTTGAATTTTTCTCCAATGGCTAGTTCGATTTCGTGCCTATAAATAAGGGATCAAACCTTCATAATAAGGTTACGGAAATTATCATCAAGCTCAAGCTCAAGCAATTTTCAATTTTGAAGATTATTTCTTAAGTGTTCATCCCTTAGTTCTTAGCAAGAATACTTATCCTCTAGCTTTAGGCTACTTAGAAGATAGGATAGTATTTCAGTTGGAACAAAACAAATCTTATACCCAGACACTGTTAGGTTAAGTTTGTTATAGCAGGATTCTATCTAGGGTTTCTAGATTAGATTTCTGGGATTGGTTGAGTGAGAACTCGTTAAATATCTGTTGGTTGTATTGTGTTGGACTAACACATTAAACTAAGTCCAGTTGGTTAAGTTGGTGCCCCTACTGATAGTGAAGAGTGGACGTAGGACAAGTTGTCTGAACCACTATAAATATGTGTGCCTTTAATCTGCTTTACACATACTTGCACATTACTCTTGTTATCTGCATGCATATTCTGTACCAGGATTAGACTAAAATCAAGCTACTGATCTGATCAGCTTAACACTTTAGTTATCTGATTCAAACCAGATTGGTCAGAATCTTCAGTTGAGTAAAACTAGTTTTCACACGGGTTAACTAATCTATCGCACCATCAGTTAAACTGATAGACGCCAAACTGATATGCCTGTCAGATCAGTAAGTCGGATATCAGTCCAAACTGATCCACTTCGCACTCTGATCAGATAAACGTGCAAATCACATCTGATCCACGAAATGTTTTTAAAGTCTATTCACCCCTCCCCTCTAGACTTCAACCCTCACTGAAACCCGTTGGGACCTACAAGTGGTACAAAGCAGTGGTTCTTCCGACCACTGGCTTTGAATATCATTGGTTCTTGAGGAAGAACCTTTGTGGTCACTTGAACTGATCTTTGAAAACTGTTTTCAAAACTCACATTCTTTCAAAATCACCACAAACATGGATAACACTTCAGGTATGCATCATAATCTACCCATGTTTTATGTTGATGAGTATGCAGATTGGTCCATAGACATGAGAGATCATCTGGGAGTGATCAGTAACAGAATGGATGAGATTCTTGAGATAGAACCGATTATCATCTATCACTTTAACCCAGCTGAAGCAGGAGATCCTACTCAACCAGTTGGAGCAAGAATCAGAAAGAGTCCCTCTCTGATGGATGCAGATGAGAGGAAATTGTCTAATCTGGATACTGTTGCTAGACACCTCATCATGAAAAATATGGATGCTACTACAAGAGAGAAAGTGAAGTACCTGAAGACAGCTAAGGAAGTCTGGGATACGCTTGTTGAAATCTGTAGGGGAAATGAACTGATCAAAGACAACAAACTGCAAGCTGAGCTAGTTGTATTTGAAAAACTTAAGATGCTGCCGAATGAAACATTTGATCAATTTGATGGAAGGATCACACGAGGAGTCAACCGATTTCGTGATCTTAGACGAGTAATGTCAAACAAGGATATCAACTACAAGATTCTCAGATCGTTGACTAAGAAATGGGATACCAAGGTGACCGTGATTAAGGACTGTCAAGATATTGCTACCATGAAGCCAAATGATCTAATCTTCAGTTTGAAAGCCCATGAGTTCGACCTGATAGAGAGAGGACAAGGATCAGATGATGTACCTATTGAAGCTGCTGCAAACTCAGCTAAATCTATTGCATTCTAGGCAACTAGCAGCAGTTCACGAATCGTAGAACCAGTTGGAAACATCATCAGCCAGGCCTAACAGATTGCACTCCTAACAAGGAAACTTTAACGAACAAATGTTCAGATGGGCAAGTACAGAAAGTTCTATGATGACTATCGACAAGCAGAGGAAGAGATCGAAGACCTTCTGAAAGATCACAAGAGAGATATCGTTCTTCAGATGATAGGGACAACAGAAGAGATGACCGGAAAGATGATCACAAAGATGAAAGGAAAGATGATCGGAGAGAGGATCGCAGAGAGAGCAGACGAGATGAAAGATCAGATAAAAGAGGATCTTATTATAGATATAATGGAAAGTCTCCTGACAGATCATACCGAAGAAATGATTCATCGAACAGAGGAAATTCTGGAGATTCAAGAGTTTGCTACAACTATCAGAAACCAGGTCACTATAATGTTGGTTGCCCCGATCTGACTCCCAAAGAAAGAGAAGAGAAACGAAACAGAAGAGAACAAAGGTACCGAGATAGAAAAGTTATGGTTGCAGACACATCTGGAATTGACGATTCTTATCTGCCATCAGATGACTCTGGATATTCATCTGTTGAAGATTTCTGTCTAATTACCACAACTGACGATGTCGATGATTTGAACTTCTCATCTGATGACGACATTTGTCTGATGGCCAGAGAAACTGACCAGTCTGAGGTAATCTCTAAACCTTCTGTGGTTTCCTGTTCTACACCTGTTGTGCTTAGCACATCTGCTGGAGAGATTAACCTGCAGGTCTACAATGACCAATTGCTTGATGATCTCTCTAATGCAATAGATACTTATACACGAGTGGAAGTTGAAAATGATAACCTAAGGGCTAAGAATATTCGGCTTGTCAAAGATATTTAAGTTAGTAAAGAAGCTTAACTAAGATCAGCTGAAACTGTTCAGAAGGTGACTAAAGAACTAGAGGTTCTAAAAGTCAGTACTTCTGATCAGGAAAAGCTGATTAAGGAACAGTTGGCTTCTAATGAAAGACAAGCTGGAGAACTCAAAGTCCTTCAGGCTAAGTTTGATGAACTCTTCCGACTGCATGAGAATCTGAAAATATCTGAGGACAATTTGCGTAAGAAAATAGAGGTTTTCACGAAATCTTCTAAGACTGTTCAAGATCTGAACAACTATTTTCGTACGCCAATTAACAAGAAGGGAATTGGGTATGAGGACCCTTCTGGATCCTCAAAAGCCCCATCTGGTTCACATCAGAAAAGTGTAACCAAACGAGTTTCTGATCAAGATACACGAAAAGTCAAATGTGTATCAGATAAGGGAAAAGGATCAGCTGACCAGGCAAGGCAAGCGCCGGATCAGAAAGGGAACAGAAATGGACCCCAACTGATCAGACACCAGCCAAGGAATCAACAGAAGAATTTTGTTCTTCTAAAGAGACCTCAGCTAAATCAGCAGAGTAGGCCTCAGTCTGGACCATCTCATAAGGGACAGTATCAGCTGAAGTCAACTCAATCCAAGATGCCTGACAAGCAAGCTAATGGTAAACTGCTAAGACCATATATGCCAAAAAAGATATAAATCTTTCAATGGTAGCAGTCTGTACCTATCTTTACAATCAGAAAACTAGGGTTGCTGCACCTGACCCCCACTGGATTAAAAGAAGACAAGTTTCAATGAAAAATCTCAAGTCTTCTGATTCATCCAAGGCTCACACTAATAATCATACTGATCAGATTGCATATGAAGAAACGTATGATTATGTAGATGTTTATGGGAGACAAATCAAGCCTTCTGTGTTCAACAAAGGTGCCAGATTTGTGTGGATCCCGAAAGGTACTTCTAACCCCACCAGGACCCAATTCTACTGGGGTACCTAAAATCTGATTTGCTCGCAGGCTCGAGTGGGCTGGCTAATAAAGGGGGTGTATAAGCAACTATCTGGTACATAAATAGTGGATGTTCAAGGCACATGACTGGAAGTCAACATCTCCTCAGCAACTACATTGAGAAACCAGGCCCACGAGTTCTCTTTAGAGACGACAACTTTGGTTTCACCAGAGGAGTTGGAACTTTAGTGAAAATGATGATGTACATGCTACAGGTGTTTCATACGTTGATGGCTTAAGGCACAACCTGTTATCTGTATCACAGTTCTGTGACAACGGATTTAGTGTTGAGTTCTCATCAAATCAATGCACAATAAAAAATCGAGCGACTCAACAGATTTTGCTAACTGGCTCCAGAAAAGGAACGATTTATATAGCAGATTGGGACAGTTGTCCAAAAAATGCATGCTTGATTGTTAAGAGTTCAAAAAGCTCCAGTTAGATCTGGCACAAGAGAATGAGCCATCTGAACTTCAAAACTCTTAACAAGATAACAAGGATGTCCTTGGTTGTAGGTCTCCCGAATGAAGTATTCTCTAAGGATCAGACATGTACCGCATGTCAAAAGGGAAAACAAGTAAAAGCTTCATTCAAAGGGATACCTTCTCCTCCATCCAGCAGAGTGTTGCAACTGCTCCATATGGATCTATTTGGACCAATTACGCCTCTTAGTTTCAGTGGACGCAAATACACTCTAGTGGTCATGGATGATTACTCCAAGTTCACCTGGGTTGTATTCTTGTATAAGAAGAGTGAAACTACAACAAAGTTACCTGAACTTCTCAAGAAGATTCATAATGAGAATGGTCTCAGCATAGTGAAAATAAGATCAGATAAAGGTACGGAATTCTTGAACCAGTTTATATCTGACTTTTGCTCTGAGTTTGGTATACAGCATGAGACATCAGCCGCAAGAACACCACAATAGAATGGCGTAGCATAAAGAAGAAACAGAACACTTAAAGAAGCTGCACGCACCATGTTAGCTGAGCATGCAACTCAAAGTCGTTTCTGGACAGAAGCTATCAATACAGCATGTCACACGCAGAATAGATGTTCTCTGACTAAGATTCACTTTAAGACACCTTATGAACGGTGGAAGGGCAGAAAACCTCGTGTTTCTTACTTCCATGTTTTTGGGTGCAAATGTTTCATACACAACAATGGGAAGAGTCAGTTAAGAACCTTCGATGACAAGTCAGATGAGGGTATATTATTAGGATATTCCTCAACTAGCAAAGCATTTAGGGTTTTCAATAAACGAACTCTAGTTTTGGAAGAAACACCTCATGTGGTCTTTAATGAGTCAACATCTGATCAAGAGAAATCTGCAGCAGAACAAGAAGTACCAGACAAACCAGATTCACTGAAAATGGATCAATTAAGGCTCAAAGGAAAGGATCCTAAATACGTTACTGTATATGTTCCTAACTTTGATCTTGACGATTCACCAGGTCAGTCAGACCCTAAGGTAAGTACAACTTGTTGGGATTATACTGGAAAGTATGCTTTTACTTTGTATAATCAAAACTGAATTTCGGACATATTTACTGAAATAAATTGTTTATCACTGATGCTTTAAATATCATTGAATGTTACATATATTTACTGCATAACTGTTCAATAAATAGCACGTGTTACATTGTAGTTAATTTAGTGATACCAGATCACAGAAGATTAAATTAACATTCCCTTGTAACTAAAAGTACACCATTCACGACTTAGATGGAAATGAACAATCCATCGTGAAAGGTTGAAGTGTAAGGCTCAGATTGGCTTGTCTTGACCAAGAGATTACACTAGTGCATGACTTATGCACTGAATAGGACCTACAGGAGGACAAATTCTTCAGAACTGAACAAGGAAGAATTAGACCTCAGTGGTTCGTTATTTCTTAATCTTTGTCCCTTAAATAGGATCACGTGTGGTTTGTAACTATTGCTTTGACTTATCATGGGTAGAGAATCAACGAGATTCAATACTTTTTATCTTGGGCAATATTATTGGTCACATGTGATTGCTAAGATTTAATACGGAGAATCGTGTGCAAGTATGCTTGTTCGATTTGCCCCCTTGGGAGGTTCATAAGATTTATCATACCAAATCTTGCAAGTGGAACTAGTTTCCGGTATGGATAATAATGTTGAACCGTTCCTTAACCAAGGACAAAAGATATTAATTAATGGAAAGCTATTTCAGTGGCTTGAATTAATTAATGGGCTAGATAATCTTAAACACGGAAAATAATAACCGGGAGTCATATTGACTGTAATATGGGTTAAGATGGATAGTGCAATATTAATTATGTAGTGGGATTAATTAATATTTATAGGTTTGAATAATATTGTGGCTCAATATTGATAATTCAATATCCATTGGAAGGTCCAATCTTAATTCTCCTAAAGGCCCCCTAAGTAGCCCAACATAAAGTCCAATAACTGAAAAATGTGTTTAAAATAAAATAAATATTGTTGCCTTATTTTTCCTCATAATTTCAAAAATTATGCATTAAAAGGGGAGAAAGATTTTCTTTGAATTTTGTTATGGAATTAAGATATGTATTTGTAGGTCCCGAACGGGTTTTGTGAGGGCAGAAGTCTAGAGGGGAGGGGTGAATAGACTTCTGAAAACTTTTCGTGCAGATCAGGTGTGATTGCAGATTACCTGATCAGAGTGCTTAGTGAGTCAGTTTGGACTGATGTTCAATCTTACTGAGTGCCTGAGGGCAGATCAGTTTGATATCTGTCAGTTTAACTGATAGTGCGGAAGCTTGTAAATACCCATGTGAAAAACCAATTTTATCAAATCAGATTCTCAAGTCAGTTTTCAACCAGCTGACTAAGGTGTCAACCTGAGCAGATCAGTTGCTTGGTGCAGACTGATGTTAACTTAGAATATGTATGCAATTTTAAGCTCAGTTGTGTGAATAGTGTAAAGCAATAAAGATCAAGTAAATGCACACAAGATTTTTATAGTGGTTCAGACGAAACCCGTCTTACGTCCACTCTTCCCTTAACACAGGGGAAACTTAACCAACTTAACTGACTTAACCGACTAGACTTAGTTTTATGTGTTAGTCCAACACTCAACAGATGTTTATCGAGTTCACACTCAACCGATCAGAAATCAGAAACTAGAAACCCTAGTCTGAAATCTTGTGGTGACAAACTTAACCTAACTTTGTGTTTGGGTAAAGAAAGTTTGAGGGTTCCAACTGGAAATCTATCCAGGTGTTTAGGTAGCCAAATGCTAGTGGATAGGATTTCTTGCTAAGAACTATGGGATTAACACTCTAAGAATAATCTTCAAATATGGTGTTCTTCGAGTGGAAATTCTTCTATAGTTTTTGCTTCTTTTTTAGTCTGCTCGATCCGGTATGTTCTCAGTGTTCTTCAATTTTGAAGAGCAATCCCATTTTATAGACCACGAAATCAAAGAGCCGTTGGAGAGCAATTTGAATTTCGGGCTATATTAGGTAGGTTGTAGGATATGATTGTGACGTGCTCTAAATATCGGCGTGGTCGTAGGGATAATTAGCGTCGTTTATGTCTGCAGCATCGAATCCCGCATTGTCAGCTCTTTTTGTACACGTGTCGCTTTCTCCTTGGCTTCGCGAGACGGTACTTCAATATTTGTCCGTTAGACGATTGATATTCCTTTTGTAGAATATTCGTCTTGTCTGGTGTACCATTTTGGTTGACGCCAGGTGCAAGCTGACTTGATCAGATAACTGATCAGTCTAACTTGTAGAGTCTTCTGATGTAGATTGTCTTAGCACAATATGCAGACTCGGCTGATATAGGTCTTCAGGTCTTCTGGTAGTCTTCTGATCTTCAGGTGACTCTGAGCCTCAGTGTCTTCAGTCATACTGAGTCTTCAGGTTTGTTACCGAGTCTTCAGGTTTATCTGAGTCTTCAGGTTCATCTGAGTTTCAGTGTCTTCTGTTTTCACCTGATCTTCTGACTTCTTTTCTTCTGATTTGTTCTTAGCCTTCTGATCATCTGACCTTATCTGGTCATCTGATATTTCGACCTGACCTATACATATTGAGTTCCCCCTCAATATGTGACCTATCTTTTACATCAGCTATCTATACATTTCAGCTGGTCATCTTAATCTGATTCTAAGTCATCAGTCAGCTAACAGGTCTGACTGGTCCTATTACAACCTGTTTTGGAACTTCCATCAGAACTTAAATACAAATTTCCCAATAGTATTCTTGGAATACAAGATTATCTCATTAAATTCAATAAATCTCCCACTTGGTTATCCATATAGTATATTTCGAAAATCTTGAAATATAAAGGGCAAGAAAGATTTTCTTGGTTTTCTTGAAAAGATATTATGAAAGATATATTTTTCTTGAAATACAAGAATATCTCATAAATTCAAGAAGATCCAAATCTTGGATTCTTGTTCCCTATATTTTTCGAAAATTCCATAACAAAGAGGAGTTGGGATTTTTGTGGAATATTTTAATTATGGAGAAAAGAATATATGAGATATATTCAAGATTTCTTGGAGATCAAGAAAAAGATTTTCCCATATTATTTTATCCCAAATTTTCGACCACCACACCTCTATAAATAGGGGATGAGTGTTTCATTCCCAACTACAATTCCATGTGCTGGAAAAATTAGTAAATCCACAAAGGTGGTGCACCAAAGTTTATTTTCCTTTTGTTAATTGTTCGCAAGCATCCTACCACCGGATTGTCGAGCAAGGATTAAGGGAATACTTGGGAAGGTTTCTTTGGTGTGTCTAATCAACGAGGCCATTGCCATTCCAAGAGGTACGTTCACGTTAACTCGTAGTAATTCCGCATGCGTAGGATTTACGTGAACTGTTTATATGCATGATTTGTTGTTAAATTATTATTTGAATTGATATAGGATTAATTCATGCTAGTAATAATTATCAGAATTAAATTTTTATTTAAATATTTATCCCGAATAGATCCGTGCAACTTATTCTCCAACAAGTGGTATCAAAGCCTCGGTTTCGGGCTCTGAATTTAAATTGTAATTTAATTCGCTGTCATTAAATTTGAAATTGGATAGTAGAATTGCTAGATCTTTTTTGCAGGTATCCAATTATCATGGAATTTAATGTGTTTATTTATGCGTGCATATAAATTGTGGTTTTTAATTCTATTCGTTCGAATTCGTTTTGCCTCGTGAGAAAATCAACGAGTAGATTAGGATTTGTTTGATTTGATCAATGTAATAGACTAGTCTAGATCTAAGTTTATTTATTTTTTGTAAATAAATTATAAATAGGATCAAAAAAAACAGGCGCGAGACGAAGAATTAAAGAATAGATCGAGCAAAGACGTGACGACGGCGTGCATCGCGCGAAATGTGCCAAGGAGGCGCGCGACGATCTTGACGTCACTTATGTGGGACGGGCACGATGCCGGTGCGCCACCAAAGATCGGCTCGACGCGCGGGTGCGGACGGGAGACACTCACTGGCACGCACACGGGCGCGCCGACTATGCACGAAGCGGCCGAGGCACGGGCGGGGAGGGAGGGCGATGATTTGTTGCTGGGGACGCGTGGCACTACCGAGGTCTGCGGTGGGTGAGGCGAGGCGAGCGAGTAAGGCGGATGCGCGCGTAGATACGCACGCCGCCGCCGAGCCGAAGCCGCGTACGAGAGGCGGGCTCGCCGAGGTCGCTGAGTTAATCGCCAGCGGCCGCCGGCCGGATGCATGCATCCCGACCGCAGTTTACTTCGGGCGGCATTTCGAGATCGAGTTCTTTTTCAAGACGATCGAGTGGGGAGAAATTTAAGATGGCTTTTTTCTTCAAGACCAAGTCAAGAAAAATCAAACCGCGGACAACTGGATAATTTCCAGCCCAATATGTTTATTTTTCAAATTTTGCTTGATTTATTGTTGTGATATCTTGTGCCTTATTTAATTTGTTTAAATGTGTTTTCATGATTATTGCCCAATGAAAAATCTCACCTTCAAAAATTACTAAGTATGTTTAAATAATTAATTGATAATTTTATTCCGGATAATAAAATTGAATTAATTTTGACCTCCATGATTTATTTATTTGTGAATTCTTTGGAGAAATTCCCCCCACGGGACGGTCAAAAGATAGCTTTCACATGAATAAATTCCAGATGGATGATTGTGGATTATTACTAGTGGCGACGATGATCCTTCCCACGAGGCTCATTCAAAGCAAAATAATAATTCTGTATTTAATCATGGTTATTACTTAGGTATAAAATTGATATGCATATACTTCCCCGAAGTCCCTGTCAATTTTATATTGGTCAAGTGGGAGCCAACTATTAATCTGGATATTAAAGGTTTGTAACTGTTCTTGTTCATAACCTGCTTGAATGTGTTTAAATAATTACCCACCCCACGTGGCTTATTTAAATTGTTTTGAGATGTTGGCTGATGCATGTTCATATATATATATATTTTTTTTGAGATTTTAATATGAAACATGTGATCGAATTTTGTGATATATTTATGCTTATGCATATTATTATTTATTTCAGTTCAGCATGTCGTTACCTTTTTAATCCACTGTTAATATACTTAAAGTCAATACAATATGTATGGAAACCATATTGATTGGAAAGGAAAAATTAAAATTGTCCTAACTACACAAAAGCACAAGTGGATTCTTGACACACCAAAATCAGATGAGCCAACAGACGAGTCAAAAATGCGAGACTCGTCAGATCACCTTGCGAGAGATGTCGTCGCTAAAAATGGTGGAGGACAAACCCGTAAGGGATTACGTCCTCAAAATTGATGGCCCATCTGAACAAACTTGAGGTTCTGAGTGCAGACTATAATCTGGAGACTCAGATGAATTTGGTATTTCACTCTCTGCCCAAAAGTTTCTGAACATTTTGGCCTCACTAGCTGATTTGTTGCAAGCTTTGGTCTCAGCAGAGATGTTGATGTGGCACCAAACTCATGCTTTGACGGCAAGTTGTTTGTCTTCATTTTCTAGGCCAAAGGGAGGCAAGGAAAAGAAGAGGACCAAGAGCCATAAGCAATAAAACTCAACTGTTGCCAAGGGCAATGGTAAGATGAGAATGCTTGTGGTGTCAAGAAAAAAAAACAAAGAGGAAGTGCTTAAACTGCGGTGAAAGAGGACAATGGAGGTTTTGCCTGTTCCAACCCCAAAAGGGACGGAAAGAAAGGTAATTCTCACGCACTAGTTGTTGAAACTTATTTAGCGGCTTATACTTTTCATTCATGGGTGGTTGATACGAGATCCACTAATCATGTTTGTTTCACGGGTTCAAACTGATCCGGCAACTTAGTGGGAGTGAGATCCTCATCACACTGGGCGATGTTACGAAAGTAGCGGTTATTGCAATGCTACGTAAGTGGCAGATATTGCAATGCTACGATAGTAGCGGTTATTATAATGCTACGTAAGTGGCAGATATTGCAATGCTACGATAGTAACGGTTATTGCAATGCTACGCAAGTAGCAGATATTGCAGTGCTACATGAGTAGTGGTTAAAGCAGTTGGAGAAGTGCACCTGTCTTTTAAAGATGAAGTTTTTTTTGAGATTATCTTTATGTTCCCAGTTTTAGAAAGAATTCACTTTCAGTTTCTAAAATTCTATTAACGGATACTTAGTTTCTTCTAATAAGAATGACATCATTTCTTCAAATGATGAGTGTATCTGTTATGGGACATTGGTCAAGTAATCTCTATACAATTAACTGTGCACACCACTCACGAAATGCATCCTATAACACATCAACTGTTTCCGGTAAAAGAAAACATTCATCAGACGTGAACGAAACACTTCTATGGCATCTAAGATTGGGACATATTAATCCAAAGAGGATCCAAAGGTTGGTGAAAGCAGGTTCACTGGAGTCTCTCCAAGTTAAACCAATTCCAACCTGCGAATCATGTTTGGAGAGTAAAATGACCAAGATGGCATTCGGAGCCAAGGGGAATAGAGCCAAAGAAGTGTTAGAAATCGTTCACACAGATGTATGTGGTCCAATGTCAACCAAAGCAAGAGGAGGTTATGAGTATTTCGTCACTTTTATTGATGACTACTCGAGGTACGGTTATATTTTCCTTATGAATCATAAATCTGAGACCTTTGAGAAATTCAAAGAATTTAAGGCTCAAGCAGAGAATCATAGGGAAAAATGTATCAAGTCTCTACGATCCGATCGTGGAGGTGAATACCTCAGCGATGAGTTTTTGAACTACTTGTCTGATGAAGGGATTGCATCCCAGCTAACTGCACCCGGAACCCCTCAACAAATCGGGGTTACAGAGCGAAGAAACAGAACTCTTTTGGAAATGGTTAGATCTATGATGAGTTATGCAGATCTTCCCAAGTCGTTCTGGGGTCATGCCTTGGAAACAGTAGCCTACATTCTGAACTTGGTGCCATCCAAATAGATTCCCAAAACTCCCAAAGAATTGTGGACCGGGCGCAAGCCCAGTTTGAGACACATGAAGATTTGGGGGTGTCCGGCCTACGTGTTGGACAAGGAAGCCGGTAAATTGGATCCTCGATCAGAATTAAGGTTGTTTGTGGGATACCCTGAGGGAACAAAAGGGTGTATGTTCTATGGTCCCGAAGATCAAAAGGTGGTAATAAGCACCCACTTTAGATTTTTGGAAGAAGACTATATGAACAAAAGAAGACTCAGAAATGTGATTACCTTAAATGAGCTAAGAGGGCCAACCTCAATGCCAATTGTACAAGATGACATACCAAACGACACACTTACACAACCGGAACCTCGTCGTAGTGGGAGGGTTGTGAAATAGCCCGAGAGATTCATGGGGATAGGAGAGTCCTCAGACTTGATCCCCGGTCAAGATGAATCAGACCCATGAACATATGACGAGGCAATCCAAGACAAAGATGCAGTTTCTTGGCAAACAGCAATGAAAGACGAAATGGGTTCTATGGATCATAACAGAGTGTGGGAGCTAGTCGAAGGTTGCAAGTGGGTGTACAAGAGAAAAAGAGGACCGGACGGGAAGGTGGAAACCTTCAAGACAAGACTTGTGGCGAAAGGTTATACTCAGAAAGAAGGGATCGATTATGAGGAAACTTTTTCGCCCGTAGCCATGCTCAAGTCCATCCGAATTCTCTTATTGATTGCTGCGCATCTCGACTTTCCTTAACGGATGGATGTCAAGACAGCTTTCCTTAACGGAAGTCTTGATGAAGAGATCTATATGCAACAACCCCAAGGCTTCATTGAAAAAGGCCAAGAACACCTAGTTTGTAAGCTCATGATGTCCATTTACGGACTCAAACAGGCATCCAGAGCTTGGAACCAATGTTTTGATCATGTTATAAAGTCTTATGGGTTTGATCAAAACGAGTTCGAAAGTTATGTGTACAAAAAGCGTGTCGGAATTGCATTGGTATTCTTAGTATTATACGTAGACGACATTCTGATCATCGGGAACGATGTAAAGGTGTTATCAGATGTAAGGGCATGGCTTTCAAAATAGTTTGATATGAAAGAATTAGGGGAAGCTGCACACATCCTTGGGATCAAGATCACTGGAGATCGCAAGAAAAAGATGATAGGCTTGTCGCAAGCTTCATACATAGACACTGTCTTGAAATGATTTAGCATGCAGGATTCCAAGAAAGGCTTCGTACCTTTCAGACATGGAATCCATCTATCCAAGAAAATGTGCCCTAAGACACAAAAGAAGATAGATTACATGAAAGACATTCCATATGCTTCGGCTGTCGGAAGCCTTATGTATGCAATCTTTGTGTACGAGACCAGGATATACGCTTTGCCGTTGGCATGGTGGCAAGATATCAAAAGTAACCGGAAAGAACATTGACGACGATTAAAAAACATTATGAAGTATCTGAAAAGAACTCGGGATAGAATATAAATTTATCAGTCAGATAGTCTGATCCCCATCGGCTACACGGACTTGGATTTCCAATCAGACATAGATTCTAGAAACTATATGCCTCAATTAGTGTGCTTTAATTTGGGAAGTGTAGCCATCAAATGGACGAGTGTGAAGCAGAAATGCATCACTGACTCAACCATGGAAGCAGGGTAAGTAGCTGCTTGTGAAGCAGTGAAGAAACCAGTTTGGCTCTAGACCTTCTTAGTGGACTTGGATGGAGTTCCGAATTTGTCTACCAATATTTGCTAGGGGCAGTTGCAAATTCAAGGGAACCAAGAGTCCACGAGTCAAACAAGCACACTGAAGGAAAGACATCTTATACGAGAAATCATTAAGAGAGGAGATATAGAGGTGGCAAAGATCGCGTCGAAAGACAACCTAGCTGATCCATTCACAAAGGGTATGCCTCTGAATACATTCGAGAGACGTGTGGAAGGAATGGGTGTCAAGACCGTTGCCAATCTGCTTTGAGTATAAGTGGGAGAAATTATTAGGTTCGTGTAGGTGACATTAGATGTCACGTATTAGGAACTACGCGAGACATGTTGTAGTATACTTAAAAGCAAACTTTGAGTATAAGTGGGAGATTGTTGGGATTATACTGGAAAGTATGCTTTTACTTTGTATAATTAAAACTGAATTTCGGACTTATTTACTAAAATAAATTGTTTATCACTGATGCTTTAAATATCATTGAACGTTACATATATTTACTGCATAACTGTTCAATGAATAGTACGTGTTACATTGTAGTTAATTTAGTGATACCAGATCACAGAAGATTAAATTAACATTCCCTTGTAACTAAAAGTACACCATTCATGACCTAGATGGAAATGAACAATCCATCGTGAAAGTTTGAAGTGTAAGACTCAGATTAGCTTGTCTTGACCAAGAGATTACACTAGTGCATGACTGATGCACTGAATAGGACCTACAAGAGGACAAATTCTTCAGAACTGAACAAGGAAGAATTAGACCTCAGTGGTTCGTTATTTATTAATCTTCGTCCCTTAAATAGGATCATGTGTGGTTGGTAACTATTGCTTTGACTTATCATGGGTAGAGAATCAACGAGATTCAATACGTTTTATCTTGGACAATATTATTGGTCACATGTGATTGCTAAGATTTAATACGGAGAAGAATCGTGTGCAAAACGCTTGTTGATTTGCCCCCTTGGGAGGTTCATAAGATTTATCATACCAAATCTTGCAAGTGGAACTAGTTTCGGTATGGATAATAATGTTGAACCATTCTTAACCAAGGACAAAAGATATTAATTAATGGAAAGCTATTTCTTGAAATTGGCTTGAATTAATTAATGGGCTAGATAATCTTAAAACGGGGAAATAATAGCGAGGGAGCCATATTGGTATAATATGGGTTAAGATGGATAGTGCAATATTAATTATGTAGTGGGATTAATTAATATTTATGGGCTTGAATAATATTGTGGCTCAATATTGATAATTCAAGATCCATTGGAAGGTCCAATCTTAATTCTCCTAAAGGCCCCCTAAGTTGCCCAACATAAAGTCCAATAACCGGAAAAAAGGTGTTTAAAATAAAATAAATATTGTTACCTTATTTTTCCTCATAATTTCGAAAATTATGGATTAAAAGGGGAGAAAGATTTTCTTTGAATTTTGTTATGGAATGAAGATATGTATTCTTGGAATACAAGATTAGCTCATTAAATTCAAGAAATTTCCCACTTGGTTATCCATATAGTATATTTCGAAAATCTTGAAATATAAAGGGCATGAAAGATTTTTTTGATTTTCTTGAAAATATATTATGGAAGATATGTATTTCTTGAAATACAAGAATATCTCATAAATTCAAGAAGATCCAAATCTTGGATTCTTGTTCCCTATATTTTTCGAAAATTCCATAACAAAGAGGAGTTGGGATTTTTGTGGAATATTTTAATTATGGAGAAAAGAATATATGAGATATATTCAAGATTTCTTGGAGATCAAGAAAAAAAATTTTCCCATATTATTTTATCCCAATTTTTTTAAACCACCACACCTCTATAAATAGGGGATGAGTGTTTCATTCCCAAGTACAATTCCATGTCTTTGAAAAAATTAGTAAATCCACAAAGGTGGTGCAACAAAGTTTATTTTCCTTTTGTTAATTGTTGTTAAAGCATCCTACCACCGGATTGTCGAGCAAAAGATTAAGGGAATACTTGGGAAGGTTTCTTTGGTGTGTCTAATCACGAGGCCATTGTCATTCCAAGAATGCGTTCACGTTAACAAGTTTCGTAGTAATTCATCGTGGGATTTTCGTGTTGTTTATATGCATGATTTGTTGTTAAATTATTATTTGAATTAATATAGGATTAATTCATGCTAGTAATAATTATCATAATTAAATTTGTATTTAAATATTTATCGAATAGATCCCGCAACTTATTCCCCAACACAATTGTCAATGAAGAAGCTTAAATGGACAAATGAGATGAAGGCGAGAATAATTGAACCATCTGGTTCGGGGAACACTGATGTTCGTGGAAGGACTTCAAACACATGATGAGTCCAACATCAGCTGAGACATGTCCATGCCAAGTGGATCCTACTTAAGTACCTCTCCCAGTCTCTAGTGATGAATCTTTATCTCCAAGAGGATGATGTTCTCCAAACAGATGACAATCAGATCGAGGAAGGACTGGATAACCGATCATCCAACCGATCGATCATCGGAGACCCATCGATAGAGTCGAGAACTAGACATCGATTGGTGAAAGTGCAATGTATTGTTGTTATTTGTCTTTGAAGGAACCACTCACTGTTGAAGAAGCTCTATCTCGATGAAGTTGGATTTTGGCTATGCAAGAAGAATTGGAACAGTTTGAGAGGAATCAAGTTTGGGAACTTGTAGACAAAGAACTAAACTCACCAAGATGTGATTAGAACTAAGTGGGTATTCAAGAACAAGAAGGATGCACAATGTAACAATAACCGAAATAAGACAAGACTTGTTGCTAAAGGATATTCACAATCGAAGGATTGATTATGATGAAACCTTTGTACCCGTCGTCAATATCGAGGAAACCATTCGATTTTTTTCGCCTATGCAGTGATGGGGAATAAGTTGCCTGCAGATCTATTAAGGTGAATATTTAAATACAAATTTAATTCTTTAATTATTACTAGCATGAATTAATCCTATATTAATTCAAATAATAATCCAACAATATATCATGCATATAATAATTCACGTAAAACCTACGCATGCGGAATACAACGAGTTTACGTGAACGTACCTCTTGGGATGGCAACGGTATGGTTGATTAGACTAACCGAAAGGACTTACCAAGTATTCCCTTAGCCCTCGTTCGACTATCCGGTGGAAGGATTCTTGTGAACGATTTAACAAAAGGAAAATAAAATATGTTGCACCACCTTTGTGGATTTACTAATTTTTCCAGCACATGAAATTGTACATGGGAATGAAAGAATCATCCCCTATTTATAGATATTAGGGTGACGAAAAATTTTGGGAAAAAAATATGATGTGGGAAAATCTTTTTCTTGATCTCCAAGAAATCTTGAATATATCTCCTATATTCTTTTTCCCATAATCATAATATTCCACAAAAATCTCACCTTATCTATTTGCTATGGAATTCGAAAATATTGGGGTCCAAGATTCCAAGATTTGGATTTTCTTGAATTTATGAGATATTCTTGTATTTCAAGAAATACATATCTTCCATAATACCTTTTTCAAGAAAATCTTTCTTGCCCTATATTTTCTAATTTTTCGAAAAACACATATGAATTAACCAAGTGGGAGATTTCTTGAATTTAATAAGACAATCTTGTATTCCAAGAATACATATCTTCATTCCATAACAAAATTCAAAGAAAATCTTTCTCCCAACTTCATCCATAATTTTCGAAATATTTTTGGAAAAATAAGCAACATTATTTATTTTATTTTAATCATCTTTTCAGTTAATGGACTATATGTTGGGCTACTCAGGTGACCTTTAGGAGAATTAAGATTGGACCTTCTAATGGACCTTGAATATCTAATATTGAGCCACAATATAATTCAAGTCCATAATATTAATTAATCCCACTACATAATTAATATTTGGGAAGACTATCCATCTTAACCCATATTACGGTCAATATGGCGAAAGAAGAAGTTTGGTCATTATTTCCCGTGTTTAAGATTATCTAGCCCATTAATTAATTCAAGCCACACAAAATAGCTTTCCATTAATTAATATCTTTTATCCTTGGTCAAGGAACGGTTCAACATTATTATCCATTTTATGAAAAAAAACTAATTCCCTTTTGCAAGATTTGGTATGAAAAAGCTTTATGAACCTCCCAACGGGACCCGTCGAAATGTTCAGCGTGCTTTGAGGAATACGCATTCTTCAGATTAAATCTTAGCAATCACATGTGACTAATAATATTGCCCAAGATAAAAAGTATTGAATCTCACTTCGATTCGCTACCCATGATAAGTCAAAGCAATAATTACCAATCCCACGTGATCCTATTTAAGGATTTTAATGTTAAGAAATAACGAAACCAATCGAGGTCTAATTCTTCCTTGTTCACCAAGAATTTATCCTCTCAAGTAGGTCCTTTTCAAGACATCACCATGCACTAGTGTAATCTCTTGGTCAAGACAAGCCAATCTGAGCCTTACACTTCAACCTTTCAAGATGGGTTGTTCATTTCCATCTAGGTATTTTCAATGATTGAATGGCAAGAACAAAATTTTTTTTAGTTACAAGGCTATTGAAAAATTAATTTAATCTTTTGTGATCTGGTATCACTAAATTAACTACAATGTAACACGACGACTTATTGAACAACTTTAAAAAGAAATATATGTAACATTCAATAATATTTAAAGCATCGTGATAAACAATTTATTTCAAAAGAAATAAAAATTCAATTTCGATTATACAAAGTAAAAAGCATACTTTTCCAAAGATAATAATCCCAACATGCAACTCATAGGGGATTTACCATGTATAATGATGGACGAAAAGTGCATTCTTCAATGGGGGTACTAAAGAGGAAGTTTATGTTGAACAACCTTCGGCTTTTGAAAATGAGCAACCAAGTGTACCATTTAAGAAAAAACTCTTTATGGATCAAAATTGTTCCTAGAGAGCTTGGTATGATGCCCCATGTTTCTTGATAGAGAATGGATTCATCAAGGGCTTGATTGATCGGACCTTGTTCAGAATAGAAGATGGATAAGACATTCTCCTGGTTCAGATCTATGTGGACGACATTATATTTGGTTCTCCCAATCAGAAGCTATGTGAGAAATTCAGTAAGTTGTTGCAAGGAAAATTTGAGATGTCCATGATGGGTCAGATGAGCTACTTTCTAGGTCTTCAACTCAAGCAAGCTCACACTGGGATATTCATCTGCCAGGCAAAATACACAAAGAATTTGTTGGCTAAGTATGGAGTTCAGAATTGCAAGAAAACCAGAACTCCAATGTTGACTGCATTTAAAATTGACCCAGATGAAGGTGGTAAGAAGACTAATCAGAAAGAGTATAGGGCTTTGATTGGATCATTATTATACCTCACTGCAAGCAGACTAGATATAACTTTTGCAGTAGGTGTATGTTCCAGATTTCAAGCTAATCCCAAACAAAGCCACCTGGAAGCAGCTAAGCGGATTATTAAGTATCTGAAGGGTACTGTAAACTTAGGCTTATGGTATCCAGCAGATGATAATCTAGAGCTTAGTGGGTACTCTGATTCTGATTATGGAGGATGTAGGATAGATAGGAAATCTACATCGGTACTGGAACAAAAAGGGTTTTCTAGGATTCAAAATTTGGTCTCGTGGGTTTCTAAAGAAGCGGACATTTGTTGCCACATCTACTATTGGGCGAAGGATAATATCAACAACCTTAAAGGACCGGTAGATGTTGCTCCCAACCGCTTTGGGAGGCTTTGTCGGTGCGATGGTGAGGATTACAACATAAATGCTACCAATGTGCCTATCTTCTGTGACAGTAATAGTGCGATTGCTATCACTCAAAATCCAGTTCTTCACACGAGATGCAAACATGTGGACATCAGACACCACTTTATCTGAGACCATGCAGAAAAGAAGAACATCATAATGGAAAAGATCCATTGATAAAAAAGAGTCGATATCTTAACCAAGCCCCAAAAGTCAAGTCGATATTAGCTCTTGAGAAAATTGTGTAATGAGCTAGGACTATTGGATTTAAGAGATGAGGCTCCAGAGTATTTTGGTGGTCTGATCTCAAATACCAATTGGTTAAGAAATTGATAGAAGGACGAAGGTCAGTGGAAGAAGGAACTTCATCGATCGTAAAAGGATCGGTTGAGTCTTGATCAACTTGAAGGAGCTCCGTTCATTGAAGAAGGAACTTCAATCGATAAGGTTGGTGCAGAAAGAGGGTCTATCTGAGAAAAACATTGTTGGGAAAATTTGCTAAGGCACATGCTACAGTAAGATTATTAAAACAGAAGAGTTGGATCAGATACAACTGGTAACTGATTGATTATAACATCAACCAGTCAGATACATTTTCTGTTTACATTATCTGAACTTATCTACTATTCTATAATGATTACTGTTTACCTTACTTTATGACGCAAGCACTGCACTCATTAAATGCGGACGTGGGGATTGTGTATTTAATAGCATTTAATGCGTATTTTTCACGTCCAAATACATTTTGTACTTTTTCTCAATCGCACGATTATTCTACTTTACGGCCGCTTAATCTAAGTCGTTCTTTTTAAAATACGAATACTCAAGTATTTGTGGGAAGTCGTGTAAAATGTCTTTCCCTCGCACCTTAAAACCCTAAAAGGTCATTCAACTTCTTACTTTCGAAACTTTTACCCAAATTCTCCGAAGCAAACCTCATTTCACTTAAGAGAATTTAAATCGATTATTTCAAAACTCTTCTTCATTCGAATTGATTTCTGGTAATTGTTATTTGATAGTATGTGCATTTCTTTGTTGAACATCACTTATAATATTTATCGTATACATTGTGTTATTTCATATCTTGTGAATTAAAGCTTTATGTAGATTAATGATTGAATACATATGTGTTAATATGCGTATATATCTATCATGAAATTCATATGGAAAATTCTTGCTGGTATTGATATATATAAAACCATTTACTCACAAATATTATTTTTGATGTAGAAATGGCACAATTAACAGCAAATCCAGGACAGGGTAAAAAGATGTGTAATTTCCTATCGATGAAGAAGGACATCGTCGATGAAAAATACGTCATATTCAACACGACGACAGATGTTGAATCAAGGGAAATATTGGATTGTCTCCTTGACATTGGGCTTGAACAGTTTTGCTATAGACATCTAGATATTGTACATAAGTATGAAGCACTTGAAAGTTTCTGTACAATCTAGAGATGGATGGAGAAGGACGGTTGACATCTTCCGGGCGGTTTTGACATCCTTATTACTGATAACGATCTTTTCTGAATCTTCGGACTACGAACGGGAATCATTGATCCGACCTCATTCACAACAGGAGTTGACGATAAAACTTATTTGAAGGATGTCCTGTTAAGACCGGCCAACATAGAGCAAGTTTTCAATGTCAAAGTTCCACATCTGAGACGAAAATATCACCTTCTGTTTGAGATAGTGTCCAAGGTGATTACGCGGTATTACGACAAATGACCTAGATGCTCTTATCAGGAATGTGGAAGTGAAAGATGTGATGATAGCCATAATCAGCAAGGCCGATAATCTGAACTGGGTTGGACTATTCAAGTCAAGGTTGCTGAAGGAAATAACCAAGTTCAAGTTGAACAAGAGGAACAAAGTTTATCTAACTCTGAAATGCTCATACATCCACAAGGTGTCGATTCTGCTGGATGATAAGCTGCCAGATAACTTCGAGTGGAACGAGGAAGGAAAGAAAGTCTACTAGGCAAAGTTTAAAGCCATTTTGGGGAAGAATGAACCCTTACCTGGGCAGTCAGATGATGACCCCACACCATATGTGCCCCGACCAAGAGGAGAAGGCAAGGGTTCATTTTCTAAAAAACCGCAAAACCAAAAGTCATCTCGAGACTCGATCGGTGCTCCTAAGAAGTTGAAGTGAAAGACTACGGACGACAAAGGTTAAAAAAGCCGTAAGGAGCAAGGAGAATTTGAAGAGGCAGAGAGAAAGAATATTTCAATTCTGCAAAAGGCAGTGGCGGACCCATCTGAGCCAATTCCAGAGATAGGTGAGCCTGAACAGATTGGACAAGAAACTGGGATGATATATTTGGAATCAGATGTGGAAGCTGCTAAGAGTCCAGATCGAATCGTCAGCATGGAAAGGGAAGCTGTTCAAGAGGAACAAATGCAGGAGGGAGTCATTGAAAGTTCACGGTGGAAGAAGGAAGCGAAAGGATGGGCACACCATCTAAGGAAGAGTCACCTTCTAATTCCCGCCTCTTAGCTCAGATTTGGAAGGAGAGATCTGAGGGATAAACTCCGAGACATCCAAGTCGCCTCACCCCCACCCCACCGATCGAGCCTTCTTATGATCTGCCTCCCTCCTCTCCACAGCTGGAACAAATTCTACTGAAAAAAGAGAAGCACCGATTCGCAAGATTATTTGATTTTTGATCCCAAAACCCCGAAAGTAAGATGACCGGGTTGTTCCCACTCATGAAGAGCCGATGAAGACGTAAAAAGGTTTAAATGGTTGAGGAACAACCGATTATGGAATCTGAGCCCAAGAGATGATGATACGATCGTCTCGATTTCCCAATCCTTTTAATACAAAGATTCTATTTGGGAACTCACGGGAGGAAGATCCGTGGTTTACATCTTGAAGCGGCAGTAAAGGCATATCGCTTTGAAATTTGTCGACCTCATAAACCATCCGAGGGTCCTCGGGAAAAATTTGGAGGAGATTGTATTCTGGAGGGACATAAGGCTGAAGACGGTGGAGGAGTTCTTAATTTTAATGAAGTCCCTCCCAGAGGACTAGTTCGTCGATCTGGAGGCGAAATGCTTGGCAAGTGCTGATATTGAAAGTGTGGTCGAATTGGCTTCTGATGATGATATCAGATGGTTAATTCATGATAGGTTCAAGATTCCACAGATGGAAGAATGGGTGGACCAAGAATATCAGTACGTTGAGCAAGCTGCCGATGAACCAAGACTGGGTGATGCATATGAGACCCACCTTGTCAAGGCATCAACATCTGATCAGATTGCTACGTTGAGTGCCGATACCCTAGATCTCATAACTTCGAAGATTCAGGATGGGGTAAAGGCTTCAATTGATGCCCAATCCACATCTCTCACAGAAAGGAAGCTAATTGCGGACAAGATCACACTCATGCATGATCAGATTCTTGAATCTTTGATTAAAAGGGTTGATCCGTTCGTCAAAAGGAGAAGCTAAGTCTCAAAAGACCTCCATCTTTTGGGTGACACGCAGATTTTACTAGAAAGTGTCCGGGGATCTGAATATGGCCTATGGAGCATACATAAACACGCTTGGATTTAGGGTGGAAACGTTTTGAGGGTTGATCAATCAATCGAAGAAGGTATTGATCTCGCATTCAACAAAGCTACGAACCTCGAACCTTCGTTTGCCACGCCTAAGGATATTGCCAGTCTCAAGGAGTAGATTTCTGCTCAACTGAGAAATCTGACAAATAAGTTGTCACCACTTTTTGATGAAACCAAAAAGGGGGAAGGACAAGAGCGAAAAAAACAGATCGATTGATACTTGTTTAAACCTCATCTCGCTCAACTCAAACATTTCCATTCGAACCATCTGCCATGAAAAATGTTTAATTAACCTTCTATACATTTGACAGTAAAATGTGAATATGGATCCGGACACCGAATGCGGGGAAAAGTGACGATAGGAAATTTGGTGGAATTATTTCAAAAAAGGTTGAACAACATGGGGAAAGCCATAGCGAACCTTTCAGGGGAAAAGAACTCTCTGTTAAATCAGAAGTCCGATCTATCCGAGGTGGTTCGGATAGTTGATAAGATTGAAGATTTTCTTCCTCGGTCCGAAAAGACAAGAAAAAGATCAATCCAAGAGTCCGGAATTGGTAAAGATTTATCCGATTAAGAGACTAAACTAAACGGAAGGAGAGGAAGAAAGGAAAACAAGTTGTTGGAATACCAAGACAGTATCTTTAAGTCAAGGACTCAAATATATCCGAAAGAGAGGAGGAAGAGAGGAAAGCTAGAAGGGGTTGATTGAGGTTGTAACAAGATAAATTTTGGACATCATCAAGAAAAGGAAGAAGAAATTTGCTGACAGTAAAGGGCTGGCAACCAGATACGTAAGAAGGAAGAGGAAGAAAGCCGCCTCAACAAAGGATGTATCATGGGAAGAGAAAGCCTTACCTGCTCCTGTAAAGGACATTCTGGTTTCTAAGAAGAAATGGGACAAGATAAGAGGTGAATGGCTGATTGATGTATATATTCTGGAGAAGATCCCGACAACAGATGATCAAGGCGAATTCAATGAAGAATTGTGTAATTATTTGTTTGAATTTTCGAGACAAAGCACCCTCAATTCTACGATTTGGTGATGTCTGAAGGTGAAGAGATGAGTCTGATTCCGGAAGCACCTATCCTTCCACCTCTCCCGATCAGACAAGTCTCTTGATCCAATGCGCTTCAAACAGATGTATTATGAATTTGCCAAGATGGGAAGGACAGGCTGGCTGCTTTGATGGACAGAATGTACAAGGTCTTCAACATTCCTCCAGAACTTCAAAAATTCCATTATCGCTCTTAAGAAGATCATAAGACAATTAGAATCAGTCGATAGGTATTTTGTTGTACTGTGTAATCATGCATCAATGTTAATAAAATACCTTATCTTCCTCTGATTCTAAGACAACCTATCATTGTCTTCTCGAATCGCATGTATAGATTATCTCGTTGATTACTTTTAATTATTTTTTGATTAAGCTGTTTTGGTTCCATCAAAAGGGGAAAATTGTTGGGAAATTTGTAGTTTGATGGAAGTTCCAAAGCAGAGATAATGTAATAGGACCGACACTGTTTTCAATAATATGGAAAATCGATGATTTAGATAGCAGATAAGATGACCAGCTGAAGTGTATAGACAGCTGAAGTAACAGATAGGTCACATATTGAGGGGGAACTCAATATGTATAGGTTAAGTCTTGAAGATCAGAAGATCAGCTAACTTGAGGATCAGATATGTTGAAGATCTGATGATTGAAGCATATAAGCTGAGGATCAGATGAGAAAAAGAGTTAAAGACAGAAGACCCTTTCAGAAGACCTACATCAGATAACAACAAGAAAAGGTCAGTAAGTTGTGCTAAGACAACTTACGAACAGATGACCTAAATAAGGAAGACAGATCAGTGTTCGAACTGATCCGTGTCAGCTCCATCAGGTGACTACTTCAATGATACCTAGTACGAGTCAAGTGTTAAGACAAGAAGAATGTCAATCTTGTTGCTTATTTAAGTGCTGCGAATCGTACTTGATAACCAATGAGGAGTCGACAACACACGCATGTAGTTTCGATACCAAGCAGAATGGCGTTCAAAGGTCAACGGCTAGAAAAGGACAAGCTTGCATGCTTTCGGCCATGCCATCCTTGGAGCACGTCAAATCCGTCTGCAGATCTACCTAAAATAGACCGAAATTTAAATTGCTCTCCAACGGCTAATTCGATTTTGTGCCTATAAATAACGGATCAAACCTTCATAATAAGGTTATGGAAATTATCATCAAGCTCAAGCTCAAGCAATTTCCGCGCAAAGAACACCAAATCAAAGATTATTTCTTAAGTGTTCATCACTTAGTTCTTAGCAAGAATACTTATCCCTAGCTTTAGGCTACTTAGAAGATAGGATAGTATTTCAGTTGGAACAAAACAAATCTTATACCCAAACACTGTTAGGTTAAGTTTGTTATAGCAAGATTTCTATCTAGGGTTTCTAGATTGGATTTCTGGGATTGGTTGAGTGAGAACTCGTTAAATATTTGTTGGTTGTATTATGTTGGACTAACATATTAAACTAAGTCCATTTGGTTAAGTTGGTGCCCCTGCTGATAGAGAAGAGTGGACGTAGGACAAGTTGTCCGAACCACTATAAATCTGTGTGCCTTTAATTTGCTTTTGTTGGTCCCGGTGCAAACGAGTCTTACACGTGTATGGGGGGGGAATACACGTGTTCAGTATTTTTAAAACTTTTTTCATCGAGGTCATGATTTTGGGTCAGTTGTCTCGATGATTTGGTCTGAAAAGCACAGATCGATCGCTCGAGTCAAAGTCTCATCGAGACGGTGATCCGAGTCGCTTGCGGATACCTCGAGATAATCCCAACCGAGTCCTCGGTTTGAGAGATCTGAGTTGCTTGGATCGAGATATTCAACTTCATTGAACCCTCGGAAAGAGTAAGTTCGGTTTGGTAACTATGTTCTAGCTACTTTCGGATGTCGGAATGATTGGCCCTTAGTTTATACTCGTTTTAAGCTTTTGCTAAAAACCTTCCTTTAATGGAATAGTGATTAGGCTGTGATTCAATTATATGCAACTTCCAGTGGATTGATTCCAACTGAAATATCAGTGAAAATATGCTTTCAAAACTCAGTGACTCAACAGATAAATTAAGCAAAACAGAAAGCAAAGAACACAACAATTTATAGTGGTTCAGAGACTCAAGCTCCTACGTCCACTCTCTCTGATCTCTTTATAGAAATTCACTAATCACTTCCTTGAGCTTTCTGACTACCTCGCGTAGTTTACTTACTCAACTTCGTACCGAGCTTTACATTTACTCCACGTGGTTTACTTACTCAACCCGACCTTGAGCTTTCTGACTACCTCCGTAGTTTACTTACTCAAACACAAACAAGCTTTCAGACTACCTCTGTAGCTTACTAACTTCACCTCTAGAGCTTTCGGACTACTCCGCGTAGTTTACTTACTCTTTACAACTCCAATCTCACCAACAATCACACTCAAACTACCTTCTAAAGGGTTTGGGGTTTCTTGGTTGGTTTCCAACTAGGATGAGATATCCTTTACAATAAAGAACAAAGTAAAGGCTAGGATATCTCGACTAAGCTTTGGATATATCTTATCAAGCTAGGCTTAGTTTAATGAGCTCTCTTCAATATAAAGCACTTGGGAAATTCTTGTGTTTTCGAGTGCTTCAACTTTGCGATAATAAGTTTGAGCTCTTGAGTTGCTTACAAATTTCCCGTAACCTTTCAATGTAGAAGGTCACAAGTATTTATAGGCATACACCAAGGTCACTCTTTAAAAAACTATCCGTTGGAGAGATAGCTCGAGAGTTTCCTCTTATGGTGTGTGAGAAACGGCTATATTTAGGATTTGACACTCCCTGACACGTTTTTAGGCAATAGTCTTTCATGTAGCCGGTCTTCACTTTTTGCAGTCTGGAACTTAGTACTCTCGACATCTTTTTCAAATGACTGTCTTTGTCGGTTGTCGATATGGTACGATGTTCTCTTCCTCTTTTTGACTTTTATCTCCAGTTAAAGGTAGACAACTCAACGGCTCTTTTGGTTATAATCTTTGAGTGATATATCCTTAACAAAACTTTGTCTTATTTCCTTTTGTTTGCACTTTGAATGTTATGGGCAATATCTAACTTTCTAAGGAATCGCGATCTTCTCAGTAATGCATCCTTCAGATAGATATGTTCAGTGCCTCGGAACATTCATGTTTTATCTTGAGCATTGAGACATTCTCGACTCTTCAATAATTCGCGTGCCTAGAAAATATTCTTGATCTTGATTCTTGAGTCTTGGTCTTGTGTCTTGAGTCTTACGTGGTCTTGGTCTTGAGTCTTGAGTCTTACGAGTCTTCTGAGATGTCTTGACCGATATCTTGATTCTTCATCTTTGAGTCTTGATTCTTGATTTCATCTTGAGTCTTGATATCTTAGTTTCATCTTGAGTCTTGATATCTCGATTTTTTATCTTGAGACTTGAAACTTCAGTTTCATCTTGAAACGGTTTCTTTGAAACTTCTTGAGTTCTTGAATCTTGGATCCTAATTCGATCTATATCTGGCGACTATACATTTTGCGGATAACATCCTGAATACTAAAAAACCGAATCGACTCAACTATCAAGATTATTACGAACATGTCATACTCGGGGTTTTGGGATCTAATCAAAATCATATCTTTATTAAATTCATCTCCCAACAATTTCCCCCTTTTTGATGATGCCAAAACCTATCTTGTTACACACATACCTAACCTATACTCAGGTTTCAGTTTATCCTATTACAAGATTGGTTTTATTTTCAACAATTTCCCCATAAATAATGAGTCTCTTAACAATTAATCTCCCAATAATTTTCATACAGGGAATCTCACAGCAATTTCTTCAGTAATGAATCTCTTAAAGGATTCATCACCAAATACTTAATTTCCAAACAATTTCCCCCTTAAACAACAGCAGTTAATTGAGAGACATTATTCAGGGCATATCAAATTTAAAAGACATGTAAATAAGATAATGAGATATTATCTTTTGAGCATAAATGATAAATTTTCATTGATGATAGGTAGACTGTTACAAGTTACAATGAAACTTTATCTGAACAAAATCAAAAAGAAAAAAAATATAAAAGATTACATGAATCTTCTGAGTCTTCATCTTCTGAGTCTTCATTATGTTCTTGATTTGGCTCTTGATTCGGTTCTTGACTCCGCTCTTCAACCTCATCGGCCCGAGGGACTTCTAGGTTGAACATTCCGTAATATCTCTTCTTGATTGCATCTCTTTCTTTGATGATATCTGGAATTTGTTCCTGTCCATCTAAGCCCAAATGAAAGCAAAGATCTTGAGATATTTCCCGAAAATGGCTTTCTCATTATCACAAAACCATTCTCCGACTGGGAGGAGGGTACACATATGGACCAGGAGAGGTTATCTGCACCTTTGCTTCATCCGCAAGATTTATCCAACTCTGAAGGTACTTCGGATAGAAGGTTAGGAGATAATCAATGAAAGCTTCATTCAGATCTGAGCTCTCCCCTCTCCACTCTCTGAGCACATCATAGTAGAACCAGAAGGTTCTCTTGATTTCTTCCCACGCATCGTTGAACTGGATAGGCATCAACTTGTCAACGTGCGGCCATTTCTGTGCTTTAGTGCTCCCTCTCCTCTTGCTTGCGAACCTTCTGAACCCACTCCTTCTTTTCTGCTCTTCTTGACTTTCTTTCGATCCTTTGGTACACGTAAATGTAGAAGCCGATTTTTCTCCGCTTGTTCAATCTGGAGTGTTTTCAGAGTGCTTCTAGTGTTGAAGACTTTCTTCTTGGGCTCAGACTCAGAATCTTCAGTACCCAATATCGGCTTCCTCACGAAGGCGGCTTAGAAGCCTTTGCTCTTTTGCCCTCAGGCTCTTCTATGACCACGGCCTTCCTCTTGATGGGCAATTCAGCACCGGCCTGGCTTGTTCCAATCCTTCCTCTACCACTCAGTTTCTCCATAGCAACTTCCTGCATTGTTTCCTCAGAAACCTGAGTGTAGACTGGCTTCTCCACCTCCTTGAATTTCAGTTTCTCAGTGGCTTCAATCTCCTTCATGGCTTCGGCAAGTATCTTCTTTTTAGCATTTTTAACAACCTTGCTCTTCAGAGTATGTTCCAATAATTGCCTGAGATCAGCTCCAGGTCTTTCCCCCTTCTTGGAACCATACTCTGGCAGAAGTATGGAGAGTGTTGTGTCCATGTGATATTGCTCTTTGCTGACACTCCGCACCTCCCCTGCCATCTGATCTTGCTCCTCCTCGAGCAGCCTAAGGTGGTTCTTCGCCACAGAGAACTCTTCAGAAAAATGTGCAAATTGGCTTGAGAGAGCTTCCTTGAACATGTCTGTCATCTTGGTCATGAGCATTGAGCTCATTTCCTCAACAACATTCTTCACTAACATCTCATTCCTCTCAGCCAACTTTGCTTCAAAAAATTTTGTCTGCTCCTGATGCTTTTGCTTCAGCTCTTCATTAAGCTCAGCCTTGACCCCCTCCATCTTGTTTTCTAACTTTGCTTCCATGGAGGTCAGCTTTTATCTGTCATAGAGCTCTGAAGCAGCACCAGTTCTGAAGAAGAACTCAATTTCTCAATCTTCTGAGCTTGGTTGGCCAATGCCTCTTCAATCGAGCAACTTTGTTCAAGATTGGCTCAACCTTCTCCGGTTTCTCCATCAACGGGGGGTGAGATCAATCTCGGAGCATTCTTGATCTGGCTGTGCCTCCCGAGTTGGTATTTCATCCCGAGTCTCGGTCGAACACGAGCTTCATTTTGAATTGGGGCTTAACCACGAGCTTGGGTGTCCACTGAGCCTCGATCTGATATCGACAAAGACAGATTTAAAGGTAGGAACTTCAAGAAACTGGCATAATTATTAATTGTGCCAAAAGTTACTGAAGGCTAACCCGATCCGAGGATGTTCGACAAATGACTGATCAAGATCGGTTGAGTCTTTCTCCTTCGAGATTGACTCTCATCATCCCCTTGTTGGTCCCCATCCCGAGATTTGTCAATGGAGCTCGGGGCACCAACCGACATTTCTCTCATTCACCTTCCTCTTCACAAGCTCATCAAAATCGAGATTTTCATCCGAGCTTGGTTTTTCCGAACCCCGAGAATTGAGAAACTTAATTTGTCTCCTCGTTCCACGGTCTTCCCCTCTGAATGAAGCAATTTTAAGCATCTTTGGAAGAGTCCGGTTGAGGATGTAGACCGATTGACCTCAATCAAGAAGATGTCTTGGAGGTCAGGGAATGAGCTCAGCTCAGGGTAGCGGTCAAGAATGAACCGTTCCCCCTTGCTTCGCCATTCGGTCTCTTCAGCTTCTCCTTTCTTGAGCATCGGGCTCTCAGGTTCAGTGGAAGGGTCTTTCAACAGCTCACTCAGGAGCTCTTCAAAGTTCATCGGCTCCTAAGGCTCGGCTTCGAGGTTTGACAGCTGACTCCTCGGTCTGGATATGACTTGGTTCCGAGGGCCCGAGCTGGCCCCTACTCGATGGGAATATATGCTTGCTCGAGAACCGAGTGGGCATATCCTCAGCAGAATCGAGCATCTTCAAGGATCGAGTGGCTAGAGATATCCTCGAGAGGGAATCTGAACTTTCTCTGAGGTCTGAGGTCCTTGGAAAATTTCTTGAGAAAATTTGTCTGAGCTCAGTGAAGTCTCAAGAACCTCAGAGAAGACTTGCTCCTCAGTTTGATCCTGTGCCTTTGAGATAGCCTGAGCCAAAACATGTAAGGGCGATTTCTGAGCAGTTTGGCTCTCAGGCTGAATCTCCTCAGTCTCACTTTCCTCATCTTCATCAGTGAGAACCACCATCCTTTTGCGCTTAGGAGCAAGGGTTTTCTGCTTCTTCAATTTCTCACCCTGCTCCTTCTTGGCTTCCAACAACACCTTCCCCCTGGCTTGTTGGGTTTCCTTTTCAGCAGCCGCAACCGGTGATTCCACTTTCTTCTCTTTCTTTCCCTTGAAAGTCCTCTTCGCAGCAATGGGCTTGAACATCACTTTGGACTTAGGGAATGGGGTAGAGTTGGCAAAGATATCCTCCTCCTCACGGCACATCTCCAGAATGAATGCAATTTTGGTGGCGTGGAGGATTCTGCCTTTGATAGATATTGCCCCATCATCCTCCCTTTTTATGACCTTGGCTTGCTCAATCACCACCTTGATCAGATATTTCAGCCAATTGAAATCCTTGGTGGGTGAGTCCTCAATAGCCGCCATCAGTCGGAGTTTGGGAGTGCTGATCTGCTCGAAGCTTCCAGATCGACTCATGATGCACTTTCCCACAATATCCATCAACACTCTGTATTTCGGCTGTAGATACCTTTTGTGCAGAGTTGCCTCAAACTTAACAGGTTTCTCGGCAACCTTGTCAAGATACTCCTGCTCCCGTCCCAACATATACAATGAGGGATCATCTCCCCTATCGCACAACTCAAATACATCGTTCAGATGCTTCGGGACAATATAGAGCTCTCGAACAAAATCTACATATTTCATCGATTGTTCGAGATGCGAAACAGAAATTTTAGATTCTATACAATCTTCCTCATCGATTTCCATATTTGCAACAAACTCTATTACCTCACGGGTATACTCGCCTCTCGACGGCGATTTGCGGCGAGGTTCGTCGATTCGCTTAATCGATTAAGTGGAGCGCTTCTTCTTCGTGCTTGGCATTTGACGTGCTCTCCAGAGACACCACGTATTCGTACCATGGCTTATTCGTCTCGACTAATTTCTCGAATATGGTAGGAGCCATTTGAGATTTTGAAGATATGAAGATTTAGGGTTTAGGTTTTTCTGGGCAAAGGGATTTTCTTGCAGAGGATTTTGGGAACAAATGGTTTGATAAAGTTTGGCTTGAATGGCTTTCAAAGGATTAAATAGCTCGAGATCGTGGGAAATCGTACCGGTTAGGTGAAAAGCAACGGTTAAGATTAATCCACGATTAATCGGGTATGCGAAAGGTCGATCCCCGAAAAGTAAGCTGCCATTTTAACTTCATTGGTGATTAAATGTAACTGAGCATTTAATGACTGTTGACCTCCTTCGGAATTTCAAAGATCCCGCCCAAAAACATTCCTCAGGTGTTTTGTATTTATTGCGAATGATTACTGAGTTTCACTTAAGCAATAAATGAGTCGCAAGAGTCATTACTTCTTCAGACTAATTTCCCTCTATCAGTCTTACTGAGTATTGACCTTGATAAAATGTCAGTATGATACTGAGTACTGAAAAGGTGTTGGGGAATCCCAACAATAGGTTCAAGATGATCTCGAAAATAATCGACCTTCAAGATCTGAAGTTTCTCGAGACTCGATTCGATTATTTCCATTTTATCCCGAGCTTCTCAAGAGAATTCGAGAAACCTTCATGCATCCGAAAACCTTCAATTTTTGATTTTACTCTATACACTGGATCTAACATCCCTAATTCAATCGAAAGTTCACGAAATCTTGATTGACCCAAAGGTTTAGTCAAGATATCGACTCTCGCTTATCAAGATGAATTTTCTCCATCCTAATTCCTTTTTCTCGACATGATCTCGATGAAGTGATGTCTGATATCCACATGCATGCATCTGGTGTGCAATACCGGATTTTGTGAAATAGCAATGGCATTATTATTGTCACAAAATATTGGTACTTTATTGGCTACAACCTTATAATCCCTTAATTGTTGTGCGAGCTAAAGAATGCGTGCACTTGACTTCCTGCGACCATGTATTCAAATTTTCATTAAGATGGTTGCTAATCGAGGTCCTGCTTTCTTTGAAAACCAAGATATCAACTTACTTCCAAGAAATTAACAAGTTCTGACTGGACTTCTGTCATTCTTAAGAACCTCCATAATCAAAGATCTCGAGTAACGGTTAATTCAAGGTTATCATCATTTGGATACCATAATCCTCTATTCATCGTGCCCTTAAGATACTTCAAGATCTTTTTGGCGACCTCCATGTGACTAGCCTTAGGATTAGCTTGGTATCTTGCACATATCCCAACAAACAAATGTTATATTCGCCCTACTTGTTTGTGAGATAGAGCAATGATCCAATGATTCCTCTATAATCGGTATGACTTCTTGATTTGCCTTTAATCGGGATCCATCTTGTAGTTAGTATTCATAGGAATTCTAAGCGCATTGCAATCTGTACACCATATTTGCAATCGGATCTCGGTGTACTTTTGCTTGGTTGATGAAGATTCCTTCCTTTGATTGTTTCACTTGAAGACCTAGAAAGAAATTCATCTCCCCATCATAGACATCTCAAATTTGCCTTTCATCGGTGTAGAAAATTTTTCACACAACCGATGATTTGGGGATCAAAAATGATGTCATCAACATATATCGAACAAAGAAGATATCTTCCCCATCTTCTATTACGAACAGAGTTCTATCAACAGTTCCTTTTGACAAAACCATGGTCAAGAAGAAACCGAGAAAGAGTATCATACCATGCTCGGGTGCTTGCTTGAGACCATACAAAGCTTTTTTTACGAGCACGTAAACTTGGTCATTCTGTTTGAAACCGGGAGGTTGTTCTACATAAACCTCTTCTTTAAGAACACCGATTGAAATGCACTTTTCACATCCATTTGATAGGTGTGAACTTCATGTGGGCAAAAGATATGCAAGAAACAATCGATGGCTTCTAGTCTTGCACGGTGCAAAGGTTTCATCATAATCCAAACCTTCTTCTTAAGAATAACCTTGTGCAACTAGCTTTTCCTTGTTTCTTACAATGTTGTTGTTTTCATCTCTTTTATTCTTAAATACCCACTTGGTTCCAATGACATTGTGCCTTTCAGTCTATCTACTAGCTCCCCATACTTCATTTCTTGAGAATTGATTCAAATTTCATCTTGTATAGCAAAATAATCCAATGAGAATCTTGTAGAGCTTCACCAATCTCAGTAGGCTCTTTCTCTGATAGGAAGCAGCAGAATAGTGCACTCTCACCATGGAACCTTCTTGTTTTGACATCTTCAGTTAGATCACCCACAATCTGACTTGTAGGATGACTATCTAAACATCTTCTTCTAGATGTTCCCCCTTCAACAGTATCCTCAACATTTGAAATGTTAGGTTCGATTAATTCAAGAAACTTCGGGGAACAGAAAAGGAGATAGGGAATCATCTTCCTCGGGAAATTCTATTCGAGAACATTGTCGAGACATTTGTTCCCCTTTGGTTGATAGATTCAGAATTTGCCTCATTTGTGACCACATCTTCATTGGCATCACATACCTGAGTCTGAACTGGTGTCTGTTCAGATTGGTCACCTTTGGTGTGTTGCCTTTCCTGAGTCTCACCATCCTTAGTTTCATCCTGAACTTCTTTATCTGAGTCTGAGTCACTCCAATCATAAAATGTGACTGACTTCTTCTTTTCAGGTTCAGTGGATGATTTGTCATTCTTTTTCGGGCTTAATCTGGTGATTCTCTTGGTGGAGGGTTCTTCTCGCATCATGTTCCTATTTCTTTCCGAACACAAGTAGATTCATCAAAAACAACATGAGGTGTTTCCTCCACAATAAGAGTCCTACAGTTGTAAACTCTGAAAGCTTTACTGATTTCAGAATACCCTAAGAATATTCCTTCATCATCTTTACTATCAAATGTTTTCAACTGATCTTTACCATTATTGTGTATGAAACACTTGCAACCAAACACACGAAAAGAAAGAAACAAG
The DNA here is from genome assembly GCA_037126765.1 of Stenogyne calaminthoides. NCBI lineage: Eukaryota > Viridiplantae > Streptophyta > Magnoliopsida > Lamiales > Lamiaceae > Stenogyne > Stenogyne calaminthoides. Next base: position 18,553,510 of record JBBCBC010000033.1, on the reverse strand, counting down.
AGGCTTCCTTTCATTCCAAAGCTCATAGGGTGTTTTGCCTTGACTCTTGGTCAAGATGGATCTGATTCGAGAATAGCATGCGGTGTTGGACAAACTTCAAAATATTTTAGGGATATCGACTTCATTTATCATTGTCCTTGTAACTTTTTTTTAAGAGTCCTGTTCCTTCTTTTCAAAGAACACCATTTTGTTGAGGAGTCCTTGCAAACCGATGGTTTCATGAGTAATTCCATTTCTTTGCACAATAATCGATATGATATGATTTATAAATTCGGTTCCTTTGTCGGATCGATTTTGACCACACTCGATTTTTCTCAATATCGAGCCTTTTCGATGAATTCTGGCGACTTTATTCGAGTCTCTTTCTTACTGAGTAAGAATATGACCCAAGTATATCTTGAGTAGTCATCAACTACTACCAATGTGTATTTCCTGCCATTAGTGTTCACTGGTGTTATAGGACCAAAAAGATCCATATGCAACAACTAAAGTATTCTTTCAGTAGAAACATCTACTTTGCTTTTAAATGATGCTCTAATTTGTTTTTTTTTGCACGCATCACAAATATGTTCCTTCTTGAACACTTCATTAGGCAACCCTCTCACAAGAGCTAATCTTGCAAGCTTATTCAGGATTTGAAATTGGGTGATTCATCCTTTTATGCCATAACCAATCGGTATCTGTGGAACTTTTTTGCAACCAAACATGTATCTTTAGGAGTTGAACTCATCGACCAAATACACATTTCCTTTTCTAGTATATCAAGAAATACTTTACGTGAGATATCATCTTTCACAAAACATAAGTTCTTGGAGAACTCAACATTAAAACCTTTATCACAGAAGCAAGTTATGCTTAAATCCAGATACATATGAAACACCATGGATATGAATCGAGTCGATTTCCAAAGTTCCATATCCTTGATCCGTCCTTGGAGTTATCTCAAAAAGTGATATGAGGGCCTCTTTGTTCAACATAGTCCTTGAGTATCTTCTTAAATCTGTCATATGTCTTGAGCATCCTTTGTCAAGATACCATACATCGAGAGCTTTTTTTTCATCTCTACTCATCGGTCTTTATGTGATCTTCAATCATTTCGGTGCCCTTGTTTTCCTCTGAAAAAAAGCAGATCAATTTTTAGGTACCCAATTTGTGTAGGGTCCTACAAGGTTAGTTGTACCTTTCGGAATCCAAATCGCCGACAACTCTAATCACTTTAGAGTGGCCGATCATCTTCCATAAACATCTACATGCACATTTACTACCCAGGTGTCTTAGCGGTTTCACGTGTATGAGTGCTAGCCTTAGCATGAACATGAGCTTTTGAATTTTTCTTTGGTTCAGTCTTTTGTTCATTTGCTTTGGCTTTGTCTTGGTACCGGTCCGAATCTTTGTTGACTCGGGTTCGGGTAACCTTTACCCTTAGGCAAGTGGGGTTCGGGTTACTGTCTTGAAATTTGGGTCATTCAAGATATCTTGAGGACTTGGTCTCTTCGATTGAGAATGTCTCTATTTGAGTGTTTCTCTTACGAAGATTCCTCGATGGTTCGGTGTAGATCCTTTCGAGTTTGCATTCTTAGCCCGAGGCTTTGAAGTACTTGCTCGAAATTTTCAAGTGAGTGCTCGGGTTTTCTAGCCTTCACCGAGGTTTGGGCTTTCCTACGATCATTCGGTTTCATCAAAACCATGGGTCCTTTTCCTTGTCTACAACCTTGGGCATTTCTTCAGTTTGAAGTGTAGGTGCCACTGGTTTTACAAAGATTGACTTCTTGCTACTTGATGCAGCATTCAGATGACCTTGTGAGGTTCCCCCCTGGAATGTATCCCAATCCAGATTTTATAGTGGCAGATCTCTGGTAACTCGAATTTCATCTATTACTTTAGATGCGATGATTCAATAGAGTTAGCTTCTTCTGTGCACTATTCTCACAGTTCTTTAGAGTTTCATGCTTCTCAGAGAGGTCATTGAACTTAGTTCTGATCAGCTGAATCTCTTCAGTGGATTTCTCTAGCTTTTCAGTTATGGTCACTATATACTTCTCTTTCTCTGAGAGTTGTACTTTCAGAACATCCAGTTCATCAGTAGCTCCCATTAATTGAGATGTGATTTCAGTATTGCTAGAGTCTTTCCATTTTAGATTTTCAGCTTTCAGTTCCTTATTCTGCTCTTGAGTTTCATTTAGCAGTTCTTGTAAAACAGCATAGTCCTTCATTAGACTCTCAAAAGAATCCATCAGGTCAAAATGACTGTTTACAGTTGAACTTGACAACTCTTATGCTAGTGTAGGAGCAACAAAAGAGAAAGAAGAGTTTACCTCCTCAATGGCCATCAGACATATGTCATCACTTTCACTGTCTGAGAATATTTCATCTGAAGAGCTAGATCCCTCCTCAGAATGTTCTTCTTCTGCAACCATGGCCTTTTTGCTAGAGAACTTCTTGTCTCTTTTAGCTTTCCTTTCTCTTCTCTCCTTAGCACTCAGATCTGGACAATCATACTGGAAGTGACCTTTCTTTTGGCAATTATAGCATATGTTGGCATCATCATCCCGATCACTTTATTCTTTGGACTTGGAGTCCTTCCTTTTGGATGAAGATCCCTCAGCTTTCAGGTCCTTCTTCTTCTCAGTTGATCTGTCCTCAGGTTTCTTCTGGTACTTGTGATTCCTGTAATAGTTTTTGTATTTTCCATATCGACTATTAAGTCTTTCAAACCTCCTTTTCATCGATTTTAGCTTATCCTCAAGCTCATCCCGATTTTTTAGCAAGGAGTTCTCGGACTCTCTAGTTTTTTTGTGTTTTATCCTTGGCTTTAAAAGCCACATTTTTACTAGATGATGAATCATCTTTTTTGTCGACCTTTTGGATTTCTTATCAATGACAAACTCATAGGCCTCAAATTTCGAGAGAAGACTTGTTGATATGGCATTGAATTAATTTTTTTTTTGTTTTCAATCACCACTGCATGTATATCCCATTTCTTAGAAAGACCTCTAAGAATTTTCAATGCAACTTCTCTCTGTGGATATTTCTTACCAAGTGCATTTAGATCATTCATAATACTAGTGAATCTGACTTCCAATTTGTCAATAGATTCACCTTCTTCCATTTCAAAACTATAAAACTTTCCAATTGCAACTGAAATGGAAGAAGGTGAATCTATTGATAAATTGGAAGTCAGATTCACTATAGTCTAGATTGACTAACTTCCTCTCCTCAGGAGTAAGTTGGTCATCAGACTTAGGAAATTCTGTTCTGGGATCATTTCTCTCATTTTTTGTTCCTCTGGGATTCACCACAGTAAATTGGAATGGCCCTTCAGAGACCACTCTCCACATACGTTCATGTTTGGAATGCAGGTGAGCCTGCATTCTCAGTCTCCATAAATCATAGTTCTCCACTGAGAACATGGGGAGTTTCTTAGAAGACATTTTATCTGAGTCTTTTAAGAATTTCAGCAAATAAGATCAGTTCAGATAGACCACAAGTATTTTTAGAAAATAAAACTTTGGTCAACAAAGCAGTGGTCAAGTTGAACCCCTCTGCTCGATACCACTTGTTGGTCCGGTGCAAACGAGTCTTACACGTGTATGGGGGGGATACATGTGTTCAGTGTTTTTAAAACTTTTTCTTCATCGAGTTCAAACTTAGGTGGGGTTGTCCGATGATTTGGTCTGAGAGCCACAGACGCTCTTAGTCAAAGTTCATCGAGGCGGTGATTACGAAGTCGCTTTCGAGATACCTCAGATAATCCCAACTGAGTCCTGAGTTTCAGAGATCCTGAGTTGCTTGGATCAGATAACTAACTTACTGAACCCTCAGAAGAGTAAGTTCAGTTTGGTAACTATATGTTCTAGCTACTCAAATGTGCGGAATGGTTGGCCCTTAGTTTATACTCGTTTTAAGCTTTTGCTGAAAACCTTCCTTTAATGGAATAGTGATTAAGCTGTGATTCAATTATATGCAACTTCCAGTGGATTGATTCCAACTGAAATATCAGTGAAAATATGCTTTCAAAACTCAGTGACGCAATAGATAAATCAAGCAAAACAGAAAGCAAAGAACACAACAATTTATAGTGGTTCAGAGACTCAAGCTCCTACGTCCACTCTCTCTGGTCTCTTTAGAGAAATTCACTAATCACTTCCTTGAGCTTTCTGACTACCTCGCGTAGTTTACTTACTCAACTCGGCCCTGAGCTTTCTGACTACTCCACGTAGTTTACTTACTCAACCCGACCTTGAGCTTTCTGACTACCTCCGTAGTTTACTTACTCAAACACAAACAAGCTTTCAGACTACCTCTATAGCTTACTAACTTCACCTCTAGAGCTTTGTGACTACTCCGCGTAGTTTACTTACTCTTTACAACTTCAATCTCACCAACAATCACACTCAAACTACCTTCTAAAGGGTTTGGGGTTTCTTGGTTGGTTTCCAACTAGGATGAGATATCCTTTACAATAAAGAACAAAGTAAAGGCTAGGATATCTCGACTAAGCTTTGGATATATCTTATCAAGCTAGGCTTAGTTTAATGAGCTCTCTTCAATATAAAGCACTTGGGAAATTCTTGGGTTTTCGAGTGCTTCAACTTTGCGATAATAAGTTTGAGCTCTTGAGTTGCTTACAAATTTCCCGTAACCTTTCAATGTAGAAGGTCACAAGTATTTAAAGGCATACACCAAGGTCACTCTTTAAAAAACTATCCATTGGAGAGATAGCCAGAGAGTTTTCATGTGAGAAACGGCTATATTTAGGATTTGACACTTTCCACGACACGTGTTTAGGGAACTTTATGTAGCCGGTCTTTTTTTTTTTTTCGGAACTTAGTACTCATCGACATCACGATTGTCGATGATGATGGTGCGATCTTTGTCTTCCTCATTTTGACTTTTGTCTCCGGTTAAAGGTAGACAACTCAGCGGCTCTTTTTGGTTATAATCTCTCGAGTGATATAACCTTAACAACACTTTGTCTTAGTTCCTTTTATGCGCCTTTTTGAATTTTATGGGCAATATCTAACTTTCTAAGGAATCGCGATCTTACCGATAATGCATCCTTGAGATAGATATGTTTTGGTGCCTCGGAACATTGAGGTTTATCTTGAGCATTGATGCATTCTTGACTCTTGATAATTCTTTGTGCCTTGATATTCTTGATCTTGATTCTTGATCTTACATCTTACGTGTCTTGAGTCTTACGAGTCTTGGGGTCTTGAGTCTTGAGTCTTACGAGTCTTCTGAGATGTCTTGGTGATATCTTGATTCTTCATGCTGAGTTTTCAGTTCTTGATTTCATCTTTTGAGTCTTGATATCTCGATTTCATCTTGAGTCTTGATATCTCGATTTTATCTTGAGACTTGGCTTTCGGTTTCATCTTTGAAACCGGTTTCTTGAAACTTCTTTGAGTTCTTGAGAATCTTGAGATCTAACGATCTATATCTGCGACTATACATTTTGCGAGATAACATCCGAATACTCTAAAAACCCGAATCGACTCAACTATCAAGATTATTCTGAACATGTCATACTCAGGGGTTTTGGGATCTAATCAAAATCATATCTTTATTAAATTCATCTCCCAACAGCTTTACACATACTTGCACTCTACTCTTGTTTTCTGCATGCATATTCTGTACCAGGATTAGACAAGCATCAAGCTACTGATCTGATCAGCTTAACACTTTAGTTATCTGATTCAAACCAGATTGGTCAGAATCTTTAGTTGAGTAAAACTGGTTTTCACACGGGTTAACTAATCTATCGCACCATCAGTTAAACTGATAGGCATAAACCGATCCGCTGTCGGATCAATAACTTTCGGATATCGATCCAAAACCGATCCACTTTCAGACTCGATCGATAAACGAGCAAATCACATCTGATCCACGAAAAGTTTTTGAAGTCTATTCACCCCTCTCCTCTAGACTTCAACCCTCACTGAAACCCGTTCGGGACCTACATGAAATTTTGGATATGGGATAACGACAATATGTGACGATCAACGAGGCTTATAAGAAAATATTTAAAAAAAAAATCAAAAGAAACAATACCTTTTATACTTGCATTATTTAATAATGTAAAATTTTCAACAGTTAAAACGTCACCCGTTTTCCACGTCTCCTTGCAAAAGTAATAAAATTTTCATAGATTAATATTACATCGAAATAAAAAAAAATATATATAATCGTGAAATATATAAAATAAAAATAAAGAATATAAGGAAAAAAATTATAATATAGGTAAAATAATTATTTTTAATTAATTTAACATGAAATTAAATATATTTCATATCATATTCATTTTATACTCATAGACCTTGTGTTGCACGGGTGATATACTAGTATAAATATAAAAAAAAATCCAGAAATACGTTATAAAATTCTAAGCGAAGTAAACCTTAATTTGGCTTGAAAAGATCACAAACCAACACAGATTTTGCGACCAATCCTGCAGCGCGGAGCAATCTTTAACCCACATTACATCCTATGTACGTATTGCAGCCCTTTTTAAAAAAAAGGTTCAACTCTACAAAAGGAATAGAAGCTTGCAATTAGTAGCAACAACCTTAGTTGACGGTGGATTCTTTGAAGAGAAGCATAAGATTAAAGAAATTGGACCGAAGTTACATTAAAAGAAAAATATTAATGGTTTATATTATTTGAACCAAACGAACCCTAAGAAACATATTAATGGTCTAGATTATTTGTATAAAATGAAGGGCTGAGATTTGTTAGAAAAAATAGGGATAGATTAAATCTAATTTAATTAGAGAGTTTTAAAAGTTAACTTAAATAACTTATAATGAGAATGAGAAGCATGATTTTGAAACGAAATAATCTAGTTTAATCGGGTTTTACGAAGATTAACGTGGTTTCGTCCACACTAATATAACTCAAACTACTTACCTAAATACTTCCTGTGATATACATAATAATTACACTATTGCAATAAACATTCATAATCAATTCAAAACTGAAATTACTTACCTCATTACTCCTTACTAAATATACAAAATAAAATTAAATTAAAAAATTCATCAAATTAAAATAATCGTTATGAAAATAAAAGAATAAACTCATCCATAACCAATTCATAACTTAAATTATTTACCTCAATACTCCCTACAATATACAAAACAAAATCAGATTAACAAATTCATCAAATTAAAAAAAATAGCTATGAACAGAAAAGAAGAAATCATCCACAACCAAGTTAGAACTCTTACCTCAATACTCCACACAATATTCAAAACAAAATCAGATTAGCAAATTCATCAAATTAGAAGAGTCTATATAAACAGAAAAAACATCCATCCACAGCAACAAATTTCTTACATCAATACTCCATGTAATATACAAAATAAAATCAGAATATTAAATTCATTAAATAAGAAGAATGTGGACGAACATGAGCGTGAATATAAGGATCTTTGATCGTTATAATGTGGACGTGAAGAATTGTAGGTCCCGAACGGGTTTTAGTAAGACAGAAGTCTAGAGGGGAGGGGTGAATAGACTTCTGAAATTTTTTCGTGGGATCGGGTGTGAATGACAAGTTTCCTGATCAGAGTGCGAGTTAATCAGTATTGACTGATATCCAACTTACTTATTGTCTGATGGCTGATCAGTTCGGTGTCTATCAGTTTCACTGATGGTGCGGAAGATAAGTTAACCAATGTGAAAAACCAGTTTATCAAATCAGGTTCTAAGTTATCTGTATCGGATCAGATGAAAAAGTGTCAAACTGATCAGATCAGCTGCTTGATGCAGATCTGATCCAAACTTAGAGTATGCATGTTTTTTGATAACAACAGTAGCGTGCAAGAGTGTAAAACAGGTAAAGGCACACAAGATTTATAATGGTTCGGACAACTTGTCCTACGTCCACTCTCCCCTATCAGCAGGGGCACCAACTTAACCAACTGGACTTAGTTTAATGTGTTAGTCCAACACAGTGCAACAGATGTTTTAAGAGTTCTCACTCAACCAATCCCAGAAATCAGAACTAGAAATCTTAGTCTGAAATCTTGCTAAAACAAACTTAACCTAACACTTGGTTTGGGTATAAGATTTGAGTTGTTCCAACTGGAATTCTATCCTAGTTTCTGAGTAGCCTAAAGCTAGAGGATAATGCTAAGAACTATGAGATGAACACTTAGAAAATATTCTTGAGTTTGTGTTCTTGCGGAAATTGCAAATAGCTTGAGCTTGATGATAATTTCTGTAACCTTACTCTGAAGGATTGATCCTATATTTATAGGCACGAAATTGAACTAGCCGTTGAAGAGCAATTTAAATTTTGGTCTATTTATGGTAGGTTTGCAGGATTGACTTGATGTGTTCAGAGACGGCATGGACGAAAGCGTATAAGTTTGTCCTTTTTAGCCGTTTGACTCTGAGCCGCTTTGTCCTGTATTGTCAGTACCGTACATACGTGTCTCATCATTGGTTGTCAAGTACACTTACTCAGAGATTGATATCCAACTTAGGTTGACATTCTTCTTGTCTGATTGACTCGTACGCCTTGGGTAAACACTTGCGTGTTACCTGATTGAGTTGGCCTAATCAGTTAAAACTGATCAGTCTACCTGATGGAGTCTTCTGATGTAGGTTGTCTTAGCACAACTTACAGACTCTTCTTCGTTCTTCTGATGTAGGTCTTCTTGAGGTCTTCTGGTCTTGTTTTCTGATAGTCATCTGATCTTCAGGTCTTCTGAGTCTTCAGCTTCAAGTCTTCACTTGATCATATGACTTATCTGATTATCTGATTTTCTGATCCTGATCATCTGATCTTCTGATCCTGATCATCTGATCTCCTGATTCTATTCATATGATCTTCTTATTCTCTTCAAGACTTAACCTATACATATTGAGTTCCCTCTCAATATGTGACATATCTATTACATCAGTTGTCTATACAACTCAATTGGTCACCCTATCCTGATATCTAGTTCATCAGTCAGCTAACAGGTCTGACTGGTCCTATTACAATCTGTTTTGGAACTTTTCCATCAAAACTACAAATTTCTCAACAATTTTCCCCTTTTTGATGTAACCAAAACAGTTAATCAGAAAAACAGATAACATGTAATATAAAGAACATAAACAGAAAATCAGAAGACAATGAGTCCTTGTCTTAAGATCAGAAAGGTAAATCATTTCATTGATAAGGTTTGTCAAATTACACGTACAAGAAATGATAAGCAAAATTTACCTAACATCTGATCCTAAGACTCATCTTCTTATCTCCTTACAACATAATTGTCCTCAGACCTTCAGGTATCTGAAAGATGTCGTACATCCTTCTCAGCACGTCTTTCTGTCGGTCTTCCTCAATGATGTTTTCTCTTTCCAGTGCTTAGTAGTAGGCTTCCTTGAATGCCACTGGATCGAAGGTCCAATTCTTTCTGAGGGGTGGAGTCAGGTATTCGTATTTTGGTGCAGTGGGTCTCATTTGCATCTTCTTTCCTTCTCTCATTACCTCCTTGTAGAATACCTGGTATTTGCCCTCCAACCAGTCAAGAAAGAGTTCAGCAAAAGCATCTTCGTCTTGTTCTTCTGGAACTCTCTGGATCATAAACACATTGCAGATCCAATCGTTCTTGATTACCCTCCATGGCTCATGTAGGTCTTCTCTGCAGACTAGGATGTCATTGATTGTTGCAGGGAGAGCATTCTCGACCCACGTCTCATCTTCTTCTGCAGATGTCGTAGATACCTTCTGCTTTTGCTTTCTCTTGAACGCTCTGTCTAGACCAGCTGCTTCTCTCAGCTTCTTCCTTCTCAAGGCTTCATCTATAACCTTCCTCCTTTTAGCCTGGTCTTGTTGCTCTCTGATCTGTTCTGTGGACATCATCAAATCAACCCTGGTAACAACTATCTTCTAGGGTCTCTTCACCTGCTTCCCTTTCAGTTGTTTTCTCTTCTCAACTTCTGCCTCTGCTGCCTCTTCTGCTTCTAATTTCTTTGTCAATTCAAGACTCCTTGCCTGATCTTCTGCATTCATTATCTTCTGAACAGTTGAAGAGAAGTCTTCTATCTTATCCACTCTGACAGTCAATTCACCCATTGCAGTAGTCTGATCAGATATGGCCTTGTCTTGAATATCCAGTTGTTTGATGTGTTCCTCAATAGTTGAGAACAGTTCAGCTAGTTCAGTATCTTGAACATCAGTTGGTTGCCTGACAGTAGGAGCAGGAGTAGCATTTATCATCGCCTAGTGAGCCTGTTTCTGCAACCTATTTTTCTGATCCTTCTCCTTCCCCCTTTTTGGTTGTATCAAAAAGGTTAGAGAACTTCTTTTCCAGGTTAGTAAATAGCTTTATCAGTTCCTGCTTTAGCTCTTCTACTTCCAAAGGTTTGATCTGGACAGTTGAGGTAGAAGTAGAGGGAGCTGGTCCAAGCATTCGAGAATCAGCTTCCTCGAGTGATAGTCTGAGTTTGAGCATGGATGCCTCAAATCTCCTCCAGGCAGCATCGAAACTGGTGTCAACCTGCACAAGAGATTTATACACTTCTCCGAAGAGAACTGTGACATCAGTTAGAGATGAAGTCTCAAGTCTTAGTTTTTCAACGAGTAGCTCCACTCTCTTCATCTCTCTCTCAGCGATCTCAATGTGCATGTCTACCAGTTTTGCAGCTGTGTGATTCGTCTCAGATTCAACTAATTTTCTGGTTTTCTCCTCCATCTAGTTCATCAGATTCACTGCCATTTGAACTGAGATTCCGTAGATGCCTTCAACCCATCTTGAATAGTCGTCGAAAGATGATCAAGGGTCTCAGGCGGAATCACAACTGCTTTCCCAGATGTTTGTGCCTCACCAGTTAGGGTCTCATCTATTGCACCCTCAGCTAGTTCATCGGCAGCTTGCTCAGATTCAACATAAGCTTGAGCAATATCCCAGACCATCTGATCGGTCTCATCAACATCCAGAAATCCGAGCATCTTATTCACCAACCATGCAACATCATCATCTTTTGCTAACTCAGTAGCACTAGCTACACCTGCCAAGTGCTTCATCTTGAGTTCCAAATCCACGAACTCCTTCTTTCCCATAGCTTCCAGAATCATCAGAAAGTCTTCAATGCTTTGCAGCCTGATATCTCTCTAGAAAAGAATGTCAGCTACCTGCTTCCGGACTCCTGGGTGATCGACCAGATGAGCAAAGTTATTGGTCAGATAATTGTTGACGTTCTTCCTTAAGAACTTGATCACTGGCTTCACTGGATCAGGTGATTCTGGTTCCAAAATTTTGCGAGTGTTGAAAGGGTTATGGAGAACAGAAAAAACATGGTTTTTTGCCTAGCTGTTTGAATTTTTGGCGTGGGTTCTCGGATTGGCTCAGGTTGGATTGGCTCGGGCTCGGGCTGAACAGGTTCAGGTTCTGGCTTTGTAGTAGGAAGCTGTTCAGGTTGAGCGGTTTCAATTTGGGTTGACTCAGATGTGGGTTGAACTGGTTCCGATTCAGATTAAACTGGTTCTACTTCCGGTTGTGTGGGAGTGGGGGTGGGTTCTCTGATAGGTGTGGGTTGTCTATTGGGTGATGGGGATTTGGATTTTTGTGGGGTTGGTGATTGGGATTTTGAAGTGGGAGTAGGGGATCTGAGTAAATGGATAGTTTATCTAGCCTTGAATTGAGAACTCAGGTGAGCAGAATCAGATGGCTCTAACTCAACCTGTGTCTCCTCAATTCTTTATGCCTCTCCTCCTCCTTCACCTTCACCTTCCTTATCTCCTTCACCTGTAGAAATCGAAATTACTTCCAACTCATGTTCCCTCTCAGCACTGACTGTGTGCTCAAAACTTGCACCAGTCTCACCACCAACATCTGTAGCAACTTGCTCCTCAGGTTGCTCTCCACCTGATTCCAGGATTTCCACATCACTATCTTCATTTTGCAGACCTCCAGATTGCATTCCTTTCTTCTTAGGAAGCATGTCCGTGAGCTTTTTCTGTCGTTTCTCACTCGTATCTTCAGCTTTGTTAGCTGGTCTGTTTGCCATCTGCTTTCTCTTTAAAGGTTTCTTGCGAGTCTGACCCGGTGCCTCTGATTGAACAGATGAGGCAGTTGCCTTATCTTTCTTGGAGTTGGGCACATAGGGCTCGTGATCATCATCCCTCTGGCCTTGGATCTCAGCATCCTTCCATAATAGACCTTTGAACTTTATCAGGTACGACTTCCTTCCCATATCTGACCAGTTGTACTTGGGAAGCCTATCTGCAAGGATGATGGAGACCTTGTGGATATTGTAGATCTTCTTGGACAGCAGAACCTGGTTCTTTTCATTAACCATGAATTTATCTGTCTCTAGCAGCAGACTGTGCTTGAACAAACCCAACCAGTTCATGTCTTGTGCCTTCTCTATTATGGCAGTCATCACCCTTTGTTTCTGTTGGGTTAAGGCATCAGGGCTAAAGGTAATTCCCAATATCACCTTTGACACTCAAACAGAAGCCTGTACTTTCTCTTCAAATGAGGTTGTTTACGTTTGTCAACTGGTCCTGGTTTGCTGGTCTTAGAAAAACTTTTTGAAGGTATTCCTTGTCATCCATCCCAGCTGTGAACTTGTCTGGAGGGTACCTTCTTGCTGGTAAACCAAAGATTCTTCGTAGATCCTCATTGGAGACTTCAATAGGTATTCCTCCAACAGAAGAAATGAGTTCCTTGTTGGGGGTTTCTTTTAGATTTCTCAGAAACTCCAGGGATTCTATGATATAGACATTGTCCAAGTGCCTATAGCAGAATTGTTCTAGACCGAAAGCCCAGATGCATTCCAGAATCTCGAGAGATTCAGGGTCTATTGTAACAGTGAAGATGATAAACTTCTCATCCACAATGTCTTTTATCATTGTTGTATAATCGCACACTTCAGGAGTAGCCTTTGAAGTTGTCATTTCTGAAATACAAAACAACCACCCTAAATTAGGTTTAAAAACCTTCAAAGTGTTGAGCAATATGAAGTACAACACAACATTTTGTGAAGTAATTACTCAAATAATAATCCAATCAATATGTGTAAGTTCATAGTCGCAGGACATTAAGCATAAAGCAGTTATACCAAACAAATGAACAATAACACATACATATGCCTTATAACCCTAACACATGATATTCAAACAATAAAATCAAAATAGACAAATTACCAGTAAAGCGATTTGAAGGATTTGAAAAGAGTTTGAATCGCTCGAAGAAAGTATGAAAGTGTTCTGAGTATTTTGAGAGTTTGAATAATATGCGTGAAAATGTGAAAGGTTTTTCGGATAAAGTTTTAGGGTTTAAATAGGTGGAAGGAAAAACATTTTGCACTAATTTTCAAGTGTACTTGAGTATTCATGTTTTAAATTGGAAGATCAAGATTGAGCGGTTGAAAAGTAATTAAATCGTGCGTTTGAGGTTAAAAATTGGCAGACTTTTGGACTTTAAAACTCGTAATTAATGCATTTAATACATAAAATCTCACGTCCGCATTTAATGTATGCAGGCATGACGTCATAAAGTAAGGCGCACAGTAATGATCACACAGATAAGATAAGCTTAGATAAATAGAATCAGAAAATCTATCTGACTGATTGATATTGTAATCAATCAGATACCACTTGGTCGAGTCTAGTTAGTTTTGATTCCTGTTGATCTTACTGATTGTAGCCTATACCTCAAAATTTTCCCAACAATGTCCCACTTTTCTGATCAGTATTCTCTTGATCCTATCCTATCAGTTGAAGTTCCCCCTTCAACTGTTATTCCTTTTCTGATCAGTTCTCAACTGATCTTTCCTGATCAGTTGAGGTTCCATTACCCAACTGATCTTCCTTACCTGGTCAGTTTTTTAACCAACTGGTCTTGGAGACCAATTCACCGAAGAAATCAAGTGCATCTTCTCCTAAGTCCAGAAACCATAACTCAACTGATAGTTCTCTGAATCTGACTTCAGCTAGAGGCTTGGATAAGATGTCAACTCTTTGCTTATCAGTATGGATTTTTTCCATTCTGATGTTCTTCTTTTCAACATGATCTCTGGTGAAATGATGTTTGATGTCCACGTGCTTGCATCTGGTATATAGAACTGGGTTCTGAGTGATTGCAATAGCACTATTACTGTCATAGAATATAGACACATTCGTCTACAATGTTATAATCCCTCAGCTGCTGACTAAGCCAGAGCAGTTGGGAGCAACAGCTTCCTACAGCCATGTATTCTGCTTCAGTAGTAGATGTGGTAACAGATGTTTGTTTCTTTGAAAAACAAGAGACTAGTTTATTGCCTAAGAACTGACATGTTCCTGAGATTGATTTCCTGTCTATTCTGCAACCTCCATAAGCATAATCAGAATATCCACTAAGCTCTAGATTATCATCTGATGGGTAGTATAATCCAAGGTTAATTGTCCCCTTCAGGTACTTAAGAATCCGCTTAGCTGCTTCCAGGTGGCTTTGCATTAGATTTGCCTGAAATCTGGCACATACACCTACTACGAATGTTATATCTGGTCTGCTGGCAGTCATGTATAACAGTGATCCAATGAGAGCCCTATATTCTTTCTGATTAGTTTTCTGACTTTGCTTCAAAGGTTTTCAACCGACTTTTCCCATTGTTGTGAATAAAACACTTGCACCCAAAAATATGAAAGTAAGAAACACGAGGTTTTTTGCCCTTCCACAGTTCATAGGGTGTTTTGAAGTGAATCTTAGTCAGAGAACATCTGTTCTGAGTGTGACATGTAGTGTTGATTGCTTTTGCCCAGAAACGGCTTGGAGTTGCATGTTCAGCCAACATTATGCGAGCAGCTTCTTTGAGTGTTCTATTCCTTCTTTCTGCTACACCATTCTGTTGTGGCGTTACCGGTTGATGTCTCATGCTGAATTCAAAACTCCATACAAAAATTAGATTTGAATGAATTCAAGAACTCTGTTCCTTTGTTTGATCTGATTTTCACTATGCTGACACCATTTTCGTTCTGAAGCTTCTAGAGTAACTCAAGTAACTTCGTCGTAGTTTCATTTTTCTTATACAAGAATACAACCCAGGTGAACTTAAAATAATCATCCACAATCACCAGAGTGTATTTGCATCCACTAAAACTAAGAGGTGTAACTGGTCCAAAAAGATCCATGTGGAGCAATTGCAATACTCTACTGGATGGAGGTGAAGGAATTCCTTTGAATGAAGCCTTGACTTGCTTTTCCTTCTGACATGCGGCACATGTCTGATCCTTAGAGAAAACTTTATTCGGAAGACCTTCAACCAAGGACATCCTTGCTATCTTGTTAAAAGTTTAAAGTTCAGGTTGCTCATTCTCTTATGCCAGAGCCAGCTGGTGCTTTTGGAACTTTTAACAATCATGCATTCATTTCTTGGACAATTGTCCCAATTTGCAGTATAGATCATTCCTTTTTTGGAACCAGCTAGCAAGATCTGTTGAGTAGCTCGATTCTTGATTGTGCATATATCAGTTGAGAACTCAACACTGAATCTATTGTCGCGGAATTATAAAACCGATAACAGGCTATGCTTTAAACCGTCGACATACGAAACTCCAGAAACATGTACATCATCATTGACTAAGGTTCTGAATCCTCTGATAAAACCAAAGTTATCGTCACCAAAGAGTACACATGGGCCTTCTTGTTCTACATATGAACTGAGGAGATGTTTGTTGCCTATCATGTGCCTTGAGCATCCACTATCGATGTATCAGATAGTTGCTTGTACACCTCCCTTATTGGCTAAACCCACGCGAACCTTCAATCAAATCAGGCTTTAGGTACCCCAGTAGGTATGGGTCCTGAGGGGTTAGTGTTACCTTTCGAGATCCAAACAAATAGGGCACTTCTATGGTAATCATCAAGATCAGAAGGCCTGATTTGTCTCCCATAGACATCTACATAATCATAAGTCTCTTCATGTGCATTCTGATCATTATGATTATGGATGTGAGCTTTGGATGAGCAGAAGACTTGGGAATTTTCTTGGTAGCTTGTCTTCTTTTAATCCAGTGGGGCTCAGGTGTAGTTGTCATAGGTTTCTGATTGTAAGGGTAGGTACGACTGCTTCCATCAAAAGATTCATATCTCTTTTGCACAATTGGCTTAGGCAGGTTACCTTTTGGCATGCTTGTTAGGCAGCTTGGACTGAGTTGACTTCAGCTGAGACTGTCCCTTGCGAGATGGTCCAGGCTGATGTCTACTCTACTTATTGGGCTGAGGTCTCTTCAGAAGAACAGGATTCTTCTGTTGATTCCTCGGCTGGTGTCTAATCAGTTGAGGTCCATTTTTGCTCCCCTTCTGATTAGGCACTTGCCTTGCCTGGTCAGCTGGTCCTTTACCCTTGTCTGATACAAATTTGGCATAATATGTATCTTTATCAGAAACTCGTTCGGTTACACTTTTCTGATGTGAAACAGACGGGACTTTTGAGGATCCAGAAGGGTTTTCATACCCAATACCCTTCTTATCAGTTGGCGTGCGATAGTAGTTGTTCAAGTTCTGAACTGTTTTAGATGATTTCGTGAAAACTTCTACTTTCTTTCGCAAATTGTCCTCAATAGCTTTTAGATTCTCATGCATTCGGAAGAGTTCATCAAACTTAGCCTGAAGGACCTTGAGATCTTCAGCTTGTTTTAGGTTGAGAGACTGTTGTTCTTTAACCAGCTTTCCTTGATCAGAAGAACTGACTTTCAGAAACTCCAGTTCTGTAGTCATCTTCTGAACAGTTTCAGATTATTTCAGTTCAGCAGCTCTACTTTCCTTATTTTCCTTGACAAGCCGAATGTTCTCTGCCCTTAGGTTATCGTTCTCAACTTCCACTCGTGTACAAGTATCTATTGCATTAGAGAGATCATCAAGCAATTTCTCATTGTAGAGCTGCAGGTCAATCTCTCCAGCAGGTGTGCTTAGCACAGCAGGTGTGGAAACAGAAAGCACAGAAGGTTTAGAGATTACCTTAGTTTGATCAGCTTCCTTAGTCATGAGGCAGATGTCATCATCAGATGAGAATGACAGATCGTCGACATTTTCAGTAGTGGTCATCAGGCAGAAGTCCTCAACAGATGAGTATCCAGAATCATCTGAAGGGAGGTTGGAATCATCGATACCAGATGTATCAGTAACCATAGTTATTTTGTATCAGTACCATTGCTCTCCTTTGTTTCGATTCTCTTCTCTTTCTCTGGGAGTCAGGTCGGGGCAGTCTGCACTGTAGTGACCTGGTTTCTGATAGTTGAAGCATACTCTAGAATCTCCAGAACTCCTTCTGTTGGGTGAGTCATTTCTCCAATAAGATCTGTCATGAGATTTTCCACTTTGCCTGTAATCAGAACCTCTTCGATCTGATCTATCATCTCGTCGGTCATCCTTACGATCATCTCTCTTTTCTTCTCTTCAAACATCTCTTCTTTCATCAGAACAATATCTTTCTTGCGAATCTGTCAGTAGATCTTCTATCTCTTCCTCTATTATTCTGATAGTCTCGATATAATTTTCGATACTTTCCCATTTGAACATTTGATCATTCAAGTTTTCTGATTAGCAGGGCAATCTGTTCAGTCTGACTGATGATGTTTCTAACTGGTTCACTAGAACGTGAACTGCTACTGGTTGCCTGAAATGCAACACTTCTATCGTACTTGATCTTCAGCAGGAGATTCATGATCTTCTCGTCCTCTTGCAATCAGATCAAATTCATGAGCCTTTAGACTGAGAAACAGGTTGCTCGGCTTCATTGTCGCAATGTCTTGACAAACCTTAATCACAGTGACTTTCATATCCCAATCTTTGGTCAGTGAACTCAGAATCTTGTAGTTGATATCTTTGTCTGTGATCACTCGTCCTAGATCACGTAGTTTGTTGACTCCTTGAGTGATTATCCCATCAAGCTGATTGATAGTTTCATTGGGCAACATCTTGAGCTTCTCAAACTTGACCAGTTCAGCTTGTACTCTGCTATCCTTAATCAGGTCATTCCCTTCATAGATTTCAACAACCTTTAGCAGTTTTCAGATAATTGACCTTTTCAAGCGTAGTCTTGTCCAACGTCTTCATGATAAGATGTCTGGCAACTGTATCCAGGTTGGACAACTTCCTTTCATCAGCGTCCATCAGAGAAGGACTATTTCTGATCTTTGCTCCAGTAGGTTGATCTGGATCACGTCCATCTCCTTCTCCTGGGTTGATGTAGTAGATGATGATTGGTCCTTGTTCAAGAACTTCCTGTATCCTATTGCTTATGACACCCAGATAGTCTCTCATATATATTTTCCAGTTGGCATACTCATCGACCGAGAACTTGGGCAGATCATGATTCTTCCCAGTAGTGTTATCTGTTGGGGTTATACTGGAAAGTATGCTTTTACTTTGTATAACCAGACTGAATTTCTATCTTATTTGCTGAAATAAATTATTTATCATTGATCCTTTAAATATCATTGAATGTTACATATATTTACTGCATAACTGTTCAATAAATAAGTACGTGTTACACTGTAGTTAATTTAGTGATACCAGATCACAAAGGATTAAATTAACAGTCCCTTGTAACTAAAAGTACAGAATTCACGACCCAGATGGAAATGAACAAACCATCGTGAAAGGTTGAAGTGCAAGGCTCAGATTGGCTTGTCTTGACCAAGAGATTGCACTAGTGCATTATGATGTACTAAACAGGACCTACAGGAGGACAAATTCTTCAGTACTGAATATAAAAGAATTAGACCTCAGTGATTCATTATTTCTTAATCTCCGTCCCTTAAATAGGATCGTGTGGAATCAATAGCCATTGCTTTGACTTATGATGGGAAGAGGATCATTGAGATTCAATACCTTGTATCTTGGGCAATGATATTGGTTACACGATGATTGCTAAGATTTAATACGGTGAGTCGTGTGCAAGTACGTCTTGTTTGATTTGTCCCCTTGGGAGGCTCATAAGTTTTATCATACCAAATCTTGCAAGTGGAATTAATTTTCGGTATGGATAATAATGTTGAGTCGTTCCTTAACCAAGGAAAAAGATGTTAATTAACATGAAGCTATTTCAGTGGCCTAAATTAATTAATGGACTGGATAATCTTAAACAAGGGAAATAATAACCGGGAGTCATATTAACAGTAATATGGGTTAAGATGGATAGTGCAATATTAATTATGTAGTGGGATTAATTAATATTTATGGGCTTGAATAATATTGTCGCTCAATATTGAAAATTCAAAGTCCATTGGAAGGTCCAATCTTAATTCTCCTAAAGGTCCCTCAAGTAGCCCAAACATAAAGTCCAATAACTGAAAAAGGTGTTTAAAATAAAATAAATTATTGTTGCCTAATTTTTCATTTTTTTTTTTAAATTATGAATAAAAGAGGGAGAAATATTTTCTTTGAATTTTGTTATGGAATGAGGATAAGTATTCTTGGAATACAAGATTATCTCATTAAATTCAAGAAATCTCCCACTTGGCTATTTATAATGAAATTTTTAAAATTCCATAACATAAGGAGGAGGAGATTTTATTTGGGAGATATTTTGGGAAATAGAATATATTGGATATATTCAAGATTATTTCTTGAAGAAGAAGCAAGGAAATTTCTCAATCACCCAAAAACCCTAATATTTTCGCCCCCCCTTAGTATTATAAATAGGGGATGAATTTTTCATCCCCAATGCAATTCCATGTGTTGGAAAAATTAGAAATCCACCAAGGTGGTGCAACATAATTTTATTTTTCCTTTAATTAATTGTTCGCGAGCATCCTACCACCGGATTGTTGGACAAGGACGTGGGAATACTTGAGAAGGCTTTTTGGTGTGTTCGTGTGAACGAGATCCATCTTCTCAACGGTTGTCACTCCAAGAGGTTAGTTCACGTAAACTCCTAGCTATTCCGCATGCGTAGGATCTATGTGACGATCTTGTATGCATGATTTGTTGTTGAATTATTATTTGAATTAATATAGGATTAATTCATGCTAGTAATAATTGTTAGAATTAAATTTGTATTTAAATATTCATCCGAATAGATCCGGGCAAATAATTCCCCAACAACTGGCATCAGAGCCACGGTTTTGGGCTCTGAATTTTAAATTGTAATTTAATTCGTTATTCTTTAAATTTGGAATTGGATAGCAGAATTGCTAGATCTTTTTTGCAGGTATCCAATTGTCATGGTATTTGATGAATGTTTTTATTTATGCATGCATATAAATTGTAGTTTTTAATTCTATTCGTTCGAATTCGTTTTGCCTCGTGAGAAAATCCATGAGTAGATTAGGATTTGTTTGATTCATTCAATGTAATAGACTAGTCTAGATCTAGGTTTATTTATTTTTTGTAAATAAATTTTAACGAGGATCGAAGAAAACCGGGAGGCGAGACGAAGAAACGTATCGAGGGAGCGGATTGGGAAATTTATAGATTGGATGAAAGTTCCAAAACACATAATAGGAAAAGACCTGTTAGTTGAGGCATGCGCTATAGGAGACCAGTTGATAATGATTGTATAGAAAACCGCGTTGGAGGCATGCGGAGGCGTAAAGGGGAAGGGCGTCAAGAAAGGGAACTCAATGGGATTCAAAGACGCTTATACCGCAAGAATATCGATCTGACCGGATCGATAACTCAATCGAAGTCACGAAGAGAAAATTCTATATTTTTTGAAGATCGTAAGATCCAAGATAAGACGAAGACCTTACAACGAGTTTGAACAATCTTATCAAAGGCCCCACGCTAGGAAGGCATAAGATGAAAAACGATGTCTCATCTTATCATACGAATTTCCGCGAATAAGATAAATACCAACCTTAGTTGGAGGAACAAACGCAGAAAGGTTTTCATCCAACTTGGTAGAGAGACAGATGAACAAATGATATCAACTGGATTCGATGTTGCCGCTCAAACGGGTTATAAACTTCTTTCTACCATGAAGGACACGCACATCAAAAAGAATTTCATTAGGCGAACAAGGAGATTCAAATTGCTCTCCAACGCTTCTTGATCTCAAGGTCTATAAATATGGGATCACACTTATGAAGAGTGACACGCCGACAATCAACATAATCAAGAAGCTCAATCTATAGTCGATTTCAAGAACACAACTTCAAGCTTATTTTATATTGTGTTCATCCCATAAGTTTTAGCAAGAAATCTTTTCATCTGACGTCGCTTATACGCAAGAAAAGATTTTAACGTGGTGATTTTTTTCAAGATTTCTCTAGGTTTCTGGGAGCTTTTCGAGATCGAGCTATGAAGGCAATAAGGACGATTTCTCAAGATCAAGACATGACAAAATTAACCGTGATAATTGGATATATGTGCCCAATATGTTTAATTTTTGTTTTGATATTTGCTTTATTTTTTGTGCGCATTTAATTGTGTTTTTGAATATGCGATTCATGAGAAATTGTTTTGGAAAAATCTCACTTTCAAAAATTACTAAGTATGTTTTAAATTATTAATTAATAATTTTATTCCGGATAATAAAATTGAATTAATTTTGGCCTCGATGATTTATTTATTTGTGAATTCTTTTGGGGAAATTCCCGGTTGGACCGACCAAAAGATAGTTTTCACATGAATAAATTCCAAACGGATGATTGTGGATTATTATTAGTGGCGACGATGATCCTCCCCACGAGGCTCGTTCAAAGCGAAATAATAGTTCTGTATTTAATCATGGTTATTACTTAGGTATAAAATTGATATGCATATACTTCCCCGAAGTCCCTGTCAATTTTATATAGGTCAAGTGGGAGCCAACTATTAATCTGGATATTAAAGGTTTGTAACTGTTTTCTTGTTTGTAACCTGCTTGAATGTGTTTAAATAATGACCCACTCCACGTGGCTTATTTAAACTGTTTTGAGATGTTGGCTGATGCATGTTCATATTTTTTGAGATTTTTATATAAAACATGTGATCGAATTTTGTGATAATTTTGTGCTTATGCAAATCGTTATTTATTTCAATTCAGCATGTCGCAACCTTTTAATCCACTGTTCAATATACTGAAAGATAATTTACTTACTGGTGAAAACTTCATCGATTGGAATCAAAAACTTACTATTGTCCTTACTGCACAACATCATAATTGGGTTCTTACTGTCCCAAAACCCAAAAAGCCAACTGATGAGTCCACAAAAGCGGATAAGAAAGATTATGCTGACTGGGAGCGGTCAAATGAGATGGCTAAGTGCACTATGTTGGCTTCTATGTCAGACGTGTTGCAACATCAGCATCAACATTTTGAGACCGCTACAGACATCATGACGAGTCTTAAAGCGATGTTCCAACATCAGAACCGTGTGGCTCGTCAGATCACCATGAGAGACTTGCTCTCCATGAAAATGGTCGAGGGAACGCCCGTAAGGGAGCACGTTCTCCAGATGATGGCTCCCCTAAATAAGCTTGAGGTACTTGGCGCTCAATATGATATCGAGACCCAGATCGATTTCATACTCCATTCTCTGCCTAAAATTTTGAACAATTCAGGCTGAACTATCAGATGAACAAACAAGAGTTCACGTTGCCTGATTTGTTACAAGCTTTGGTCTTGGCAGAGGCGATATTTGGGCAAAAGAGCCAAGCCTTGGTGGCAAATGGTCCCTGTAACGCCCCGAATCCGGAATGAAGCCTTTATCGCTTTAACACTCTAGATTCGAGTTGTCACTTAGTAACCAAAAACCCGAATCCAAAAAAAAACTTTTTAAAGTAATGCATCGAATAAAGGATATAAGTTTTTTACAGTTAATAATGATTTATAAAACACTAAAAGGTGTGGGCCCGTTTTATTTAAACTCATATTATGACATTATAGTAAAATCAGTCATTTTTAAGGTAGCATACATTTTAAATCATCGAGCAACTTTTAAAGAGTTTGTTGCTCGGCATAAGAATAAATTCACCCAACATGAGAGCGAAGCATTTATTTTAGAGAAGTTTGATATGAGTGTAAATATATCTATAAATATGCATCAAATTTATTAGAGCTTGGGAAAACTCTGTGTCATCCCTGCTACTGCTCTGGCCCCTCGAAGTAAAAACTTTAAATGGTATTAAAAGGGGGGGCGTGAGCTACTTCTCACGTATGGGCATCCTGCACACTGTTATACAGATTGGCAGTACACCGAAATATAATTATCTTGGTATTTTATTAAAAGATTATTCATACGCTCGAAGTCATTGTATAAACTCGTTCGTAGCTTGGTGTCTTATGGTGTCTCAAGATCAAAACATAAGATATTTGTACAATGCTTGCAAATCAACAATCAATCATTCAAAATTGGCATGTCAATGTGGTGATTTGCTGCATCTTAGCTATTAAATGATATTCCTCTTACCTATGTGTATGCATACATCTACAGTGAATACGTCCACTTGTTTTATTGTGTACTGCACTAGAAAGATTGTTAGAACCACCTTCTTCTAAATGGATCATCTAGAAAGTAATTCATTATGTTTGTTTGTATTCAAACAAAAAGCTGACGTGGGTGGTATAGGTATCATTTTGTTCATTTTGTTCACATCTTACATGTATAAATTTGCTATGGTTTGTGTTTTAAACAAAATAGCTAGCTGAATATCAGATTAACTCATAAAGACAGATGAGCTGATATAATTATCATAAGTTGAAGGAATCAAAGAAACCAAGCTTTAATAAGACAGTTTTTGCTCAACTTTTTAGGTTTCCTAATGCAAATGGTGCCATAATTTACCCCATTTATGGTCAAGAGGAACTTCCTCAAGCTTTTTGTCAACGTGCTACTGTCAAGGGGTGCATTTATGTAAGTGTAGTTACATATGTTTGTATTATGGATAGTTACTGCCATCGATTTATATGTGTTTTGTGCTTTACTTAATGTTTATTTGTTATGATAACTATTTTGTGAATCCTACCCCTCTCCCCCTTAGGTCTGTGGCTCGATTCTCTCTTTACAACACTTTTTGTTTGGAAACTAATTTTATCTATTCACATCATGGTTGAACCTTGAGCACCAGCAGTTGTAGAACGCTTTACATTTGCAAGTTGCGACTTGTTTAATAAGTAATTGCATCTGCAGTAATTCCTCCAACGATCAAACCTTTCTTGTCAAAGGATACATTCAAGTAGTAGGAAGAACAGTTTTTTCACTCCGTCTCTATGAAGAAAACAAAAAAATGTGTGATTATTCTACTTCATATTTTTGCTTTATGTATATTTCTGTTGTTGTGGGGATGTATTGTGTCTTTCACTTTCAGAGAAGTTGTGGCTGATGTAGTATACAATGCTAACTACCACTTTTTGTGGGTCTCAAATTAATATAAGTCAAATTCTGATTTTAAATATTTTTGGGCAGAGTATCTTATTCCAAAGGGTTGGAAGGTTATGCCGTTATTCAGGAACATCTTCCATTTGGAACAGGTAGTCTCATAATTTGAGTGATTCAATTTCTTAGATGATAGGAATTAAGATGTGAACTAGGAGGGGCCATTATATCCATACCATGGCTCCCAGCATAATAAACTTCATCCAATATTGTAAATCCATGCATACTGCATATATATTTTCACTAATTGAGATGGTGAGACAGACTGCTGCAGTGTAGTGTATTTCCAATTTCAGTTCCGACTTTTGTACCCGCAGATCCTGAATTCTGTGTTTCGTCGCCGCTCCTTCGTCCCTCTGTTCTGGTTCCTTGTCACCATCAGCTCGTCCAAAAATAGGTATTAAATTGTTGTTTACGAAAAGGAATTTAACAGTTTTTTGTTTTCTAATTATGCTAAGTTTATGATGATGTTTTCCATTTAAATCTCATAAACTTGGGTTTCTTTTGGTACTGATAGTGATGTGGCTTTGTTGTACTTGAGTGGGAATTACCCACTAACCAGTAATTTATTTTTTAGTTGTGAAGTAAAAGTTCTTTGAATTTTTAGCTTTTGATTTCTTCCATTTGCTGGAATATTACATTTTTCTTTCATTTCCCGATTGTTATCTAGGCACAATTACAATTTGGGGGCTAAGAAACTTATGCGAGATTCTTAATTGTAGGATGTGTAGTTCATGTAAGTATTAAGAAATGGGGTTTTGGTCCTGTCTTCCCCCATTCTACGTTTATCATGATATTGTACTCGATTGCTTTATTTTAAAAAGATGGTCTTTTACATAGCTTATCTTGTTTGTTTTTCAGGTTTTCAGCTAGGATACCCTGTCATTTTTGGAGCATATGCGTCATTTCTATTTGTTCGTACCGGTGTGTAACCCATCCTATAATAGAACCACATTATATGCATAATTCTTTCTACGATTTACTTACCTGTGTTAATGAATATACAAGTATGAGAGAATTAATTCTTCGTACCTGCATTGTGATTATGCTTGTGTTCACTCTATATATTCCTAAATTTCATTCAGCTTAAATAAAAAAAGAGGGTAAGTTTTGAAATCAAGAGCACTGTATTCTATGTTCAATATTTTGGCGTTTAAAAGTTTCTAATTTTTAACTAATTTTTTTTCAATGATTTTGAAATTGTTTGTATAATTACTCATGATGTAGTTGGATATTTGCTAATTCAAATATTCAAATTTGATAAATGGATATTGCCTTTTTTTTATCCAACAGGATGGGGTTATAAAAGACACTTGAATTTCGTGGATCTTGTATCTTTGATGAGTATCAAGTTTTTGGGTTTAATGAACAGAATGTGAGAATTGAGCGAAGCAGCACTAAGTTGTCTCTGAGGTATTTTGATCTCTTGCTGTTACATTTCTTTTTAGCACTCACTTTGGCATTGCTACTGATGAATTTCAGGGGGATAATGTGCAGTCTCATCCCATCCCATATTGTTCATATGAATCAAAACTTAACTCGTTCAGGATCATTTTGATAATGACTCCTTCAGGATCATTTTGATAATGTATAAGATGTACATAATTAATGGATTATTAAGATAATTATTTATCTCACTGTTTTCCTTTTCCTTCTGTTTTTTCTTTAATGTTAAGTTCTTGCTCAATGCTGCACAATTGTGTCAGTCACTATTGTTATTACACCAATTTTCTAAAAATCCGGGTTAGCACCTCAATCTTGAGGTGCACACCCCCACTAGTATATATATAATTCCTATATAGAACACTACATAAAATAATTTTGCAATGTCATAAAAATATAAATAAGCTTCATATTTTATAAGTTGTGTTGAGTTATTTTATTAATTGTTTTGTGCATAGTTAATACACAAATAATTTGCATAGGGGTCCGGTTATATGCACCCCAAACATTAGTAGATACACCTTTGGATTAATTCACCACTCAATTTTTTTAGATATTAGGAAATACATATCCCCTGCACTACCAATATTACCCTTCTCCCGTAGCCGCCCAATGTCTCCATCCAATTCCACCGCTTCGTCCACCATCCTTCCACTATGTGCCGCTGCTGCTTCTTCGCCCGATTCCTTCTCTTGTCTATCTCCTTTTTAATGTTCTCCTAAGGTCTGTATAAAGCGCCGCTCAGCCCCTCCATCCAACGTCGTCGCTCCTCTTCCGCCACCCAACGTCACCGTCCTTCTGTTTTCGACATAAGCCTTCCAAGCGCCGCTTCTTTCCTTAGTTTTCTAGCCCTGTGTGATTTTTGTCGGATCTATAACAATTATTTTCTTCAGATTTGGTTTTTATTTATTTTAGATCTTGTTTTTTCAGTCTGTGCATTATTTTGTCATTCTGATATTATAAACCCTTTAAATATTCAATCTGGTCTGGTTTTATATACCCTTTAAATATTCAATCTGATCTGGTATTATTTTTCAAGGAGGCGGTGGACCGGTGGTGGTCGCGATGGTGCTGCCAGCGGCATCTGTAGTTGAGTAAATTTAGTACAGGATAAAGGGCAATACAGTATTTTTACAATTATATTAAAACTACAAAAATATAAAATGAGTGTATCTACTAATGTTAAGGGTGCATATAACCGGAACCTTTGCATAGTTGTTGGGAGATTAGGCCAGTAGCCCAACCCATATCTACCCACCAACAGCCCAATACCCAACAGACCAACAATCAACCCATCTAGCCCGGCGGACGCAACACAATTTGGCTCATTTCATATTTTTCTAATAAGCCCTACTGTTCTGATAATTAACCAGGCTTTTCCTTTTCTGTTTTAATAAATTACATTATACTAGTGTAAAACATGTGTAACACACGGGAATGAGTATAATTTATTTATTTATTTATAAAAATTATAACTAAAAAATTCTTTAATATTTTTATAATTTAAAAAATATATATTATGATATGTGGATAGATGCCTAAAAAATAATATTTAATTTGTTCTTTAAATTTGGTCTCCAAAATTCATTAAGAAAAGAATACACAATGAAATTAAAAAAATTGTTCTTAGTACATAAATTTATTCATTTGTCTTAAGTTATCATAAATTTAAAAAGAAAACTTGTTTCAAGTTTTAGTCAGTTTATTCACTATTTAAAATCTGTTAATATATATATTATCATGTTTATATATAATTTCGTTAATATATGAGTTATTCAAATATAATGGTTTATAAGTTAGAACAACATAAATAAAATACAATATTTAATTCTATTAGATTACTATAGAATATTTCCCATTTTAAGTAAAAAAAAAAATGTAGAAAGACTATTAAAATGTGCTCGAGTGCGTAAATTAACAACAAAAACACTTTTATGTAAATTCTTAAGAATCTAAAATATGTGCATATCAGCACATTCGGGTTACTTATAATTATTGTTTATAATTGTGATTTCATAAGGCAAATTTAGACAGCGAGAAATCTCATAAATCAAATTTCATGTCAAATAAAGATATCAATCCAAATCAAATAAATTGGATCTAGGAATCCAATTTGATTAATCTAATGTTACTAAATTAATGCAAAATTCAATTTTAAAATGTGAATATTAATGAACGGATTTAAGCAAATCTGAATTTCGCTTTTGATCAGAAAATTAAAAGGTATGACGTTCAAATATCTATATCCAAAAAATTTAAACAAACCAAAACTTATTTTGGAGTTCACTTCGACCAATAAAGACCATAAATCTTCCAGCACAATTTGAAACCTGGAAACATCAACAATAAAGAAAAAAACAAAAAAGACGCAATTAAAACCGAATAAAAAAAACTCCTAAAAAAAATAATTGTGGAAAAATTAGAGAGGGAGCAATCATAATTAGCATTGATCCATGTAGGATTAGTCAAAACTATTGAACAATAGATTAGGAGAAAAAGATGTACAGATTAAACGATAGAAAAGTAAAATATGAGAACCATCAAATATAAACATCCAGACAAATATATAAATTGTCGTCCAATAAAGAATGACAATTCAATTATATATTTGATTCTTACATAATTTTATTAAATCTGCAGCGATAGTGGAAGAATGAATGTAGACGCTAATTATATGTGATAAGGTAGAAGTTTAAAAAAACTGATAAAAGTTATTTTATAAAATGAGATAAGTTCAAATTATTTTTAAAAATAGGATAAATTTAAATTTAAATTTTAAATTTTAAATAAATGCAACTTCTCCTCAGTTTAAAAAAAATCTGATTTTAAAAAAAAATTAGAAAATTATAACATTGCTTTTGAGTAGTGCGTAGGAAAACTCTAAATTAAAAGAAAGGACGATTTTCACAGTTTTATTACTATTACTTGTCACTATTAAACTTCTGCTATTTATAATTTTCAAAATTTTCATAATTCATACTTTTATTAAATATTCCAATATTTTTTTAACAGACAGATTAATTTAAATTAAATATTTTAAATTTAATCTTATTCAGTTCTAACTATTTCACGCCATCTTTCGCCGTGCATATTATATAAATTTTTTAACTTTCAATTTTTTTTAAACTTTTAATTCTTCTGCAAGCACACAACCAAACATATTAAACCGTCTTCATTTTTTAACCGTCTCTTTTTTTTACTGTCTCCATTAATAACCATCACTCCACAGTTTGTAGACTATAATAAAATGCAATATTATTGTTTAATTTTCGTGTATTGATTTTATCATATTAAAATTATAAGTGTCATTTATTCGTAAAATATGTATATAGTGTAAATAGAACTATCTTCCATTATCTGTACGATTTGAAATCGTATTTTAAATGTTTTGTTCGTATGATATTGAAAGTTATTATAATAGTATGTTGTTCTTTTTTACGAATATGATACAATTTAATATGTGAGTTCAAAGTATTGAAATAAATTATACTACACAATTTTAATTTTTAATAATTAAATTATTCCGTCAGTTGAGAAATTAGTGGTATAATAGATTATCAAGGCATTAATCCATAACTAACTTATTATATATTTTATAAAAAAAAATTAGAATACTTTTTATTAACTGTGGGAAACAAAAAAAAAAAAAAAAACTTCATGAGAGGATTATTCACGTATTAAGCAATTCGTAAAATAATTAAGAAATTGTGAAAATTACTGGATCGGAAAAAGTTATTCATAACTAACTTGAGATAATTTGTGAATAAATAAACATATAAATGATATATTTTATATATTTATATATTATAAAAATTAAAATAATTTTTTTTAGAGTATTTAAAAACTGAAAGTGTGTGTGCGTGTATTTTCAGAGTGTTGTTGAAAATGTTGTGAAACATGTAAAACAACATATGACAGCGGAAGTATAAAAATGTAGTGCAAAAGATTTCCAAAATTGTGTAGTGAGATACACACGAATCTCTTACAAGATCCTAAAGGGTATGTTTGTTTCGGGACTCACCCGGATGGACATAAGACTTTGAAAACCAGGTCTCATTATAGTTTGAGATTTAAAATTAGACTTCAAAATCATCTCCTATAAAGTAATCTTACACCCCTATTTTTCACAAAATTCAATACAATCACATCACTAATTTTCTCACTCTCAACACAATATAATAATACTACTTCAATCATTATTAAACATTGATTTGACATAAAGTAAAATATCACCCAATCAAAATCTCAAAATAAACACATATATTTTACTATTCACCAAGACTTTCAAATCCATAGGATTTCGAAGTCATGACTTCCCCCGCACATCTAAATCCCGAAAATAAACATACCCAAAACGTGTAGTGAAAAACCACACACAAAAAATCAATCTATTCAATCAAGTAACTAGTGATCTTATTCAACCTAAAAGTTGATCTACTAAGACAAACACAATACTGATGGGAAATGTTGGGATACACTTTTCGATTTAAATACAAATAGGCATAGCATCGACCCTCACACTCCACTCACTCACGGTTGTGTCTCGGATCTTTCTCTCTTAAGTTTGAGTAGTAAAGCAAGCGAAGAATATCCTTTGTTGGGAAATTTGTATTTAAGTTTTGATGGAAGTTCCAAAACAAAGTTGTAATAGGACCAATCGGACACATTAGGGTGATGACTTAGAATCGATTAAGATGACCGGTTTAAAATGTATAGATGGTTGATGTAAAGATAGGTCACATATTGAGGGGGAACTCAATATGTATAGGTCAGGTCGAAATATCAGATGACCAATTAAGGTCAGATGATCATAAGGCTAAGAACAAATCAGAAGACAAGAAGTCTAGGAAGATCGGATGAAGATTGAAGACACTTTGAAGACTCGGGGATGAACTCAAGACTCAAGTTAAACCACGAAGACTCATATGAACACGAAGACTAAAGATGTTGTCGAAGACGTTAAATGACAAACACGAAGACTAAATAATTAAAGTGATGATGGGAAAGACAGGGCCATTATATGAGGCTCGAAAGAGTCACCTAAAGATCAAAAGTGATGATTTCTGATTTATTCGGTGCTAAAAAATAGGTATTAAATTGTTGCTTAAAAACCATTTTTTAGCGTGCGGAAGCAAAACATGTTCGAGCGATGCATATAAAATAGGGGTGAAGGAATGGTGATTCCAGATTTTTGCGTTTTAAGCTCATGTGTTGTGTTTTGCTTATAATGAATGTATGCGACAAGATAAGAATGTAAAGCAATAAACAACACAACAATGTATAGTGGTTAGGAGACTCAAGCTCTCCTACATCCACTCTCCTATTCCTAGGGAAATTCCTTCAAACACTTCCTAAGGTTTTTTCGACTACCTCCGTAGTTTACTAATTTCTTTTTTCTACTTTGAGCATTTTTAACGACTACCTATGTAGTTTACTAACTCAAACTGGACTTATCACCCTCTCGGGCTCGCCTCTAGATGTTTAAAGTTCACACTCCAAGCGGGACTTATCACCCTCTCTGGGATTGCCTAACAACTACCTCACTTCACCACTAGTTATCTCTTACGAGAATGGGGTTTGGGTTTGGTGTTGTCTCCAACTATATGTATGAGATTTTCCTTACATTTGTTTAGCCTCAATTTTAAGGTTGGGAAAATCTCTCTAAGCTTATGATACATCGTGGGTTGCTTAGGTTGGGTTCTAGAACACTCTTTGAATATATATGTATATCTGATGACTTGTGTTCTAGGGTGGGAATGCTTGACAATAACGCTCTTGGCTCTGTAGCATCTTTTGCATAATTTCCATACTTAATTTGATGGAAGATCTTGTATTTATAGTGTGGATTTGAATATTTACCGTTGGAGAGAATCACATTCAAATCCATACTATTCTCTATAAAATTCTAAGCTTTATATTTTTTAATTTGGTTGTCTTCCTCTCATTGGTCCACGTTAATTTGGATTCCAGCAAACTATATTCCTCGGCTTGATTGCCTCGGAACATTCGGGGATATCTTACTAAGCATTTAGTACATTCTCCATGAGTCTTGATAATTCTTGTGCCTTCGATTATTCTCGAGCCTCTTTTGTCTTCTTGAGAGACATCCGAGTCTTTCTTCATTATAATTTGAGTCTTGATTCTACGAGCCTTGAGTTTCTCTTGAGCCTTGATTTCTCGGAGCCTTGATTTCTCGATTTTTCATTTTCGAGTCTTGATTCTATTTTGTCATTTCTATAAACCCTTTAAATACTATACTGGTCGGTGCGATATATCATAAATATTCAATCACTACTCTAAAGGAGGCGGTGGACCGGTGGAATCCCGACTCATCTATCAAGATTATCTGAAACATGTCATACTCGGGGTTTTGGGATCTAATCAAAATCCTCTTTATTAAATTCATTTCCCAACAATTTCATAGTTTTTTGATGATGCAAAACCATCTTGTTACAACACTCTTTTAACCTTATACTCTAGGGTTTTGGTTTTTTCTATTACAAGAATGGTAAATCTCTTAACAATAAAATTTGTAAAACCTAAAGAATGAATTTCTCAACAATTTCATCACTAAACAACAATAATAATTTCATATCAAATATAAAGACATGTAAAAAAAGATAATGAGGTATTATCTTTGAGCATAAAGATAAAGTTTCATTGATTGTATGATCTAAATTCTGATTACAATGAACTTATCAAAAGATAGAGACAAAAACATAAAAATTACAAGTCTTGGTATTTTGGTCTGTTAATATATTCTTGATCTTGACTCTAGCTCCTCATTCCTCTTCAACGGACATTATAATCGAAAAGTTGAAACAACATAAATGAGTTCGATTATTTCCGACTTTAGACATCGAAAGTCTCTTTTACATATTGATGTGCTCGAGGTCTCTTGACCTATATTGAGTCTCAGTTCAATTTACTCGAAAAGCTATATGCTTTCTTCTTTGCCGATATTGTTTATAATTGTCGACTAATCGGATCAACACATCTCATAAATCAATATATGTCAAATAAAATAGCATCAGGTCATCAAATCTAGGAAGGTTAGCATATCGGTTTTATCACGATCTCGATCACGTCGATCTCTGAATTTCTCTTTTGCTAATCTTCGATTTGCAACCTTCTTTTGGAGTTCGATTTCGAATTTTGACCAATAAAGGCTTTAGCTTTTCTGGAAACATCAACGATTTTGAAAAAAACAACTCATCGGTTTTAACGAATAAAAAAAACTCCTAAAAACTCATCTAACTCATCGATCTCGATCGATCCATGTCTAGTCAAACCTCGTCGATCTCGATCATCTATTACGATTTCGTGAGTTGAGAACCCCTTAATTTGTTCTTTTCGTTCCCCCTCAACTTGTTATCTGTAAATTTTCTTGAATAACACAAGTTGATAATGTTTTATGTGCATAGAACTAAAAATATCCCAACAATTTCTCAATTGATAAAGATGCCAAAACATCGGATAAATATATGCATTTTTTTTTAAATAAAGCGGGTTTTTTTTAAAAAGATCTGATTTTTAAAAAAATTAGGTGGTCACTTTGAAATTAGTGAACCTTTTGAACTCCAGTTTTGATACCAATTGATAGAATCGGATCGGAACGGGTTTAAAAAATATGGATCTTTTATTAAATATTCCAATATTTTTTAACAGACAGATCATTTTTGAAAATAGTGATCTGTTGAACTATTTCATTCGATACCAATTGGTAGGCCGGTGAAAAACCATTTTTTTTGGCGTCATGGAAGCAAAACATGTTAAAGCGATGCATATAAAAAGGGGGTGAAGGAATAGTGATTCCATTTTTTGCGTTTTAAGCTCATGTGTTGTGTTTTGCTTATAATCGTAATTTATGCGACAAGATAAGAATGTAAAAGCGATAAACAACACAACAAACTATCTTCCATTTGGAGACTCAAGCTCCTACATCCACTCTCCCTATTCCTAGGGAAATTCGTTTTCAAACACTTCCTAAGGTTTTCGACTACCTTGTTTAGTTTACTAACCTTTCTACTTTGAGCAATTTTAGGAAATAAATTACCTACACAATTTACTAACTCAAACTTGACTTATCACCCTTGAGAAATTAGTGGTATGGACTTATCACCCTCTCGGGCTCGCCTCTAGATGTTTAAAAAAGTTCACACTCCAACGGGACTTATCACCCTCTCTGAGGGATTGCCTAACAACTACCTCACTTCACCACTAGTTATCTCCTTACGAGAATGGGGTTTGGGTTTGGTATTGTCTCCAACTATGGTGAGATTTTCCCTTACATTTGTTTAGCCTCAATGCTAAGGTTGGGAAAATCTCTCTAAGCCCAAAATATGATACATCGTGGGTTGCTTAGGTTGGGTTCTAGAACACTCTTTGAATATATATGTATATCTACGGACTTGTGTTCTAGGGTGGGAATGCTTGACAATAAAACTCTTTGGCACCCCTATTTTTCACAAAGCATCTTTTGCATAATCTCCATACTTAATTTGATAGAAGATCTTGTATTTATAGTGTGGATTTGAAATAAACACATATTGGGAGAATCACATTCAAATCCATACTATTCTCTATGAAACTGAAACAACTTTTTTTGGTTGTCTTCCTCTCATTGGTCCACGTTATTTGGATTCCTAAAACGGCTATATTCCGATTATTGCCTCGGAACATTAAAGGGATATCGAGCATTTAGTACATTCTTGAGTCTTGATCATTGTGCCTTCAAATTCTCTCGAGTCTCGGTGTCTTGAGAGACATCCCGAGTCTTCATTTTGATGGAAGTCTTGATTCTCAATCGAGCCTTGAGGTTTCTCTCGAGCCTTGATTTCTCGATTTCATAATCGAAGTCTTGATTCTAACATGTTCTAGGGGGGAACGACTATACACGTGCGAGATATCATCTGAACACTCTAAAAAACCGAAATCGACTCATCTATCAAGATTATCCTGAACATGTCATACTCAGGGGTTTTGAGATCTAAATCCTCTTTATTAAATTCATTTCCCAACAAAAAGACTACCAGAAGACCTGAAGACCTATATCAGCCGAGTCTGCAAATTGTGATAAGACAATCTGCATCAGAAGACTCTACAAGGTAGACTGATGAGTTATCTGATCAAGTCAGCTCGCACCTGGCGTCAACCAAAATGGTACACCAGACAAGACGAATATTCTACAAAAGGAATATCAATCGTCAACGGACAAATACTGAAGTGCCGTCTCGCGAAGCCAAGGAGAAAGCGACACGTGTACAAAAGAAGCTGACAATGCGGGATTCGACGCTGCGGACATAAACGGTGCTAATCATGCCTACGGCCACGCCGATATTCGGAGCACGTCACAATCATATCCTACAACCTACCTAATATAGCCCGAAATTCAAATTGCTCTCCAACGGCTCTTTGATTTCGAGGTCTATAAAATGAGATTGCTCGTCAAAGGACAACTAGGACCAATATATGAACTATTGAGCAAGCGGAACAACAATATTCACGCAAATTATCAAGAAGCAAAAGCAAGAAGAATTTCCGCTCGAAGAACACCATATTTGAAGATTATTCTTAGAGTGTTCATCCCATAGTTCTTAGCAAGAAATTCTATCCACTAGCATTGGACTACCTAAACAACAGGATAGATTTCCAGTTGGAACCCTCAAACATTCTTTACCCAAACACAAAGTTAGGTTATGTTTGTTACCGCAAGATTTCAGACTAGGGATTCTAGTTTCTGATTTCTGGGATCGGTTGAGTGTGAACTCGATAAACATCTTTTGAGTGTTGGACTAACACATAAAACTAAGTTCAGTCGGTTAAGTCGGTTAAGTTGCCCCTGTGTTAAGGGAAGAGTGGACGTAAGACGGGTTTCGCCTGAACCACTATAAAAGTCTTATGTGCATTTACTTGCTCTTTATTGCTTTACACTATTCACACAACTGAGCTTAAAATTGCATACATATTCTAAGTTAACATCAGTCTGCACCAAGCAACTGATCTGATCAGGTTGACACCTTAGTCAGCTGATTGAAAACTGACTTGAGAATCTGATTTGATAAAACTGGTTTTTCACACGGGTATTTACAAGCTTCCGCACTATCAGTTAAACTGACAGATATCAAACTGATATGCCCTCAGGCACTCAGTAAGATTGAACATCAGTCCAAGCTGACTCACTAGCACTTTGATCAGGAAATCTGCAATCACACCTGATCTGCACGAAAAGTTTTCAGAAGTCTATTCACCCCTCCCCTCTAGACTTCTGCCCTCACAAAACCCGTTCGGGACATACAAGTGGTATCATAGCAGTGGTTCTACAGACCACTGGCTTTGATTATCATCGATTCTTGAGGAAGAATCTTTGTGGTCATTTGAACAGATCTTGAAAAACCGTTTTCAAAACTCATTCGTTTTCAAAAATCACATTCAGCATGGATAATACCTCTGGTATGTATCATGATTTGCCTAAGTTTTCAATTGATTAGTATGCAGATTGGACTATATATATGTGCAACCATCTGGGATCGATAAGCGGCAGAATGATGGAAGTCATTGAACGAGGACCCATCATCATATATCATGACAACCCAGCGGTTGGAGGAGATCCAGATCATGCACCTGGAAGTCTTGTTCGAAAAAGTCCAGCCCTGATGGATGCAGAATAAAGAAAGTTGTATACTCTAGATACAATCGCCAGGCATATAATCATGAAGACGATGGATAAAGTAACCAAGGAGAAAATAAAGTATCTCAAAACAGCGAAACAAATGTGGGATACTCTTGCTGAGATGTGTGAAGGTAATGATCAGATCAAAGATAGCCGACTACAAGCTGAACTGGTGAAGTTCGAAAAGCTGAAGATGTTGCCAAACGAAACCATCAACGAACTAGATGGGAGGATCACCATGTCAGTAAACAAGCTACGAGAACATGGACGAGAGATGTCAGACAAAGACATCAACTACAAGATCCTGAGATCTCTCACCAAGAAATGGGACATGAAAGTCACGGTAATCAAGGATTTCCAAGACATTGCAAAGATGAAGTCGAGTAGCTTGTTCCTAAGCCTTAAAGCCCATGAGTTCGATCTAATCGAAAGAGGGCAAGCAGATGAAGACGAGTCACCTGCTGAAGCCTCAACCTCAAAATCAGTTGCATTTAAAGCAACCAGCAGCAGATCAAAGGCCACTGAACCAGTCGGAAACATCATAAGCCAAGCAGAACAGATCGCTCTGCTTACCAAGAAACTTGAAAGATCAAATATTCAACTTGGTAAGTATCGCAGATTCTACAAGGATTATCAAGACAGAAGAAACAGGAGGCCAACAGTAGACACTTATACAATAGTGGAAGCTGAAAATGATAAGCTAAGGATCAGAAATAATCAGCTTGTCAGAGAGAACGCTGTCAGTAAAGCAGCTGAACTGAAATCAGCTGAAACTGCTCAGAGGGTAACTGAAGAACTTAAAGTTCTAAAAGTTAAATCTTCTGATCAGGAGAAGCAGATTAAAGATCAGCTAGCAATCAACAAAAAGCTAGCTGATGAGTGTAAAAGCCCAGTTTGGTTCACTTCAGAAGGGTGTAATCAAACGAGTCTCTGACAAAGATACACAAAAAGCTAAACATGTATCTGATAAGGGAAAGAGACCTGCTGAGCAAGTAAGGCAAGTGCCTAATCAGAAAGGAAACAAAAATGGACCCCAACTGATTAAGCATCAGCCGAGGAATCAACAGAGGAACCCAGTTCTTCTGAAGAGACCTCAACCTGATCAGCAGATTAGCTATCAAAAGAGACAACCTGTAAAAAGGAAATCTAATCTGAGACCCAATCAAGGTCAGCTGCATAACAAACAAGCTATAGGTAAACTGCAAAGACCATCTATGCCAAGAAGATATGAATCTTTTAATGGTAGCAGTCGTACCTACCCTTATAACCAGAGACCTAGGGCTGCTGCACCTGAGCCCCACTGGGTTAAAAGAAGACAATCTGTAAAGAAAAATCCAAAGTCTTCTAATTCACCCAAGGCTCACACGAATAATCATACAAATCAGAAAGCATATAAAGAGACGTATGATTATGTTGATGTATATGGGAGACAAATCAGGCCTTCTAATCTATCTGATTACCATAGAAGTGCCCTGTTTGTGTGGATCCCTAAATCCACCACTAACCCCCCAGGACCCAATTCCAAAGGGGTACCTAAAGCCTGATTCGATTGCAGGTTCGCGTGGGTTTGGCCAACAAAGGAGGTGTACAAGCAACTATCTGGTACATAGATAGTGGATGCTCAAGGCACATGACTGGAAGCAAACATCTCCTTAGCTCTTACAAAGAACAAGAAGGCCCACATGTACTCTTCGGTGATGATAACTTTGGTTTTACCAAAGGATTCGGAACCTTAGAGAATGATGATGTACAAGTAACTGGAGTCTCGTATGTCGAAGGATTAAAGCACAATCTACTATCAGTATCACAATTCTGCGACAACGAATTCAGCGTTGAGTTCTCGAGTGATAAGTGTACGATTAGGAATCGAGCTACTCAACAAATCTTGCTAACTAGTTCAAGGAAAGGCAGGATCTACACAGCAGATTGGAACAGTTGCCCAAGAAATGCATGCTTAATTGTTAAGAGTTCCAAGAGTAGCAGTTGGCTCTGGCACAAAAGAATGAGTCATCTGAACTTTAAGACTCTTAATAAAGTTGCTAGGATGTCTTTGGTTGAGGGACTTCCGAATGAGGTATTCTCAAAGGATCATACATGTGCCGCATGTTAGAAGGGAAAACAAGTTAAAGCCTCATTCAAGGGAATACCTGGACCAGCATCCAGTAGAGTACTACAACTGCTCCATATGGATCTATTCGGACCAGTTACACCAGTCAGTCTCAGTTGACGCAAATATACTCTGGTAATCGTGGATGATTATTCCAAGTTTACCTGGGTTGTATTCTTATACAAGAAAAATGAGATAACGACAAAGATACCCGAGCTGCTCAAGAAACTACAAAACGAAAAGGGTGTCAACATAGTAAAAATCAGATCAGAAAAAGGTACATAATTTATGAACTCTTTTATTCTTGACAGACCGAAGTTTGGTATCTGACATGAGACGTCAGCTGCAAGAACGCCACAACAAAATGGAGTAGCAGAACGGAGAAACAGAACTCTCAAGGAAGCTGCTCGCACTATGTTAGAAGAACATGCGACACCAAGCCGTTTCTGGGCAGAAGCCATCAATACTGCATGCCACACTCAGAACAGATGTTCTCTGACAAAGACTCACTTCAAAACACCCTATGAACTGTGGAAGGGCAGAATACCTCGTGTTTCTTACTTCCATGTTTTTGGGTGCAAGTGTTTCATACACAACAATGGGAAGAGTCAGTTGAAGACTTTTGAGGCCAAGTCAGATGAGAGTATATTCTTAGGATATTCCTCATCCAGCAAGGCTTTCAGGGTTTACAACAAACGAACCCTAGTTGTGAAAGAAATACCCCATGTGGTCTTTGATGAGACATCTTCTGAACAAGAGAAAGCTACCTCGAACAAAGCAAGACCGGATCAACCAAGACTGACGTCGCGAGAAAATGGATCACTAAGTATCAAGGAGAAAGAATCGAACACGTAACAAGTGTATATCCCGAACTTGATCTTGCCGATTCACCAGTCAATCGGACCTAAAAGGTACGCACAACTATCGGTGTAGAAATTTGGTACAAATGAGGCAAGATCAACCGAACCATCCGGTTCGGGGAACTCTGAAGTTCTTCTGAGCAGACATCGACACATGATGAGTCCAACATCAGCTGAGACATGTTCTTATCAAGTGGATCATAATTCCGAACCACTCCCAATCACTAGTACTGAACTACTATCAGAAGTGGATGATGTTCTCCAAATAGACGCAAATCAAAATAGAAGGACCTAGATTACCAGTCATCCAACTGATTTGATTATCGGAGATCCATCTGATAGAGTCAAAACTAGACATCAGATTGGTGAAAGTGCCTTGTATTGTTGTTATCTGTCCTTGAAGGAACCAACTACAGTAGAGGAAGCTCTACAAGACGCAAGCTGGATTCTAGCCATGCAAGAAGAACTGGAACAATTTGAGAGGAATCAAGTTTGGAAACTGGTGGACAGACCAACTCATCAAGACGTGATTGGCACAAAGTGGGTATTCAAGAACAAGAGAGATGAGAATAATGTCATAACCAGGAATAAGGCAAGACTTGTTGCTAAGGGGTATTCACAATCAGAAGGAATTGATTATGATGAGACCTTTGCACCATCGCCTCCGCCTAAAGCCATTCGACTGTTTCTGGCATATGCTTCCCACAGAGGGTTCATTGTGTATCAGATGGATGTAAAAAGTGCATTCTTAAACGGGGTACTAGCAGAGGAAGTTTATGTTGAACAACCTCCAGGCTTTGAAAAAGGAAACCAAGTGTACCGTTTAAGAAAAGCTCTTTATGGCCTGAAACAAGCTCCTCGAGCTTGGTATGATACACTCTCTCAGTTCTTGATAGACAGCGGATTCACTAAAGGAATAGTGGATAGAACCTTATTCAGAATAGAAGATGGAGAAGATATTCTGATGGTTCAGATTTACGTGGACGACATCATCTTCGGATCTCCCAACAAGAAGCTATGTGAGAAGTTCAGCAAATTGATGCAAGGGAAGTTCGAGATGTCCATGATGGGTCAGATGAATTACTTTCTGGGTTTACAAGTCAAGCAGAGTACAGAAGGGATATTCATCTGCCAAGCGAAGTACACAAGGAATCTACTGGCCAAGTTTGGAGTTCAACACTGTAAGGAAGCCAGGATTCCCATGATGACCGGGTACAAGATGGATCCAGATGAGGACGGTCAGAAAACTAATCAGAAAGAATATAGGGCTCTCATTGGATCTCTACTATACTTGACTGCCAGCAGACCAGATATCACTTTTGCAGTAGGTGTATGTGCCAGATTTCAAGCAAATCCAATGCAAAGCCACCTAGAAGCAGCTAAGCGGATTCTCAAGTATCTGAAGGGGACAGTAAACCTTGGTTTATTTTACCCATCAGATGATAATCTAGAGCTTAGTGGGTATTCTGATTCTGATTACGGAGGTTGCAGAATCGACAGGAAGTTAACCTCAGGTTCATGTCAGTTTCTGGGAAATAAACTGATCTCTTGGTTTTCGAAGAAGCAGACATCAGTTGCGACATCTACTACTGAAGCAGAATATATGGCTGTAGGAAGCTATTGTTCCCAACTGCTCTGGCTAAGTCAGTAGCTGAGGGATTACAACATCGTAGCTAAGAACATACCTATATTCTGTTACAGTAATAATGTTATTGCAATCACTCAGAATCCTGTTCTACATACAAGATGCAAGCATGTGGATGTCAGACATCATTTTATCAGAGATCACGTTGAAAAGAAGAATATCAGAATGGAAAATATCCATACTGACAAGCAGAAAGCTGATATTTTAACCAAGCCACTAGCTGAGATCAGATTCAGAGAATTATGCAATGAGCTAGGGCTTCTGGATCTTGGAGAAAAAGCACCAGAAATGTTTGGTGGACTGATCTCCAAAACCAGTTGGTTAACAGACTAACCAGGTTAAGAGGAATTAGTTGAGTCAGGTATCTCAACTGATCAGACGATCAGACAAGGAGCCGATCAGACGATCAGACAAGGAGCCAATCAGACGATCAGACAAGTAGCCGATCTGAAGATCAGACAAGGAGCAGATCAGTTCAAGATATATCAGATTAAGGGGGAACTGATCATATTGGAAGGTTATACTTTATAAGTCGATTAAAGCTACGGTCAACAAGCAAGTATAAGTTTAAAGCTACAAATCTCATAAGTCAGAAGAGGCAACACAACAATGAAATAACATAATTTTTCATTGATAAGGACCCGGAGGTCAGATTACAAGCTACAAGTGGTATTACAAGCTACAAGTACAAGAAGACCCGGAGGTCATTACATAAACCATAAACCATAAACTCTAAGCCAACCCAAGGTAGGGAAGGGGAGAGAGAGATTTTAAGAGCTTGATGCTCTCATTTTCCCTCGACCCTAAAAGGGGCGTGAGAGGCCTTAAGGAAAATCCTGAGCCACCCTCAGAGCTTCGGAGTGAGGAGCGAGAGCGGCCTTGAAGGATTTCTGTGCCAGGAGCCCCTAGACCTAAAATCAATGGGCTCTCCAGCTGTTAAATGGGGCACAGTGCCACAGGTTTGGTCACAAAGACCATATGGCCACGAGTGTCACATGCAAATATTGAGTTTGATATATGAAGATCAGTTGTTGACTGATGCAGACCATATACCAAACTCATGTTTTGTTTCAGACTGCGTCTGTTGATGCTAATTTCGTCATCTAGATAGGCGCACAAGGTGCATACGGTTAGGAGAAGTGCCTTCTCATTTGCTATAGCAGATCCGCCGCCTTGGTGGTAAAGAAGCTTTGCATTGATCGTATGTGTAATCTTCGATGACGATGCAAGCAGTGTGAAGGAACACACAAGGTTGATTTGAGAAGCTGAATTCATTGGAAAAGGGTTAAAGGTTTTTGCCGGGAGTTTCACCGGAAATAAGGAATTCATCGAAAAGCATGGAGTATAAGCTAAAGAAAGATGAATGGTTTATGTTGTGTTGTTTGCCTAACACCCCAGGCCAATTTATAGAAGAAAATTAGGGGTATAAATGCAAATTTATTTTCTCGGAAGACCTTAAGAGAAATTTGCATCGACAACGCGTAAGGAACACACGGCTAATGGTTGGATGAGTTGATGGTGTGAGTAATCACAACGTATCTATGCCATTATTATGGAATGTCAAATCGCGCCGATTTGGGAATCGAGGCGACTTTTTGACTCCCCGAAGTAAATGCTTTGGCGGGAGTATGACTTAAGTGCATCGGAAATGCGGCCTGAATAGAAGAAGATTGAAGGATGAAGTGGATCAGATAAGTGGATCAGATAAGTAACGAAATGGATCAAACAAGAATCTGATCAGATGAGTGGAATATTGTTGGGAAATGCTTAAGGCTATCATCAGTAAGGTCAACAAGTACCAGATCAGATTACAGTGGTAACTGGTTGATTACAATATCAATCAGTCAGATACGTTTCTTATTTATCCCTTTCTGAACATATTATATGCATTATTTTAAATAAAATGGTTTTCACTCTGTTTTCTTAACTTTATGACGCATGCACTGCAAAACTTTTAATGCGGACTTGGGAATGTGTATTTAATGTGTTTTATTGCGAATTTTCGAGTCCAAAATACGAGAAGACTACTTTTCTCAATCGTACGATCAAAACACTTTTCGGCCGACTAATCCCAGCCACTGTTTTTTAAACACGGATACTTGAGTACCTTTGGAAAGTTGTGCAAAAAGTTTTCCCTCGCATACTATAAATCCAAATCTTTCTTAGAAAACTTCTTTCCACTACTTCGTCTTCTCAAAGCTCTTAAAAGATCAAAACCTTCATAATCTTCAGAAAATTACCTTAAAAATCAATTGATTCTACTTTCACGATTTCTCAATCCTACGAATGAATTTCTGGTAATTTTTCCTTTGAGTACTGCATGATTTCAATTCACTCTGGTACCTAGGTTTACTATTCGTGATGCTATGTTTCTGTAATTTATATTCGATCTATACGCTTACTTGCTAAATTGATGCTAAGATTACTGGTTTGACTGAATTTATTGAAATATCTTACTCAAACTAAACATCAATTTGCATATCATACAGAAATGGCATATCTTGTTCCACGACCGGGCCAAGGGAAAAAGTTCTGCAACTTTGCATCAATGAAGAAAGATATCATTGATGAGAAGTATCTAGTATTCTCAATCACCTCAGATCCTGAATCGGTGGAAATTCTGGAGTGCTTGCGAGCGTGCGGACTTGAACGATATTGCTCTACACATCAGAACTTAGTCCACACACATGAAGCCCTGGAGTTTCTATACAATCTACAGAGGGATGAAGACATTGATGCTGACCTGATTTCTTCCGTTGGTGGACTAGAAGTACGAGTGTCGAATGATGATCTCCAAAGGATCTTCGGTCTAACTTGAGGAAGCATCAATCCAGAGACCTACACGACTGATGTAGGAGAAAAGGAATTTCTTGAAGTCGAGCTGTTGAGACCAGCAAACAAGGAGAATACGACAAATGTCAAAGCCTCCTACCTGAAGAGGAAATATCGCATTCTCCTTGAGATCGTTCAGAAGGTAATAATGTGCTCAACTTACAGTCTTGATGCTGTCACTTCCTATAAGATCAGTGTCATGACGGCAATCATCAAGAAGGCTTCAGATATGGATTGGTTGGGTATGGTCAAGGCACGATTGCGGAAAGACTCGAGGAAGTTCGAACTGACCCAGAGAAATGAAGTGTGCTTATCTTCCAAGTGCTCATTCATACACAAAATCTCTATCATTCTGTCAGATAAGCTGCCAAAGAACTATGAATGGAATGAGAATGGAGCGAAGATATATCAAGCAAAGCACAAGGCCTTATTGGGCAAGGATGAGCCCTTGCCTGGACAATCTGATGAGGATCTTACTCCTTATGTGCCCAAACCCAAAGGAGAAAAGAAGGGAAAGGAAAAGGTAACTGCATCTTCAGAAGTGCAGGGAACGGCCATTCCAAAGAAGAGGTTGAAGAGGAAGGATCTGGCCAAGAAACCAGATGCTCAGCTAAAACGCCAGAAGAGATTGACTTCTCCTCTGAAGACTGCTCCTAGTTCTGCTCAGCAAGTTCACAGAACGAAGGATCTGATTCAGGTGGAATCAGAAAAGGAGATAGCAGTCAGTTCTAAGCACACTGCCAGAAAAGTAAGGGAAGAGCAGATGATTGAAGC
Organism: Stenogyne calaminthoides; assembly: GCA_037126765.1. Taxonomy (NCBI): domain Eukaryota; kingdom Viridiplantae; phylum Streptophyta; class Magnoliopsida; order Lamiales; family Lamiaceae; genus Stenogyne; species Stenogyne calaminthoides. The sequence continues at coordinate 18,508,888 of JBBCBC010000033.1, read as the reverse complement.
AGAAGGAGAGAAAGCTGTCAGAGGGACAGAAGTGGAGCAATCTGAGGAAGAATCACCATCTGATTCTCTGCCTCTCACCAAGATCTTCCAGAAAGCAAGATCGCCTACGCCCACTTCCAAATCGCCATCACCCTCTCCTCATAAAACCTTCTCACCCTCACCCTCACCAGTCCGATCACCCAGATCTCCCACTCTCCCAATCATTGAACCTGTTCAGGAAACTGAATACCCTCAATAAGCTGAAAACGAACCTGAACCACAAATATCCCCATCTCACTCCCAATCTCCAAACAAATCACAAGAACCTCAGAGATCTGACAAGCGAGTGTCCATCTCTCATAATCCCTTCAATACCAGAACCGTGCTTGCTTCACCTGTTTTAGAAAGCCCGATCATAAGAATAATGAAGCAACAAATCAAGGAATATCTGCTGGATCTATGCCTTGAATTGGATCAACATCCTGGCATCCAGCAACAGATAGAAGAAATTGTGTTTTGGAGGGATATCAGTGAAAAGCATTGAGGAATTTCTGATTCTCATGACAACTCTGGGATCTGATTTCTTCTTAGACTTGGAGATGAAGTGCTTGAACAATGTTGGGATTGAAAGCGCTGTCGAATTAGCATCTGACGATGATATCAGATGGTTGATTCATGAAAGGTTTGGAATTGCTGATAATAGGGAGGAAACTGTTCAACCTCCTACAGATCATGAGGGAGCTGCCGATGAACCAAGAATGAGTGCTGCAGATGAGACCGGACTTGGCAAGGCTTCAATATTTGACCAGACTGCTATGCTGAGCTCCGATACCCTAGATCTTTATACTGAGAAGATTCAGGATGGGGTCAAGACTGCTATTGAAGACAAATTCGCAGCGCTCACAGCAGATCTGATGAAGCGGTTTGAAGAAGAGCAAGCAAAACTGGTTGACAGAGAAAGAAGTCACACAGTTGGGATGCAAAATGCCATCCTTTCTGAAGTAATGCAACTAGTAAATTCTCTTGCCGAGAAGCTCAATCTCCAGTCTAATAAACTCAAAGTTCAGACAGATATGCTCAATGAGACACAGGTACTACTGGAAAATGTCTGGGCATCCTTGGAGAAAACTGACAACCACATGAATATGGGTTGGAAACACGTTACAGCTTCTACAGAACGAGCATGAAAGGACATCGAATTTGCTCTCAGACGCTTTTTGACTCCTACACCTTCTGCCACCGCTCAGATCACTCATCTTGTTGTTGAGGAACTCAGAGAGGAGATCTCACGGCAACTCATTGCTCTGAACCGCAGGCTGTCCAACCTCTTTGATGAAACTAAAAAAGGGGGAAGGACAAGAGAAGAAAGAAAAATAGACACAGTTGGTATCTATTGCATCTTTTCCAGAAGCCACTGTATCTGACTTGCCAGCCACTCCATCTACTGATCTTGTTGCTGAAGTGAAAGAAACTGTGGAGCAACATAGCAAAGAGATCACTGAGCAGAAGATTGCTCTTTCAGAGGTTATTGCCAGAGTCGACAAGATTGAAGACTTTTCTTCGTTCGTACAGAAAAGAATGGAAACTGATGATCAGGCCAAGAGCCTTGAACTCGCTAAGAAATTAGCTGAAGAAGACGAACGAGATGATCCTGAGCAAACTCTGAGGAGAAAGAAAGGCAAAGGCAAGATGGTGAAAGCTACTGCGGAAGATCAGAGTCAAGGCCAATTATTCTCTACCAAAAGCCAGATGACTCCTGAACAAACTCAAGAGCAAATCAGATAGAGAATAAGAGAGGCTGCCATCTAGAAGTAGAAATTAGCAGAGGCTAAGGGACTAAACATCGCATACATCCGAAGGAAGAGGAAGAACGAAGCTGCAGCAGAGGAGATTGCTTGGGAGAAGAATGCCCTTCCGGCACCTGTTAAAGACATCCTCTGTGCCCGGCTAGATCTGCTTCCAGAATGGGATCAGATCATAGGAGAATGGTTGTGTGATGTGTACATCCTGGAGAAGATTCCGATTCATCAAGATCAGACAGAAAATGATGATGAATTTCGGAACTGGTTAGAAACGATGTATCCAGACTTCTACCAGACGGTGATGAAGGAAGGGAAGATCATGTCACTGATACCTGAAGCTCCTCCCTTTGAACAACTCCTTCCACCTTTGCGTCCAGACAACAAGCTAGATGCTGTCAAATTCAAGAATGCCTACTATGGATTTGCTGACAAGGGAGGGATCCATAGAAGAGAAGATCTGGACAAACTGAAGCAAAGGATGTACAAGATGTTTGGCATCCCCAAAGAACTTCAAATGTTCAAGTACACCTGAGGAAGACAACTTGGAATCAGATGATAGGTACGTTTTTCATGTATTCTATAACGCACACACCTATCTGAATGAAATATTCCATCTCTCTGATTCTAAGACAACATCTCATTGTCTTCTGAAGTATGTACTGCTTTACATTATCTGCATTTCTATTCATGGTATCTGTTTTTCTGATTAAGTGTTTTGGTTCCATAAAAAAAGGGGGAAATTGTTGGGAAATTTGTATTTAGGTTTTGATGGAAGTTCCAAAACAGGTAGTAATAGGACCAGTCAGACATGTTAGCTGACTGATGACTTAGAATCAGATTAAGATGACCAGCTGAAATGTATAGATAGCTGATGTAAAAGATAGGTCACATATTGAGGGGGAACTCAATATGTATAGGTCAAGTCGAAATATTAGATGACCAGTTAAGGTCAGGTGATCAGAAGGCAAAGAATAAATCAGAAGACAAGAAGTCAGAAGATCAGGTGAAGACATAAGACACTGAAGACTCAGATGAACCTGAAGACTCAGTTAAAACTGAAGACTCAGATGAACCTGATGACTCAGATAAACCTGAAGACTCAGTAACGAACCTGAAGACTCAGTATGACTGAAGACACTGAGGCTCAGAGTCACCTGAAGATCAGAAGACTACCAGAAGACCTGAAGACCTATATTAGCCGAGTCTGAAAATTGTGCTAAGAGAATCTGCATCAGAAGACTCTACAAGGTAGACTGATCAGTTATCTGATCAAGTCAGCTCGCACCTGGCGTCAACCAAAATGGTACACCAGACAAGACGAATATTCTACAAAAGGAATATCAACCGTCTAACGGACAAATACTGAAGTGCCATCTCGCGAAGCAAATGAGAAAGCGACACGTGTACAAAAAGAGCTGACAATGCGGGATTCGATGCTGCGGACATAAACGGAGCTAATCATGCCTACGGCCATGCCGATATTCGGAGCACGTCACATTCATATCCTACAACCTACCTAATATAGCCCGAAATTCAAATTTCTCTCCAACGGCTCTTTGATTTCGAGGTCTATAAAATGGGATTGCTCGTCAAAGGACAACTAGGACCAATATATGAACTATTGAGCAAGCGGAACAACAATATGCACGCAAATTATCAAGAAGCAAAAGCAAGAAGAATTTCCGCTCGAAGAACACCATATTTGAAGATTATTCTTAGAGTGTTCATCCCATAGTTCTTAGCAAGAAATCCTATCCACTAGCATTTGGCTACCTAAACACCAGGATAGATTTCCAGTTGGAACCCTCAAACATTCTTTACCTAAACACAAAGTTAGGTTAAGTTTGTTACCGCAAGATTTCAGACTAAGGATTCTAGTTTCTGATTTCTGGGATCGGTTGAGTGTGAACTCGATAAACATCTGTTGAGTGTTGGACTAACACATAAAACTAAGTTCAGTCGGTTAAGTCGGTTAAGTCGGTTAAGTTGCCCCTGTGTTAAGGGAAGAGTGGACGTAAGACGGGTTTCGTCTGAACCACTATAAAAGAGTGTGCATTTACTTGCTCTTTATTGCTTTACACTATTCAGACAACTGAGCTTAAAATTGCATACATATTCTAAGTTAACATCAGTCTGCACCAAGCAACTGATCTGATCAGGTTGACACCTTAGTCAGCTGATTGAAAACTGACTTGAGAATCTGATTTGATAAAACTGGTTTTTTCATACGGGTATTTACAAGCTTCCACACTATAAGTTAAACTGATAGATATCAAACTGATCGCCCTCAGGCACTCAGTAAGATTGAACATCAGTCCAAGCTGACTCACTAGCAAGACTGATGCAATCAATCACACCGACCAAGACGAAAAAGTTTTGTAAGTCTATTCACCCCTCCCCTCTAGACTTCTGCCCTCACAAAACCCGTTCGGGACCTACAATCACTTTAACTCAAACTTGAATGTCGACCAATGCAGTCTATTTATATACATTCGGACCAACTGCATTGTCCTATCCACTTGGTGTGGACAGCCTTGAAGATCTCCTCCACTATCTCCATGATCTTGGTGTAACCACCCATGATCTTTCTATTCTTACTCCATTATTGCAACCGCTTGACAATATCCGAAATTGTCTTCAACCTGCAATGTAGGAAACATAGAAAAACACATCTAATAAAACGGAGTCAATGTTAGGAGAAAGGACAAATTTAAGATGTTGTGCAGAATGTTGTCCAACATCTGGAACAACATCCGTGCAACATCAACAAACTCCCCCAATTTGGCCTTTCTACTACAACACACCTGATGTTAAAAACAACATCCGAACTTGTGTCAGGAAATAAACAAATAATAGTCATTCATAGAACAACTACTATTCAACCAAATCATAATTTAAAAACAAACAACAAGCACAAGCACTAAGTACATCAGCAGTGTACTTAGGCCAAAGTATCCAACATAAAGTACATGACAGAAACATAAACATATCAACTAATTGTCCATTAACAGAGTTCATAAAGTAAAGAGCAGTAAATAAAAGATTGCAATACAGAAAGGAATTTTTATAGTGAAGTATAGGGAAGGACTGGGCCATTGGAATGACTGCATCTCCATAATCTGCAAATGCTCCCCCATACATAAAAAACTCCCCCTGTGTTGAATCTGTTCACCAATTGTCATGACCATACATCTCATCAAGCAAGGCAATACTCTCAGGAGACATATTCTCCCTGTCTAGAGTCTTTCTCAGATCTTCATCAGTGTTATCATCAGTTGTAGGGTCAATTGGTGCAGGATCAGGAACAACTTGTTCAGCAGCATTGAGTACATCATTCACTGCATCCTCCACAACCTCATTCACAGCATCTTGTACAACATCCTCAACCTCTCTGTCTTCAGCATCATTTTGATCATCTTGTGCAGCAGCACCGTCATCATCCTCAGCAGCATTATCACCAGCATCTAGTGCATCATCCTTCTCACCTGCATGGCTAGATGGACCAGATCCATCATTACCATCATCATCAGGACCATCATCAGGTGATCCTCCCCCTGTTGGAGTAGAAAGCAGGATTCTCCAGAAGGTTTGCTGTTTAAGAAGAGTATCTATGCTGTGCTGGATGGATTGAATTTGATCAGTAATGAAAGAATTAGTAAATGTGACAGAGGGGATACCATTACTTCTTGTGACTGTGTAAGGAATGTTGCCAACAGAATGGGCAACATTTTCTGTCTGATGTTCAGGGTCTTCCATAGGTAGATCGACCACACGGTTACCACATTTCAGAACTGGGGAAATCCCAAAGCTAGGAATAAAACCACTGATCTTCTCTCCTCTAGGTCTGTCAAACTCCAACTTATCCAAGAACTGACAGATTAAACTTGGATATGGGAACATTCCACCATCACCATGTTTTCCAGCAAGAGACATCATATTATCAAATATGATTTGTCCCATATTAAACTTGCTCAGATGAACAATCCTGTAAAGCATGAAAGTCTATTCTTTAGTAAGCACAGTGGAATTTCTAGAAGGATACCAGTTTGAGACCAACAGTTTATGCATCACAGAATAGAGAGAAGTCAATTTTGCAGCAGAAAATTGCAATGTCCATTTAGAATATCTTCCACCAGTTATCACAGACAATACTTCACCAATTTCTAGATCAATGGGTTCTTCCTCTACATTTTTAGTCTTAGGAAAATGTTGATGAGCCTAGGAGTGATGGTAACAACATTATACCTAAACCTTACTTTCCCATAATTTGAAGATTGTCTATTTCCACAACTCTTCTTCAAATTAGCATAGAATTCAGCAACCCAAGGCACATAGTATGGTTTAGCATATTGTAGAGCATGCAGTAAGAACCTTTCCTCTAGAAAATCTATCATATTGTTGACTTCGAATTCAAAAAGTTTAATGATTCTTTCATCAACAATATGTCTTTTCAGCATGGTTTTCACAACTCTAGACTTCCTATCAAATTCAAGTCTATCATCAGGGTCAGAGTCCGATTCCATTACCTCATCAAAGATTTTATCAAACTCATCACCAGTTTGATTTTCAACAGGCTCATCTTCCTGTACATCAGCTCCATCATCTTCTTCAGGGTCATCTTCCTCCACATCCATTTCTTCCTCAGACTCATCTGTCTCAGCTTCATCTTTCTCAGATTCCTCTCTCTCAGAATCATCTCTTTCAACATTCTCAGATGATTCTGCAACATCAGGAGCAGCATTCACAGATGGTTCATTTCTCCTTTTGGTTCGTTTCTCTTTCTTTGCCATCAATTCCTCCATGGTTAAGTCATCATCTGAGTCTTTTGGCTCAGCAACAGGAACATCTGGAACAACCATTTCTTCATCTGAATCCTCTACAGTGATAGGATCATCAACACCACCATCAGTCCTCTTAGGACGTTTTCCAGTGTAATCTACTTTCTTTCCAAGGTTCCTCTTTGAGACTCTCCTCTTTCCACATTTTCCACCACCTCTTTTTGGATTCAATTGCTTCTTTCTCAATCGAATGTTCTTGAGTTTCTCCCCATTCCTTCAGAATCAGAGAATCAGTTTGTCCATCTCAACATCGGTCGTTTGAGTAGGGTTTTCAACAGTTTTTGGAGAAAGTTCATCAAGAATTTCTATGGCTAAGGGTTTAGCAGAAAGATCAACAAAGTCATTAATGTTGACTTGTCTTTTGCCAACAAAAATATTAGGAAAGAACAGGAAGGTTTTTCTCGAGCATCTGTTCGATGATCAGTCGAATTAGAGATTGAGGGGTATCTTGTAAAAAATTAAATGGAGTGGGTTTTGAAATGCGGATGAAGACGATGATCCACCAACATTAGTGGAATCATACTTTGGGTTTTGAGTGGCCATTTCAGCAAGAAGATTCAAAGGGTTTGAAATTTCTAGGTGAAGAAGGAGTAAAAGGAGGGTTTTCACAAGATGAAGGGCTCGCCTGTTTGAGTGAATGATCAGGGAAGTCTGAAGGGTGTGTATTATCAGCCATCCCACCACTTTTATGTCCAATCACAATAAACCAAGCAATTTAAAAAAATGAAATTAGAAAATAGGAGGGAAAAGGAAGTAAGTGACCGAAAATAGAGCAATAATATAAGTAAAAATCAACAAACCTCAAATCCTAAGTGCAACTTAAAATGTTTACAACATACAATGGACAACAACACTGAATAATTGAAATAAATAGAGAAGAGAGGGAAGTTATTACACAAAAACCACCACAAAATCGAAACATAGTGGGGCAAAATAACCACCCATTAAACTTGAGTGATCGTGTGTTGTGTAAACAGCCGCCAAAAGCAATTTTGAAAACAAAAGAACCATATCCAACTTAAATAAATACAATTCAGATTTAAATAACATGTTTGACCGGGAATTCAACTTAAGAAGAAATTTAAACAAATCATGTATGATAGATAAAGTTCGAATCACATAAGGTTTCACAAAATGTCGGCACACATATATCTCAACACTTAATTTTGCATGAAATTCATCATCAAAGTGTTGCATATTTTTATTTTTTTTTAAACACATGTTCACATTGATCCATCTTTTCAAAAGAGAACATCGTAGTCGCGAGCTCCGTGCCCCATAGTTACTCAATGGATTGTGAACAAACATGGATGTATATTTAATCACCTTTTGAAAAGAGAACATCGTAGTAGTGAGCTCCATGTCCCATAGTTACTCAGTGATTACACATCTAAGTTGTGTTTTATTTTTCAATGCATTTAAGAGATATATGCTCGGACTCTATATCTAAACCATGATTCAACAATAAGATCATAACACTATCATTTAAAGTTCAAACATAAGTAAAATAGCAGATAAACACGTTATCAGAACCACAATGTTGCTTCAAATGTTATGAAACATTTGTTACAACATCTAGTGTTTATGTTCAGATATAGCAAAGACCAAGAGATTTTCTAAGTGAAGAAAACCTCTCATTATCAAGGGCTTTTGTGAAAATATCTGCAAGTTGTTTTTCAGTAGAAATGTACTCTAACTTCACAACTTCTTTCTCTACAAGATCTCTTATAAAGTGATGTCTTATACTTATGTGCTTAGTCAAAGAATGTTGCACATGACTCTTGGAAATATTGATAGCACTAGTATTATCACAATAAATAGTCAAAATACCACTTTCCAACCCATAATCATCAAACATCTTTTTAAGTCAAAGCAGTTGAGTTCAGCAACTTCCAGCAGCAACATATTCAGATTCAGTTGTAGATTGTGAAACACAATTCTGTTTCTTACTGTGCCAAGATATAATGTTGTTTCCCATATAGAAACATCCTCCAGTAGTACTTTTTCTGTCATCACAATCACCTGCCCAATCTGCATCACTATAGCCAACTAAAGAGCAATTAGTATCCTTTGAGTACCAAATACAGTAAAACCTCTATAAATTAATAACTTTGGGATCGTAGGATTTTATTAATTTATAGAGATATTATTATATCGATAAATTAATAATTTATTAATTTAAAGAGGTTTTAACGTATATGCACAGTTGACCTTCAAAGTTCCAAATTCTTTGAATAACTTTAAGTATACATGCATAGTTATTGATGAAAATTAAGTTAAAATACAAATGTACTAGTAGAACTCCATGAATACAAACTCACATGGAAGTTGGAATGACTTGTTTAAATTAATTGGTTTTGGAAAATACAAAAATATGGTTCATTGGACTAACATTTGTGCATTGAATCATGGATAGAAATCAGCACTATATATTTATCCATTGAAATCTTGGTAAATCACACAAAAAAATGGCCACTCATCTAAAAGGAATTCAAAAATCAATAGCTTTCGAACCGGTCACTCTAAAAGAAGCATTGCAAGCATCAACAACTCTTCATAACTTTTTGTTGCAGTACGAGAAGACAACGCCACAACTATTGGGTGCAGTAAGGAGATTTAAAGATGAGATCAACATAGATTTGAAGTTCAAGAAAAAGCAAGTTACAGTAGATTTTTATTTTACTAAGTTGTCTTAAGAATATTCAAGTGCATCATATATATGTATATGTATTATTTTTAATAATTATTAATTTATAGTTTCGTCGGGACCAATATATATACACTGGGATCTCAAAAAATTATTATCTTATAATTTTATTGATTGGGTCCCAAATTTGTACTGGTCCCAACTTGGGACCGGGCAAATTATTAGTTTTAGCGAGGTTATTAATTTATCAAGTATTAATTTAACGAGGTTTTACTGTACCTAGATCACATGTTTCAGCTACATATCTTGTAATTCTTTTCACAGAATTAAGATGTGATTCCTTTGGATTAGCTTGATATCTAGCACAAAGACAGACACTATACATAATATCAGGCCTACTAGAAGTTAAGTACAAAAGACTTCCAATCATTGATCTATACAAAGTAGGATCAACATCTTTTCCAATCAAGTCTTTACTCAACTTTTGAGTTGAACCCATAGGGATTTTCATAGTTTTAGCAGTTTCAAGACCAAATCTTTTCAGCAAATTCTTAGCATATTTGTTTTGAGAAAAGAAAATACCATCTTTCATTTGTTTGATTTGAAGACCTAAAAAGAAATTCAGTTCTCCAACCATGAACATTTCAAAGGTACAAGTCATTTATTTAACAAAACTCTCAAGCATATCATTACAAGTTGAACCAAATACAATATCATCAACATATATTTGAGCAACCATGATATCATTCTCAGAATTTTTAATGAACAAGGTTCTATCAGCTTCACCTCTCAAAAATCCAAACTCAAGTAAGAAATCAGTAAGTCTACCATACCAAGCTCTAGGTGTTTGTTTTAGACCATACAAAGCTTTCTTTAACTTGTAAACATGATCAGGAAATTCCAGATTTTCAAAACCTTTAGGTTGTTCAACATAAGCTTCATCATCCAGAATACCATTTAAGAAAGCAGCTTTAACATCCACTTGATGCAAGTTAATGTTAATGAAACATGCAATAGCAAGAAGTAAGCTAATAGATTCAATTCTAGCAACATGAGCAAATGTTTCATCAAAGTCTATTCCTTCAATATGAGTATATCCTTTAGCAACCAATCTAACCTTATTTCTCACAATATTACCAGATTCATCAATTTTATTTTTGAAAATCCACTTTGTTCCTATGACATTAATATCATAATTAGGTCTAGGTACAAGTGTCCAAACATCATTTCTTTTAAACTGATTAAGCTCTTCATGCATAACATCTATCCAATTTTCATCATCAAGAGCTTCTTTCACATTTTTAGGCTCAATTTCAGAATGATAACACTCAAAAGTTACCTGATTGCATATAGATGACATGCAAACTGATCTTACAAGGTTATTGATATGAATACCCATTCTTCTTCTAGTTTGTACACCAGTGGTAGCTTCTCCAATGATCTGATCTGATGGATGACTTTTCATTTTTTGTAGGGAACCAAATGTTTTGGATACTGTGAATCTTGTGACAGATTTTCAGTATTTGAACTTTTGGGTAATGTTGCATCAGATGTTGATGGAACATTCTGATTCTGATCAACAATTTTATTATCTTCAGTGTCATCAGTATTTCTATATACTTCTATCAAATCTGATACATTATTTTTAGCACTTTTACCTGCAAGACTTGCAAGTTCATCAAATACCACATTTACATATTCTTGCATTGTATCAGTTCTCAAGTTATAGATTCTATATGCCTTGATATTCTTAGAACATCCTAAGAAAAATCCTTTATCAATCTTAGAATCAAACTTGTGCAACTGATCTCTATCATTCAAAATGTAACAAACACAACCAAACACATGAAAGTATTTCAAATTTGGTTTCTTGTTATTCAGAATCTCATAGGGAGTACAATTACTACCAGAACGAATATAGACTCTATTCACAATGTGACAAGCAGTATTCAAAGCTTCTGCCCAGAATTTCTTAGAAAGACTTTTTGAGGTTAGCATAACTCTTGCCATTTCTTGCAAAGTTCTATTCTTTCTTTCAACAATTCCATTTTGTTGAGGAGTTTTAGGTGAAGAAAACTCTTGCAAAATACCTTTCTTTTCACAAAAATTAGTAAACAAAAGGTTTTCAAATTATCTTCCATGATCAGACCTTATCCTACTGATCTTTAAATATAAAGCAGTTTTAAACCTTTTGTAAAGAATTTTGAACTCATAAAAGGTATCTGATTTTTCTTTTAGAAAAATAACCCAAGTATATCTAGAAAAATCATCTAAAAGATCATATGAATACCTCTTTCCACCTAAACTTCCAGTTTCCATAGGACCCATTAGATCCATATGAATCAATTCACAACACCTGTTTTACATGCTAACAACATTTGATGTGTTGTCCTCACTTGCTTACCATTCTGGCATGGTCCACAGACCTTTCCTTTTTCAAAGTTAAGATCAGGTAAACCAATAGCAGCACCTAGTCTATGCAATTTCTGAATACTTCGGTAATTAGCATGACCAAGTTTTTGATGCCACAAAATAATATCATCTGCTTTAGCACTTTTACAAGCATGATTTGAACCAATCAAGTAGCAATTATCAGCAGATCTTTTGCCAGTCATTAAGCAATCATCATTTTTATCAAACACATAGCATGAATTCTTGTCAAACTTTACATGTAAACCATCATCACATAACTGACTAATACTAATCAGATTAGCAAGTAAACCTGAAAAACCAGGAACATTCAATATTCATTTTCCAACAACTTTACCTTTTGAACCACCACCATATTTAACATGACCTCCATCATAAGATGTATAGTTAGAAAGATAGTTAATTTGACCAGTCATGTGTCTAGAACAACCACTATCAAAGTACCAACATCCAAGAACACATGCTTTCAAAGATGTATACACAACATTACATGGCATGTTCTTATGAATAAACTTTTTAGTGTTGTTAACCTGTTTTATAGGGTGTTCAATTTTATCAGGTAAAACAATTCCAGCTTTTAAGTCTCTTCTTAACTTAGAACAATATGGACGAATATGACCTACTCCAGCACAATAAAAACATACATACTCTTTAAACAAACCATCAGATTTCTTTTGTTTACCTTTCAAAGGTTTAGGCAAAGAAGTTCCAACTTTCACAAAAGAAATAGGTTCACAGGATAAAGTAGTATTTTCAGAAGTTTTCACAAAACCAAGTCCAGCATTATCAGATCTACCAATCATTAATGCCTCATTCAATTCAGTAGTGCTTGCAGAAAACTTTTTAAAACTTAGAGTAGTGCACTTAAGTTCATCTTTCAAAGAAGAAATTTCCACATCTTTTCTAGTTAAAAGAATGTTGGTCCCGGTGCAAACGAGTCTTACACGTGTATGGGGGGAATACACGTGTTCAGTGTTTTTAAAACTTTTCTTTACTGAGGTCAGCTTGGGTCAGGTTGTCCTGATGAATTGGTCTTGAGAAGCACAAATCGCTCGAAAGTCAAAGTCTACGAGGCGATGATCCCGTTTGCTTTTTAGATACCTCAGATAATCCAAACTAATCCTGAGTTTTCAGAGATCCTGAGCTGCTTGGATCAGATAACTAACTTACTGAACCCTCAGAAGAGTAAGTTCAATTTGGTAACTATCTGTTCTAGCTACTCAGATGTGCGGAATGGTTGGCCCTTAGTTTATACTCATTTTAAGCTTTGCTGAAAACCTTCCTTTTAATGGAATAGTGATTAGGCTGTGATTCAGTTATATGCAACTTCAGTGGATTGATTCCAACTGAATATCAGTGAAAATATGCTTTCAATTCAAAGTAATGCAACAGATAATCAAAGCAATACAGAAAGCAAATAACACAACAAGTTATAGTGGTTCAGAGACTCAAGCTCCTACGTCCACTCTCTCTGATCTCTTCAGAGAAATTCACTAATCACTTCCTAAGGTTTTCTGACTACCTCTGTAGTTTACTAACCTTTCTATTTTGAGCTTTCTGACTACCTCTGTAGTTTACTTACTCAAAACACACACAAGCTTTCTGACTATCCAAGATAGTTTACTCACTTCTTCTCTAGAGCTTTCTGACTACCTCAATGTAGTTTACTTACTCTTTACAACTCCAACTCACCAACAATCACACTCAAACTACCTTACAAAGGGTTTGGGGTTTCTTGGTTGGTTTCCAACTAGGATGAGATATCCTTTACAATTAAGAACAATGCAAAGGCTAGGATATCTCGACTAAGCTTTGGATATATCTTATCAAGCTAGGCTTAGTGGAATGAGCTCTCTTCGATATAAAGCACTTGGGAAATTCTTGGGTTTTTCGAGTGCTTCAACTTGCGATAATAAGTTTGAGCTCTTGAGTTGCTTACAAATTTCCCGTAACCTTACAATGTAGAGGGTCACAAGTATTTATAGGCATACACCAAGGTCACTCTTGAAAACTATCCGTTGGAAGAGATAGCTTCGTGAGTTTCCTCTTATGGTGTGTGATGAGCGACTATATTTAGGGTTTGAGACTCCTAAGACGTTTTAGGTAAAACCGCTTTTCATGTAGCTGGTCATCACTTTTTGCAGTTTGGAACATAGTACTCTTGACATGTTTTTGATTGACTGTCATTGTCGATGTCGATAATGTACGATCTTTCTTCTTCTTTTTTTGACTTTTGTCTCAAATTTAAATGTAGACAACCACAGCGGCTCTTTTTGGTTACAATCTCGGTGATATAACCTTAACAACACTTTGCTTTAGTTCTTTTTTATGCGCATGGGAATGTCTTGGGCAATATCTATTTTTCTAAGGAATCGCGTTCTTCTCAGTATTGAATCCTTCAGATAGATATTTTCAGTGCCTCGGAACATTCAGGTTTATACTGAGCATTCAGTACATTACTAAGTCTTCAGTAATTACTGTGCCTTCAGTATCCTCTGTCTTCAGTCTTCTGTCTTCTGCGTCTTCAGAGTCTTCTGAGTCTTCAGGATCTTCTGAGTCTTCACGAGTCTTCACTAGATATCTTGGTCGATATCTTTGAGTCTTGATTTCTAGTTCTCATCGAGTCTTGATTTCTCGATTTCATCTTTGAAACTTTAGAAACTTCAGTTTCATACTGAAACTTCGGTTTCTTCAGAAACTTCTTGAGTTCTTGAGAATCTTGAGATCTAAACGATCTATATTTGCTGACTATACATTTTGCAGATAACATCCTGAATACTCTAAAACTGAATCCTGGCTCAACTATCAAGATTATTCTGAACATGTCATACTCAGGGGTTTTGGGATCTAATCAAAATCATTCTTTATTAAATTCATCTCCCAACAATTTCCCCCTTTTTGATGATGTCAAAACCTATCTTGTTACAAAACATTTAACCTATACTCAGGTTTCAGTTTTTCCTATTACAAGATTGATTTATCTTCCAACAATTTCTTCAGTAATGAATTTCCCAACAATTTCATCACCAAACAATAAGTCTCTCAACAATTTTCTCAGAGACAACATTCAGGCATATCAAAAGTAAAGACATGTAAATTAAGATAATGAGATATTATCTTTTGAGCATAAATGATAAGGTTTCATTGATGAATGGTAGACAGTTACAAATTACAATGAACTTATCTGAACAACAAAATCAAAAAGACAAAAAGATAAAGGATTACATGAATCTTCTGAGTCTTGATCTTCAGTCTTCTTTTGCTCTTCTGCTCGGGCTCTTCAGTTCTGTTCTTCCACCTCATCAGCAGGTACTTCAAGGTTGAACATTCCATAATATCTTCTCTTCAGTTCATCTCTCTCTTTGATGATATCAGGATTGTTCCCTGTCAGGCCCAACTAAATGGCGTACTGAGCAATCTCCTGAGAAATGACTTTTTCATTCACCAAGCCATTCTCCAGCATAGGAGGAGGGTACGAGTATGGACCAGAGGCTGTTATTTGAACCTTTCCGCAAGATTGATCCAGCCTTGAAGATACTTTGGATAAAAGGTCAGGAGATAATCTATGAAAGCCTCATTGGGATCTGAGCTCTCCCTCTCCATTCTCTTAGCACATCATAGTAGAACCAAAAAGTTCTCTTGATTTCTTCCCATGCATCGTTGTACTGGATTGGCATCCATTTGTCAACATGCGGCCATTTCTGTGCTTTTGTGTTCCCTCTCCTCTTGATTGCGAACTTCTTGAAACCACTCCTTCTCTTCTGCTCTTCTTCCATATTCTTTCTGATCACGGGTACACCAGAAACAGAAGCAGCAGTTTTCTTTGCTTGCTCAACTTGGAGTGATTTCAGAGCACTTCTGGTATTAAAGACCTTCTTCTGTGGCACTTCCTCAGATTCTTCAATATCCAGGATTAACTTCCTCTGAATTGGCTTAGAAGCCTTAGCTCTTTTGCCCTCAGGCTCCTCAAACGCCACAGCCTTTCTTTTGATGGGCAATTCAGCTCCAGCTTGGCTTGTCCCAATTCTTCTTCTATCACTCAGTTTCTCTGCAGCTACTTCTTGCATTGTTTCTTCTGAAACCTGAGTGTAGACTGGCTTCTCCACCTTTTTAAACTTCAGCTTTTCAGTGGCCTCGACTTCTTGCATGGCTTCAGCAATGATTTTATTTTCTGCATCTTTGCCAGCCTTTCTTGCCAAAGTATGTTCCAATAACTTTCTTAGTTCAGCTCCGGGTCTTTCCCCCTTCTTGGAAACATACTTGGGCAGAAGTCTGGAGAGTGCTGTGTCCATATGATACTGCTCTTTACTGACACTACGCACCTCCCCTGCCAACTAATCTTGCTCCTCTTTGAGCCTTCTTAGGTGGTTCTTCGCCACGGAGAACTCTTCAGACATATGAGCAAATTGGCTGGAGAGAGCTTCCTTGAACATGTCTGTCATCTTGGCCATGAGAATTGAGCTCATTTCCTCAACAACATTCTTCACAAGCATCTCATTCTTCTCCACCAATTTGGCTTCAAGATATTCAGTTCTTTCCTGATGCTTCTGCTTCAGCTCTGCACTTATCTCAGCTTTGACCCCTTCCATCTTCTCTTCAATCTTTCCTTCCACGGAGGTCAGCTTCTCAGTCAGAGTGTTCTGAAGTTGCAACAGGTCTGAAGACGAACTCAGACTTTCCATCTTTTTATCTTGGTTGGCCAATACCTCCTCCATCTGAGCAACTTTGTTCAGGATTGGCTCAACCTTCTCTAGCTTCTCCATCACTGGGGTGAGATCAATCTCAGGAGCATATCTGATCTCCTGTTTCTCCTGAGTGGGTGTTCAAAGATGAGTCTCGGTCGAACTCGAGCTTTTAGACTCGATCTGGGTTTGGGTTTCACTCGAGCTTGGGTGTCCACTGAGGCCTCGATCTGATATCGGACATTCTGATTTAAAGATAGGCACTTCAGTAATCCTGGCATGATTTTTAATAGTGCCAAAGGTTACCTGAAGGCTAACTTCAGTCTGAGGATGTTCGATAGCAGGCTCTTTAGCATCAGTTTGGTCTTTCTCCTTCTGAGATTGACCCTCATCATCCCCTTGTTGGTCCCCATCCTCAGATTTGTCTTTGGAGCTCGGGGCACTAACTTCAGCAATCTTTCTCTCAGCAATTTTCTTCTTCACCAGCTCATCAAAATCAGAATGTTTCATCCTGAGCTTGGTTTTCTGAAGAGAATTCAAAGGAGAAAAGTTGTTTCCTCGTTCCACCGATCTTCGCCTCTGAATGAAGCTATGTTGAGCATTTAGGAAGAGTGCGGTTGAGGATATAGGCCGTTGACCTCAATCTGAAGAAGATGTCTTGGAGGTCAGGGAATGAGCTAAGCTCAGGGTAGCGGTCTAGAATGAACCGTTCCCCTTGCTTCGCCATTCAGTCTCTTCAGCTTCACCTTTCTTAAGCTTCGGGCTCTCAGGTTCAGTGGGAAAATCTGCTGAAGGATCAAGTAAAAGATCACTTTCAGAGCTCATCAATGTTCATCGGCTCGAGGCTCAAAGAATATCGAGGGTTGGGCGGGCAGCTCCTCGGTCCGAATCTGAAGCCCCGTTACGAGGTCCGAGTATTTGGTGCTTCCTCGGCATGACTCGAAGTTTGCTCTCGATGCGAAGGTGCACTTCCTCGAAGGAACTGAAAGCGGTTCGAGGTCTGAGTAGGTGCTTCCTCAGCAGGAATCTGAACTTGCTCTGGAGGTCGGAGGTCCTTGGAATATTTCTTGAGAGAACTTGTCGAGCTTAGTGACGTCTCAAGAACCTCAAGAGAAGACTTGCTCCTCGGTTTGCTCTGTGTTTGTCTTGATTGATATAACTTTGAGCCAAAGACTTGCAAAGGCGATTTTTGAGCTTGTTGGCCCTCGGGTTGTATCTCCTCAGTCTCACTCTCCTCCTCATCATCAGTGAGAACCACCATTCTTTTGCGCTTTGGAGCAAGGGTCTTTTGCTTCTTCAATTTTTCACCCTTCTCCTTCTTGATCTCCAACAAAGCCTTCCCCCTGGCTTTTTGGGTTTCTTCAGTAGCAGCAGCAGGTGATTCCACCTTCCTTTCTTTCTTCCCTTTGATAGTCTTCTTGGTGCAGGCTTGAACATCACCTTAGACTTAGGAAATGGAGTGGTGTTGGCAAAGATATCCTCCTCATCTCGGCACATTTCCAAAATAAAGGCTATTTTGGTGGCATGGAGTATCTTGCCTTTTATTGAGATAGATCCATCCTCCTTCTTTATGAGTTTGGCTTGGTCACTCACCACCTTAATCAGATATCTCAGCCAGTTGAAATCTTTGGTGGGTGAGTCTTCTATTGCCGCCATCAATCGAAGTTTGGGAGTGCTAATCTGCTCAAAGCTCCCCGATCTACTCATAATGCACTTACTGACAATGTCCATCAACACTCTGTACTTCGACTTCAAATGCCGCTTATTCAGAGTAGCCTCAAACTTAATAGGATGTTCAGCTATCCTATCAAGATATTCCTACTCTCGTCCCAACATATAAGTTGTGGGATCATCTCCTCTATCACATAGCTCAAAAACATCGTTCAAATTTTTAGGGACTATATACAGTTCCCGTACAAAATCTACATATTTTGAGGTATGCTCTAGATGCGAAACAGAAATTTTGGACTCAATATTATCATCCTCATCGATTTCCAGATTAGAGACGAACTCTATTACCTCTCGAGAGTATTCGGCCTCCGGTCGGCTTGCGACTAGATTCATCAGTTTCGCTAATCGGATCAAATGAAGAGCCTCTTCTTCATGTTTTGCGTTGGATGTATTCTCCAGAGAAACCATGTACTCATACCATGGCTTATTGTTTTCAGCCAATCTGTCGAATATGGATAGAGTTATTTTGGAAATTTGAAGGTTTAGGGTTTCGGAACGATGAAGATTTTCTGGGCAAAGAGGGGTTTTTATTTTGCAGAGTGATTTTGGGAACGAGGGTTTATAAAAATGGCTTGAATGGCTTCCAAGAGAATATATAGAACAATTTCGTGGGAAGTCGTATCGATTTGATCAACGGTTGAGATTGATTATCGATTAATCGGGTATGCGAAAGGATTCTCACGAAAAGTAAGCCGCCAATTTAACCTCATTGGTGATTAAAAGTAACAGAGAATTTAATGACTGTTGACCTTCCTTCAAATTTCAAAGATCCCGCCCAAAAACATTCTTCAGGTGTTTTGTATTTATTGCAAATGATTACTGAGTTTCACTTAAGCAATAAATGAGTCACATGAGTCATTACTCCTTCAGACTAATTTCCCTCTATCAGTCTTACTGAGTATTGACCTTGATAAAATGTCAATATGATACTGAGTACTGAACGAGTTCAGTATGACACTGAGTACTGTCCTTCAGTAAACCTGAGTTTCTTCAAAACTCAGTTCAGTATTTCCATTTTATCCTGAGTTTCTCAGTAGAATCCTGAGAAAACTTCATGCATCTGAAAACCTTCAATTTTTTCAGATTTACTCTATACACCTGGATCCAACATCCCTAATTCAACTGATAGTTCCTGAAATCTTGATTCAGCCAAAGGTTTAGTCAAGATATCAGCTCTCTGCTTATCAGTATGAATTTTCTCCATCCTGATGTCCTTTTTCTCGACATGATCTCTGATGAAGTGATGTCTGATATCCACATGCTTGCATCTGGTGTGCAATACCAGATTTTGTGAAATAGCAATGGCACTATTATTATCACAAAATATTGGTACTTCATTGGCTACAACCTTATAATCCCTTAATTGTTGTCTGAGCCAAAGAATCTGAGCACAATAGCTTCCTGTAGCCATGTATTCAGCTTCAGTAGTACTGGTTGCTACTGAGGTCTGTTTCTTCGAAAACCAAGATATCAGCTTACTTCCAAGAAATTGACAAGTTCCTGTAGTGGACTTCCTGTCAATTCTACAACCTCCATAATCAGCATCTGAGTAACCAGTTAATTCAAGGTTATCATCAGCTGGATACTACAATCCTCTATTCACTGTGCCCTTAAGATACTTCAGTATCTTTTTGGCAGCCTCCATGTGACTAGCCTTAGGATTAGCTTGGTATCTTGCACATATCCCAACAACAAATGTTATATCCGGCCTACTTGCTGTGAGATAGAACAATGATCAAATGATCCCTCTATAATCAGTGTGACTAACTGATTTGCCTTCAGGATCAGGATCCATCTTGTAGTTAGTATTCATAGGAATCCTAACTGCATTGCAATTATGTACACCATATTTGGCAATCAGATCTCTGGTGTATTTTGCTTGGTTGATGAAGATTCCTTCCTTTGATTGTTTCACTTGAAGACCTAGAAAGAAATTCATCTCCCCCATCATTGACATGTTAAACTTGCCTTTCATCAGTGTTGAAAACTTTTCACACAACTGATGGTTTGGAGATCCAAAAATGATGTCATCAACATATATCTGAACTAGTAAGATATCTTCCCCATCTTCTATCCTGAACAGAGTTCTATCAACAGTTCCTTTGACAAAACCATGGTCAGTAAGAAACTGAGAAAGAGTATCATACCATGCTCTGGGTGCTTGCTTAAGACCATACAAGGCTTTTCTGAGCCTGTAAACTTGGTCATTCTGTCTGAAACCAGGAGGCTGTTCTACATAAACCTCTTCTTTAAGCACACCGTTCAGAAATGCACTTTTCACATCCATTTGATAGACTGTGAACTTCATGTGGGCAGCATATGCAAGAAACAATCTGATGGCTTCTAGTCTTGCAACAGGTGCAAAGGTTTCATCATAATCCAAGCCTTCTTCTTGGGAATAACCTTGTGCAACTAGCCTTGCCTTGTTTCTTACAATGTTGTTGTTTTCATCTCTTTTATTCTTAAATACCCACTTGGTTCCAATAACATTGTGCCTTTCAGGCCTATCCACTAGCTCCCATACTTCATTCCTTGAGAATTGATTCAGCTCTTCTTGCATAGCAGTAATCCAATGAGAATCTTGTAGAGCTTCTTCAATCTCAGTAGGCTCTTTCTATGATAGGAAGCAGCAGAATAGTGCACTTTCACCATGGAACCTTCTTATTTTGACACCTTCAGTTAGATTACCCACAATCTGACTTATAGGATGACTATCTAACCATCTTCTTCTAGATGTTCCCCCTTTAATAGTATCCTCAACATTTGAAATGTTAGGTTCAGTTAGTTCAATAAACTCAGGGAACAACAGAAAAGGAGAAAGGGAATCATCTTCCTCAGGGGAAATTCTATTCAGAACATTGTCAGAGACATTTGTTCCCCTTTGGTTGATAGATTCATAATTTGCCTCAGCTGTGACCACATCTTCATTAGCATCACATACCTGAGTCTGAACTGGTGTCTGTTCAGATTGGTCAGCTTCAGTGTGTTGGTTTTCGTTCAGTGGAGACTTTCCATCCTGAGTCTCACCATCCTGAGTTCCATCCTAAACTTCTTTGTCTGAGTCTGAGTCACTCCATTCATAGAAAGTGACTGACTTCTTCTTTTTAGTGGATGTTTTTTTCTCATTCTTTTTCAGGCTTAGTCTGGTGATCCTCTTGGTTAGTTCTCCTGCATCATGTTCCTATTTCATCTGAACACAAGTAGATTCATCAAAAACAACATGAGGTGTTTCCTCCACAATAAGAGTCCTACAGTTGTAAACTCTGAAAGCTTTACTGACTTCAAAATATCATAAGAATATTCCTTCATCAGCTTTGCTATCAAATGTTTTCAACTGATCTTTACCATTATTGTGTATGAAACACTTGCAACCAAACACACGAAAGAAAGAAACAAGAGGCTTCCTTTCATTCCAAAGCTCGTAAGGTGTTTTGCCTTGACTCGTGGTCAGCATGGATCTGTTTTGAGAATAGCATGCAGTGTTGACAGCTTCAGCCCAAAATCTTTTAGGAATATCAGCTTCAGCTATCATTGTCCTTGCAGCTTCTTTTAGAGTCTTGTTCCTTCTTTCAGCAACACCATTTTGTTGAGGGGTCCTTGCAGCTGATGTTTCATGAGTAATTCCATTTGCTGCACAATAATCAGATATAATATGGTTTATAAATTCAATTCCTTTGTCAGATCTGATTTTGACCACTCTCAAGTTCTTTTCAATACTGAGCCTTTTCAGTAATTCAGGCAGCTTTATCTGAGTCTCTTTCTTACTGAGTAAGAATATGACCCAAGTATATCTTGAGTAGTCATCAACTACTACGAGTGTATATTTCCTGCCATTAGTGCTCACTGGTGTTACTGGACCAAAAAGATCCATATGTAACAATTGAAGTATTCTCTCAGTAGAAACATCTACTTTGCTTTTAAATGATGCTCTAATTTATTTTCCTTTTTGGCAAGCATCACAAACATGTTCCTTACTGAATATTTCATTTGGCCACCCTCTCACAAGTGATAATCTTGAAAGTTTATTCAGGGTTTTGAAATTCAGGTGATTCATCCTTTTGTGCCATAACCAACTGGTATCTGTGGAACTTTTTGCAACCAAAAATGTATCTTTAGGAGTTGAACTCTAATCAGCAAGATACACATTTCATTTTCTAGTACCAGTCAGTAGTTTTTTTTGTTAGATATCATCTTTCACATAACATAAGTTCTTTGAGAACTCAACATTAAAACCCTTATCACAGAATTGGCTTATTGAAAGCAAATTATGCTTCAATCCATATACATATGAAACACCGTGGATATGAACTGAGTCGATTTCCAAAGTTCCATATCCTTCAGTCTGTCCCTTGGAGTTGTCTCCAAATGTGATCTGAGGGCCTCTTTGTTCAACATAGTCACTGAGTATTTGCTTGAATCCTGTCATATGTCTTGAGCATCCACTGTCAAGATACCATACAGTAGGGGCCATTTCATTTCCACTCATCAGTGCTATGTGATCTTCAATCAGCTTAGTGCCTTTGTTTTCCTCCTGAAAAACAGATCAATTCTTAGGTACCCAATTTGTGTAGGGTCCTACAAGGTTAGCTGTACCTTTCGGAATCCAAATCTGCCTAACAACTCTAATCACTTTAGAGTGGTTGATCTATCTTCCATAAACATCTACATACACATTTACTACTCTGGGTGCCTTAGCAGTATCCTGTGTATGAGTGCTAGTCTTAGCATGAACATGAGCCTTAGAATTTTTCTTTGGTACAGGCCTTTTGTTCCATTTCTTTGGCTTCTGTGCAGCTGGTGTGAATCCTTGTTGACTTGGGTTCAGGTAACCTTTACCCTTAGGCAAGTGGGGTTCATGTTGCCTGTACTGAAATTGGGGTCTTTCAGTATTCTGAGGACTTGGTCTTTTCAGTTGAGAATGTCTCTGAAAGTGTTTCTCTTCCGAAAATTCCTCTCTTTGGTTCAGTCTGAGATCCTTTCAGGTTTGCATTCTTAGCCTGAGGCTTCGAAGTACTTGCCTGAAATTTTCCTACTGAGTGGTCAGGTTTTCTAGCCTTCACCTGAGGTTTGGGCTTTCTTACCTGATCATTCAGTTTTACTTGAACCATAGGTCCTTTTCCCTTATCTAAAACCTTGGGCATTTCTTCAGTTCGAAGTGTATGTGCCACTGATTTAATAAAGATTTTCTTCTTGCTACTTGATGCAACATTCAGATGACCTTGTGAGGTTCCCCCTGGAATGTATCCCAATTCAGATTTTATAGTGGCAGGTCTCTGATAACTCTGAATTTCATCTATTACTTTAGATGCAGTATTCAATAGAGTTAGTGTTGGGAGATGAATTTAATAAAGATATGATTTTGATTAGATCCCAAAACCCCTGAGTATGACATGTTCAGGATAATCTTGATAGTTGAGTCAGGATTCCATTTTAGAGTATTCAGGATGTTATCTGCAAAATGTATAGTCAGCAGATATAGATCAGGTTAGGATCTGAAGATTCTGAAGAACTCAGTAAGTTTCTGAAGAAACCGAAGTTTCAAAGATGAAACCGAGAAATCAAGACTCAAATGGAGAAATCGAGATATCAAGATCAAAAAGAAGAAATCGAGATATCAAGACTTCGATTAGAAATCGAGATATCAAGACTCAAGATGAAACCGAGGAATCAAGACTTCAAGATGAAGACTTCAAAGATATCACCAAGATATATCAGAAGACTCTAAGACGCCAAGACTCGGAAGACTCGTAAGATCCTCAAGACTCGTAAGACCATGAAGACTCGAAGACCAAGACTCGTAAGACGCCAAGACTCGTAAGACGCCAAGACTCAAGACCTCAAGAATCAAGACTCAAGACACAGTAAGATCAAGATCAAGATCAAGATCAAGAATATGAAGGCACAAAAAATTATCAAGTTCAAGAATGCATCAATCTTTCAAGATAAACTTGAATGTTCCGAGGCACTGAAAATATCTATCTGAAAGATGCAATACTGAGAAGATCGCGATTCCTTAGAAAAATAGATATTGCCCAAGACATTCTCATGCAGACAAAAGGAACTAAGACAAAGTGTTGTTAAGGTTATATCACTCAGAGATTGTAACCAAAAAGAGCCGTTGAGTTCTCTACCGTTGAGTGTCAAACCCTAAATATAGCCGTTTCTCACACACCATAAGAGGAAACTCACGAAGCTATCTCTTCCAACGGATAGTTTTTCAAGAGTGACCTTGGTGTATGCCTATAAATACTTGTGACCCTCTACATTGAAAGGTTAGGGAAATTTGTAAGCAACTCAAGAGCTCAAACTTATTATTGCAAGTTGAAGCACTCGAAAAACCAAGAATTTCCCAAGTGCTTTAAATCGAAGAGAGCTCATTCCACTAAGCCTAGCTTGATAAGATATATCCAAAGCTTAGTCGAGATATCCTAGCCTTTGCATTGTTCTTTATTGTAAAGGATATCTCATCCTAGTTGGAAACCAACCAAGAAACCCCCAAACCCTTTGTAAGGTAGTTTGAGTGTGATTGTTGGTGAGATTGGAGTTGTAAAGAGTAAGTAAACTACATTGAGGTAGTCAGAAAGCTCTAGAGAAGAAGTGAGTAATCTATCTTGGATAGACAGAAAGCTTGTGTAAGTTTTGAGTTAGTAAACTACAGAGGTAGTCAGAAAGATCAAAATAGAAAGGTTAGTAAACTACAGAGGTAGTCAGAAAGCCTTAGGAAGTGATTAGTGAATTTCTCTGAAGAGATCAGGGAGAGTGGACGTAGGAGCTTGAGTCTCTGAACCACTATAACTTGCTGTGTTCTTTGCTTTCTGTTTTGCTTGATTTATCTGTTGCATTACTTTGTTTTAAATGCATATTTTCACTGATATTTCAGTTGGAATCAATCCACTGGAAGTTGCATATAATTGAATCACAGCCTAATCACTATTCCATTAAAGGAAGGTTTTCAGCAAAAGCTTAAAAAGAGTATAAACTAAGGGCCAACCATTCCAAGACATCCGAGTAGCTAGAAACGAGATAGTTACTAAACTAAACTTACTCTTCCGAGGGTTGATAAGTTAGTTATCTCGATCCAAGCAACTCGGGATCTCTCTTAAAAACTTCGAGGACTTCGATTGGGATTATCTCGAGGTATCCGAAAGTAGCTCAGATCCTTTATCTCTCGTAGACTTTGACTCAGAGCGATTTGTGCTTCTCAAGACCAAATCATCAGGACAACCTGACCCAAGCTGACCTCAAGAAAAGAAAAGTTTTAAAATCATTGAACACGTGTATTCCCCCCCATACACGTGTAAGACTCGTTTGCACCGGGACCAACAAGTGGTATCGAAGCAAATGGTTCAACTTGACCACCTGCTTTGCTGACCAAAGTTTTATTTGCTAAAATACTTGTGGTCTATCTGAACTGATCTTATTTGTTGAATTCTTAAAAGACTCATATAAAATGTCTTCTAAGAAACTTCCCATGTTCTCAGTGGAGAACTATGATTTATGGAGACTGAGAATGCAGGCTCACCAAGTATTCTTAACATGAACGTATGTGGAGAGTGGTCTCTGAAGGGCCATTCCAATTTCCTTGTGGTGAATCCAGAGGAACAGAAAAATGAGAGAAACGATCCCAGAATAGAATTTCCTAAGTCTGATGACCAACTGACTCCTGAGGAGAGGAAGTTAGTCAATCTAGACTATATTGCTAAAGACACACTATACAGTACAATTGATGATGGTGTGATGGGAATGATTTCTCACTGAAATACTGCAAAAGAAATTTGGGATACACTAGCGGTAATGTGCCAAGGCACAGATCATATCAAGGATAACAAACTTTCAATTGCAATTGGAAAGTTTGATAGTTTTGAAATGGATGAAGGTGAATCTATAGACAAATTGGAAGTCAGATTCACTAGCATTATGAATGATCTAAATGCACTTGGAAAGAAATATCCACAGAGAGAAGTTACATTGAAAATTCTTAGAGGTCTTTCTAAGAAATGGGATATACATGCAGTGGTGATTGAAAACACCAAAAACATTAATTCAATGCCATATCAACAAGTCTTCTCTGAGCTGAAAGCCTATGAGTTCGTAATTGATAAGAAATCTAAAAAGGCTGACAGCAAAGATGATTCATCATCTAGTAAGAATGTGGCTTTTAAGGCCAAAGATAAAACTTGTAAAACTAGAGAGTTTGAGAACTCCCTTGCTAAGAATCAGGATGAGCTTGAGGATAAGCTAGCACTGATGGCAAGGAGGTTTGAAAGACTTAATAGTCGCTATGGAAAATACAAAAACTATTACAGGAATCACAGGTACCAGAAGAAACCTGAGGACAAATCAACTGAGAAGAAGAAGGACCTGAAAGCTGAGGGATCTTCATCCAAAAGGAGGGACTCCAAGTCCAAAGAAGAAAGTGATCAGGATGATGATACCAACAGATGCTACAATTTCCAAAAGAAAGGTCACTTCCAGTATGATTGTCCAGATCTGAGTGCTAAGGAGAGAAGATAAAGACAGGCTAAAAGAGACAAGAAGTTCTCTGCAAAAAAAGGCCATGGTTGCGAGAAGAAGAACATTACGAGGAAGGATCTAGCTCTTGGATGAAATCTTCTCGACGTGAAAGTGATGACATCCGTCGATGGCTATTGGAGGTAAACTCTTCTTTCTCTGTTGTTGCTCCTACACCAAAGCACAAGAGTTATCAAGTTCCACGTATGTGATCATTTTGACTGATGGATTCTTTTGAGGATCGATGAAGGACTATCTTTGTTTTACAAGAATTGCTCAATGAAACTCAAGAGCAGAACAAAGAACTGAAAGCTGAAAATTTTAAATGGAAAGACTCTAGCAATACTGAAATCACTTCTCAATTAATGGGAGCTCTTGATGAACTGGATGTTCGAAAAAGTACAACTCTCGAGAGAAAGAGAAGTTTATAGTGACCCTGGCGAAAAGCTAGAGAAATCCTTTGAAGAGATTTGGTGACGTAAGCGAAGTTCAATGACCTCTTTGAGAAGCATGAAACTCTCTGAGCTGCGAGGATAGTGCATGAAGAAGCTAACTCTATTGAATCTGCATCTAAAGTAATAGATGAAATTTGAGTTACAGAGATCTGCCACTATAAAATGCGGATTGGGATACATTCCAGGGGGAACCTCACAAGGTCATCTAAATGTTGCATCAAGTAGCAGGAAGACAATCTTTGTAAAACCAATGGCACCTACACTTCAAACTGAAGAAATGCCCAAGGTTGTGGACAAGGGAAAAGGACCTATGGTTCCAGTAAAACTGAATGATCAGGTAAGAAAGCCCAAACCTCAGGTGAAGGCTAGAAAACCTGAGCACTCAGTTGGAAAATTTCGCAAAGTACTTGAAGCCTCAAAGCTAAGAATGCAAACCGAAGAAAGGATCTGCTTATTTGAACCATCGGAGGAATCTTCGGAAGAAGAAACACTCGGCCAGAGACATTCTCAACTGAAGAGACCAAGTCCTCAGTATACTGAAAGACCCAAATTTCAGTACAGGCAATCTGAACCCCACTTGCCTAAGGGTAAAGGTTACCTGAACCCGAGTCAACAAAGATTCAGACCAGCTGCACAGAAGCCAAAGCAAATGAACAAAAGGCCTGAACCAAAGAAAAATTCAAAAGCTCATGTTCATGCTAAGGCTAGCACTCATACACAGGAAACTGCTAAGGCACCCAGAGTAGTAAATGTGTATGTAGATGTTTATGGAAGACAGATCAGCCACTCTAAAGTGATTAGAGTTGTAGGTGATTTGGATTCGAAAGGTACAACTAACCTTGTAGGACCCTACACAAATTGGGTACCTAAGAATTGATCTGTTTTTTAGGAGGAAAACAAGGGCTCTGAGCTGATTGAAGATCACATAGCACTGATGAACAGAGATGAAAAAGCCCCTGCTGTATGGTATCTTGACAGTGGATACTCAAGACATATGACAGGATTCAAGAAAATACTCAGTGACTATGTTGAACAAAGAGGCCCTCAGATCACTTTTGGAGATAACTCCAAGGGACAGGCTGAAGGATATGAAACTTTGGAAATCGACTCAGTTCATATCCATGGTGTTTCATATGTATCTGAATTGAAGCATAACTTGCTTTCAATAAGCCAATTCTGTGATAAGTGTTTTAATGTTGAGTTCTCTAAGAACTTATGTTATGTGAAAGATGATATCTCACAGAAAATTCTACTGACTGGTACTAGAAAAGGAAATGTGTATCTTGCTGATTGGAGTTCAACTCCTAAAGATACATGTTTGGTTGCAAAAAGTTCCACAGATACCAGTTGGTTATGGAATAAAAGAATGAATCACCTGAATTTCAAAACCCTGAATAAACTTGCATGATTAGCTCTTGTGAGAGGGTTGCCTAATGAAGTGTTCAGTAAGGAACATATTTGTGATGCGTGCCAAAAAGGAAAACAAATTAGAGCATCTTTTAAAAGCAAAGTAGATGTTTTCTCTTGAAAGAATACTTGATTGTTGCATATGGATCTTTTTGGTCCAATAACACCAGTGAGCACTAATGGCAGGAAATACACACTAGTAGTAGTTGATGACTACTCAAGAAATAGTTGGGTCATATTCTTTTCGATGAAGAAAGAGACTCGAATAAAAGTTTGCTGAATTCTTGAAAAGGCTCGGTATTGAGAAAAATCGAGTGTGGTCAAAATCGGATCGAACAAAGGAATTTAATTTATAAACCATATTATATCGATTATTGTGCGAGAAAATGGAATTACTCATGAAACATCGGTACGCAAGGACCCTTCAACAAAATGGTGTTCTTTGAAAGAAGAACGAGGACTCGAAAGAAGGCGCAAGGACAATGATATTTGGTGATATTCTAAAAGATTTTGAAATTTGAAAAGCATCAACTTCGCATGCTATTCATGGAAACGGATCCATCTTGACCAAGAGTCAAGGCAAAACACCTTATGATCTTTGGAATGAAAGAAAGCCTCTTGTTTTCTTTCTTTAGGTGTGTTGATTTGCAAGTGTTTCATACACAATAATGGTAAAAAACAGTTGAAAACATTTGATAGTAATCTTGATGAAGGAATATTCTTAGGATATTTTGAAGTCGATAAAAGCTTTCGAGTTTACAAATGTAGGACTCTTATTGTGGAGGAAACACCTCATATTTTTTTGATGAATCTACTTGTGTTGGAAGAAAGCAGGAACATGATCTGAAGAATTGACCAAGAGGATCACAGATTATGCACGAAAAAAGAATGACAAAACATCCATTGAACACGAAAAGAAGAAGTTGATGAATCACCATCTATGATTGGGTGACCGGACTTAGATAAAGAAGAATGGATGGAACTCGAGGATGGTGAGACTTCGGGATGGAAAGTCTTCATTGAAGGAAAACCAACACACACAAGATGAGTTGAGATCGGGAGCTTGGACACGGTTCGGACTTGAAGTATGTGATGCCAATGAAGATGTGGTCACGGTGAGGCAAATTGAATCTATCAACCAAAGGGGAACAAATGTCTCGTGCAATGTTCGAATAGAATTTCCACTAAGGAAGATGATTCCCTTTCTCCTTGCCAATGAAACTGTAGAACCTAACATTTCAAATGTTGAGGATCTTATTCAAGGGGAACAGGGAAGAAGATGGTTAGATAGTGTCCTACAAGTCATATTGTGGGTGATCTAACTAAAGGTGTCAAAACAAGAAGGAAGAGTGCACTATTGATTTTTGGAGAAAAAACCTATATATTGTTGATGAAGCTTTTCAAGATTCTTAGTTTATGAATAATTCTCCAGGAAAAAAAAGGCCTGTGAGATTGAATCTACAAAGATTCTTAACATGGAGATGAAGTGAATCAATTCTCAAAGGAATGAAATATTCTATGGATGAAGAAAAACAATGTTATTGGAACCAAGTGGGTATTTAAGTATAAAAGAGATGAGAACAACAACATTGTAAGAAACAAGGCAAGGGTAGTTGCACAAGGTTATCTAAGAAGAAGACTTGGATTATGATGAAACCTTTCCATGTTGCAAGACTAGAAGCCATCAGTTGTTTTTGCATATATCATTGTTCACATGAAGTTCTCAGGTCTATCAAATGGATGTGAAAAGTGCATTTTGACGTTGCTTGAAAGAAGAGGTTTATGTAGAAACAACCTCTCGGTTTTGAAGTCAGAATGACCAAGTTCTGAGCTCGAAAAAGCCTTGTATGGTCTTAAGCAAAAGCACCCATGAGCATGGTATGATACTCTTTCTCGGTTTCTTCTTGACCATGGTTTTGTCAAAGGATGTTGATGGAGGTTGTGGGATAGAAGATGGGGAAGATATCTTACTAGTTGAGATATATGTTGATGACATCATTTTGGATCTCAAACCATCGGTTGTGTGAAAAGTTTTTCGATGTCAAAACCGATGAAAGGCAAGTTTAACATCAATGGGGAGATGGGGAATGAATTTCTTTCTAGATTCTTCAATGAAACAATCAAAGGAAGAATCTTCATCAAAGAAGCAAAATACACCAATTGATTTGAAATATGGTGTACATAATTGCAATGATTAGGATTCTATGAATACTAACTACAAAATGGATGATGAAAAGTGTCGATTAGTCAGTGTGCTGATTATAGAGGATCATTTGATCATTGTTCTATCTCACGGCAAGTAGGCGGGATATAACATTTGTTGTTGGGATATGTGCAAGATACCAAGCTTAATCCTAAAATTTAGTCACATGGAGCGCCAAAGATGATGAAGTATCTTAGATTTCTTCGATGAATGGTTTTGATGATAACCTTGAAGTGGTTTCTCGGATCTCTCTGATTATGGAGATAAAATGGGGGAAGATATCTCTGAGAACTATTTCTTGGAAGTAGGCGATATCTTGTTTTTGACATCATTTTGGATCTCCAAACCATCGAATACATGGAAAAAGTATTTGCTCGGATTCTTTGGATGAAAAACAATTAAGGGATTATAAGGGAAATGATGGGAAGTATGATATTTGTTTAAGGTCTTCAAGAAAAACAATCAAAGGAAGGAATCTTATAAAATCAACCAAATACAAAACATGAAGAATTGACATTTATGGTGGGATCATTGAAAAGGACATTGGGATGAAAATTAAATAGAGAAGATGCTTTTTAATATCCAACTAAACCTTTTGGCTGAATCAAGATTTTAGGAGGATCATTTGAATTAGGGATGTTGGATCGGTGTATATAGTATATAAAATTGAAGTTTTTGGGATGCATGAAGTTTTCTCAAAATTCTCTTGAGAACTAGGACATGGAAATTTGCCAGTCTCAAAACTTCAGTATCTTATTAAACCCTGAATGAGGATTGAAGTATTCGATGATGATATCATCTTGACATTTTATCAAGATTACCAGAAAACGAATATGGAAACCCTCGAAGAATGACTCTTGCGACTCATTTATTGCTAAGTGAAACTTCATGTAATCATTCAATAAATACAAAACAAATAACGAAGAATGGTTTTGGGTGGGATCTTTGAAATTCTAAGAAGGTCAATAGTCATTAAATGCCTGTTGCTTTTAATCACCAATGAGGATATTTGAATCGGCTTACTTTTAGGAGGATCGTTAATTGCGAAATCTTTCGTTTTAGGATTAGCATATTTTGTCTGCCAATGAGGATTTTAATATTTTAGCATGATAATTAATCGTGGATTCTATTTAACCATTGTTTTTCACCAAACCGATGTGCGATTTTCCCATCATCTCGAACTATATATTCTTTGAGAAGCCATTGGAGCTAATTTTATTAAACCCTTCGTTCCCAAAATCCTTTTGCAAAAATAAAATCCTCTTTTACCTGAAAAAGCTTCCGCTCCAAACCCTAAATCTTCAAATCTGAACTACCATATTTTGTTGGCGAGACAAATAAGCCATGGTATGATGGTTTCTCCAATCAAAGAATTGTAAGCGCTCCATTTAGCCGAATCTAGTCGCGAAGAGGTGGTTATCTTGATGGTAATAGAGTTCGTCTCTAATATGAATTAGATGAGGATGATTGTATTGAGTCAATTTTTGTTTCGCATCTTGAACATTCATTGAAGTATATGGATTTTGTTCGAGAACGTATATTGTTCCAAGAATTTGAACTACATTTTTTTGAGTTGTGCGATAAGATGATCCCTCATTGTATATGTTGGGACGGGGGAGTATCTTGATGGGATTCTTGAGAATCTGTTAAGTTTAAAAGCAACTCTGCATAATCGGCATTTAAAGATGGATGGACATATTTTGGGTAAGTTTGGTAAGTGCATCACCGTACGATCTGGAAGCTTTAAGCAGTCGGCCTCCAAACTCCGACCGATGGCGTGATTGAGGACTCACCCACCAAGGAGTTCAAGTGGTGAAATATCGATCAAGGTGGTGAGTGAGCAAATAAAAAGGGAGGATGGCGTAATATCGATCAAAGGCGGGATCCTCCATGCCACCAAAATAGCATTTATTTTGGAAATGTGCCGAGAGGAGGAGGATATCTTTGCGAACTCTACTCCATTCCCTAAGTCCAAAGTAATGTTCAAGCCCATTCTTTGCAAAGAGGACTATCAAAGGAAGAAAAAGAAAAAAGGTGGAATCACATTGCCAGAGCTCTTGAAGAAAGCCAACAAACCCGGGAAGGTTTTGTTGGAAGCCGAAGGAGCAGGGTGAGAAATTGAAATGAAAAGACCCTTGCTCCAAAGCGCCAAAAGAATGGTGGTTCTCGATGATGAGGAGGAGGAGAATCTGAGGAGATTCAACCTTGAGAGCCAAGAAGCTGGGGAAATCGCCTTTGCAAGTCTTTGGCTCAGTTATCTCAAAGGCACAGGAGCAGACTGAGGAGCAAGTCTTCTGTGAGGTTCTTGAGACGTCATTAAGTTCTGACAAGTTCTCCCAAGAAATCTTTCAAGGACCTCAGACCTCAGAGAATGTTGATTCTCCGAGGAAGTGCCCACTCATTCTCGAGCAAACCGCAATTCCCATCGAGGAGGCTCAGACCTCAGGAACCAAGTCAGATTCAGATTGAAGTGAGCCTGCCCAAACCTCAGAAATTGCTGAGCCTCAGGAGCAAGTGAATGTTGATGAGCTCCTGAGTGATCTCTTATTTGATCTTTCAGCAGATCTTTCCACTGAACCTGAGAGCCTGATGCTCAAGAAAGGTGAAGTCGAAGAGACCGAAATGGGGCGGCAAAGGGGAACGGTTCATTCTTGACCGCTACCCCCGAAGCTTAGCTCATTCCCCGACCTCCAAGACATCTTCTTCGGATTGAGGTCAGCTGCCTACATCCTCAACCGGACTCTTCCAAATGCTCAACATTGCTTCATTGGGAGGCTTAAGGGTGGAACGAGAAACAACTTTTCTCAATGAATTCTCGGGATTCAGAAAAACCAAGCTTAGGATGAAAATCTCTGACTTTGATGAGTTGGTTAAAAGGAAGGTTGCTGAGAGGAAAGTTACTGAAGTTGGTGCCCCGAGCTCCAAAGACAAATCTCAGGATGGGGACCAACAAGGGGATGATGAGAGTCAATCTCGGAAGGAGAAAGACTCGAGCCCGATCTTGATCACGCCATTGAACATCCTCGACCGAAGTTAGCCTTCGTGTAACTTTTGGCACTATTAACAATTATGCGAGATTCTTTGAAGTACCTATCTTTAAATCTGTAATGTCGATATGCGGTCGAGGCTCAGTGGACACCCAAGCTCGGGGTGAATCGGGACAGATTGATTAGAAGCCCATTCATTCCGAAGCTCGAGGTTGACCGAGACTCAGGATGAGCAGACCCACTTCGAGGAGGCACAACACATCAGATATACTCCTGAGATTGATCTCACCCCGATGATGGAGAAGTTGGAGAAGGTTGAGTCAATCCTGAACAAAGTTGCTCAGATCGAGGAGGTATTGGCCAACCAAACTCAGAAGATTGAAAGCTTGAGTTCTTCTTCAGAACTGGTGCTACTTCAGGATACTCTGACAGAAAAGCTGACCTCCATGGAAGGAAAGTTAGAAGAAAAGATGGAGGGGGTCAAGGCTGGCTTAATGCAGAAATTTGAAGCGAAGCATCGGGAGCGTGACTCAAATTCTTGAAGCAAAGTTGGTAGAGAAGAATGAGATGCTGGTAAAGAATGTTGTTGAGGAAATGAGCTCAATGCTCATGGCCAAGATGACAGATATGTTCAACGAAGCTCTCTCTAGCCAATTTGCTCATCTATCTGAAGAATTCTCAGTGGCGAAGAACCACCTTAGGAGGCTCGAGGAGGAGCAAGATCAGATGGCAGGGGAGGTGCGGAGTGTCAGTAAAGAACAATATCATTTGGACACAACACTCTCGGGCTTCTACCCAGTATGGATTCAAGAAGTGGGGAAAGACCCGAGTGAACTCGAGGAAGTTATTGGATCAAACTCTGGAAAGGCAAGACGATCAAGGAACTTGAAAAGAAAATCGTTGCGAAGCCATGAAGGAGATTGAGGCCACTGAGAAACTGAAGTTTAAGAAGGTGGAGAAGCCAGTCTACACTCAGGTTTCAGGAGAAACAATGCAAGAAGTTCTTTATAGAGAAAGTGGTAGAGGAAGAATTGGAACAAGCCTGCTTTGGTCTTTGAAATGCCCATCAAGAGAAAGGCGATTGGCGATGGAAGAGCCCGAGGGCAAAAGAGCAAAGGCTTCTAAGCCAATTCAGAGAAAGCTGATGCTGGATATTGAAGAATCTGAGGTTGAGCCAAAGAAGAAGGTCTTCAATACCAGAAGTGCTCTGAAAACACTCCAAGTTGAACAAGCTAAAAAAGATCGGCATACGTTTTACGGTGTACCGTGA
This sequence comes from Stenogyne calaminthoides, assembly GCA_037126765.1. NCBI lineage: Eukaryota > Viridiplantae > Streptophyta > Magnoliopsida > Lamiales > Lamiaceae > Stenogyne > Stenogyne calaminthoides. The sequence continues at coordinate 18,473,946 of JBBCBC010000033.1, read as the reverse complement.
TCGGGAAAAGAAGGTAGAAGAAGAGCAGAAGAGAAGGAGTGGTTTCAAAAAGTTCGCGAGCAAGAGGAGAGGGAACACAAAAGCACATAAATGGCCGCATGTTGACAAATGGATGCCAATCCAGTTCAACGATGCATGGGAAGAAATCAAAAGAACTTTTTGGTTCTATTATGATGTGCTCGAGAGAATGGAGAGGGAGAGCTCGATCCCAATGAGGCTTTCATTGACTATCTCGACCTTTTATCCGAAGTATCTTCAAAATTTGGATAAATCTTGCGGATGAAGGAAAGGTCTGAGATAACCCTCGAAAGTATGACATGTTCGGGATAATCTTGATCGTTGAGTCGGGATTCGTTTTAGAGTATTCGGGATGTTATCGCAAAATGTATAGTCGCCAGATATAGATCGAGTTAGGATCGAAGATTCTGAAGAACTTCGATAAGTTTAGAAAAAGCGAAGTTTGAAGTTTTGAAATGGGAGAAACCGAAGACTTCGATGAAAGAGAGATTGAAGACTTCGATGAAACCGAGATCTTGAAGACTTCGGTGTGAAAGCCGAGATCTTGAAGACTCGATATGAAACTTAAGGCGAAGACTTCGGCATAAGACTCGCGATATCACAAGATATTCAGAAGACGCCAAGACTCGTAAGACGCCGAAGACTCGTAAGACGGGAAGACACGTAAGACCTCAAGACAAAGACGCCGAAATTCAGAAGACCCCAAGACTCGTAAGACGCCAAGACTGTAAGACCAAGACTAAGATCAAGACACGTAAGACGTAAGACCTAAAGATCAAGATCGAAGATCAAGAATATGTAAGGGCACGCATCATCAAGTTCAAAAGAGAATGCATCGAATGCTCAAGATAAAGAAGGAATGTTCCGAGCGTAATCAAAATATCTATCCGAAAGATGCAACACCGAAGATCGCGATTCCTTAGAAAATAGATATTGCCCAAGACATTCTCATGCAGACAAAAAGGAACTAAGACAAAGTGTTGTTAAGGTTATATCACGATGGAAGATTGTAACAAAAGAACTTTTTGAGTTGTTTACCTTTAATCGAGACAAAAAGTCAAAAAGATAAGACAACACTTTACCATATCGATAATCGAAATGATGTGTCAATTGAAAAGATGTCGAAGTACTAAGTTCCGCGTAAAAAAAGTGATGACCGGCTACATGAAAGACTATTGCCTAAAACGTGTTAGGGAGTGTCAAACCCTAAATATAGTCGTTTCTCACACACCATAAGAGGAAACTCACGAAGCTATCTCTACCAACGGATAGTTTTTCAAGAGTGACCTTGGTGTATGCCTATAAATACTTGTGACCCTCTACATTAAAAGGTTACGGGAAATTTGTAAGCAACTCAAGAGCTCAAACTTATTATTGCAAGTTGAAGCACTCGAAAAACCAAGAATTTCCCAAGTGCTTTAAATCGAAGAGAGCTCATTCCACTAAGCCTAGCTTGATAAGATATATCCAAAGCTTAGTCGAGATATCCTAGCCTTTGCATTGTTCTTTATTGTAAAGGATATCTCATCCTAGTTGGAAACCAACCAAGAAACCCCCAAACCCTTTGTAAGGTAGTTTGAGTGTGATTGTTGGTGAGATTGGAGTTTTAAAGAGTAAGTAAACTACATTGAGGTAGTCATAAAGCTCTAGAGAAGAAGTGAGTAATCTATCTTGGATAGACAGAAAGCTTGTGTGAGTTTTGAGTTAGTAAACTACAGAGGTAGTCAGAAAGCTCAAAATAGAAAGGTTAGTAAACTACAGAGGTAGTCAGAAAGCCTTAGGAAGTGATTAGTGAATTTCTCTGAAGAGATCAGGGAGAGTGGACGTAGGAGCTTGAGTCTCTGAACCACTATAACTTGCTGTGTTCTTTGCTTTCTGTTTTGCTTGATTTATCTGTTGCATTACTTTGTTTTGAAAGCATATTTTCAGCGATATTTCGGTTGGAATCAATCCTTTGGAAGTTGCATATAATTGAATCACTGACCTAATCACTATTCCATTAAAGGAAGGTTTTGACAAAAAGCTTAAAAATAGTATAAACTAAGGGCAACCATCAAGACATCATCGAGTAGCTAGAACAGATAGTTACCAAACCTGAACTTACTCTTCCGAGGGTTGATAAGTTAGTTATCGATCCAAGCAACTCGGGATCTCTAACTTCGAGGACTCGGTTGGGATTATCTAAGGTATATCGAAAAGCATTTCGGGATCCTTTGTCTCGGGTAGACTTTGACTCGAGGCGATTTGTCTTCTCGAGGACCAAATCATCAGGACAACTGACCCAAAGTGACCTCGGTAAAAAAAAAGTTTTAAAATCTTTGAACCGTGTATTCCCCCGCCATACGTGTAAGACTCGTTTTCACCGGGACCAACAGTTAGCTTCTTCTGCTCACTATCCTCACATTTTTGTAGAGTTTCATGCTTCTCAGAGAGGTCATTGAACTTAGTTCTGATCAGCTGAATCTCTTCAGTGGATTTCTCTAGTTTTTCAGTTAGGGTCACTATCAACTTCTCTTTCAATGAGAGTTGTACTTTCAGAACATCCAGTTCATCAGTAGCTCCCTTTAATTGAGAAGTGATTTGATATTGCTAGAGTCTTTCCCTTAAGATTTTTGACCTTGAGTTCTTTGTTACGCTCTTGAGTTTCATTTTACTTGAGTTCTTGTAAAAGCAGCATAGTCCTTCATCGAGACTCTCAAAAGAATCCATCAGAATTGGCCCGGTTTGTGTCAGTGGAACTTGATAACTCTTGTGCTAGTGTAGAAGCAACAACAGAGAAAGAAGAGTTTACCTCCTCAATAGCCATTAGACAGGTGTTATCACTTTCACTGTCTGAATATTTCATCTGAAGAGCTAGATCCTTCCTCAGAATGTTCTTCTTCTGCAACCATGGCTTTCTTGTTGGAGAACTTCTTGTCAATTTTAGCTTGCCTTTCTCTTCTCTCCTTAGCTTTTTTCAGTGCGGACAATCATACTGAAAATGACCTTTCTTCTGGCAGTTATAGCATCTGTTGGCATCATCATCCTGATCACTTTCTTCTTTAGACTTTGAGTCTTTCCTTTTGGATGAAGATCCCTCAGCTTTCAGGTCTTTTCTCTTTTCAGTTGGTTTGTCCTCAGCTTTCTTCTGGTACCTGAGATTCCTGTAATAGTTTTTATATTTTCCATATCGACTATTAAGTCTTTTCAAACCTCCTTGCCATCGGTCTTTAGCTTATCCTCAAGCTCATCCTGATTCTTAGCAAGGGAGTTCTCAGACTCTCTAGTTTTACAGGTTTTATCCTTAGCTTTGAAAGCCACATTTTTACTAGATGATGAATCATCTTTGCTGTCAGCTTTCTTAGATTTTTTATCAATTACGAACTCATAAGCCTTCAGCTCAGAGAAGACTTCTTGGTATGTCATTGAATTAATGTTTTTGGTGTTTTCAATCACCGCTGCATGAATATCCCATTTCTTAGAAAGACCTCTAAGAATTTTCAATGCAACTTCTCTCTGTGGATATCTCTTTCCAAGTGCATTCAGATCATTCATAATGTTAGTGAATCTGACTTCCAATTTGTCTATAGATTCACCATCTTCCATTTCAAAACTATCAAACTTTCCAATTGCATTTGAAAGTTTGTTTTCCTTGATATGATCGTGCCTTGGCACATTCATTAGTGTATCCCAAATTTCTTTTTGCGTTATTCTGGTGAGAAATCATTCCCATCACACCATCATCAATTGTCTTTGTATAGTGTGTCTTTAGCAATATAGTCTAGATTAACTAACTTCTCTCCTCGGGAGTAAGTTGGTCATCGGACTTAGGAAATTTTGTTACGGGATCATTTCTCTCATTTTACATTTCTCTTGGGAGGATTCACCACGATGAAATTGGAATGACCCTTGAGAGACCACTCTCCACATTCGTTCATGTTTAGAATCTGGTGAGCTGCATTCTCGGTCTCCATAAATCATAGTTCTCTCTTTTGAGAACATGGGAAGTTTCTTAGAAGACATTTTATCGAGTCTTTTAAGATTTGACCAAATAAGATCGTGTGAGGATAGACCACAAGTAATTTAGCAAATAAGACTTTGGTCAACAAAGCGAGATGGTCAAGTTGAACCCCTTTGCTCGATACCACTTGTTGGTCGGTGCAAACGAGTCTTTACGTGCGTGGGGGGGAATACAAGTGTTTAGTGTTTTAAAATTTTTTTCTTTCTTGAGGTCGACTTGGGTGGGGTTGTCACGATGATTTGGTCTGAGAAGCACAAATCGCTCTGAGTCAAAGTCTACACGAGGCAGTTGATCTGGCCCGCCAGATACCTCGGATAATCCCAATCGATCTGAGTTTTCGGAGATCTGTTTTGCTTGGATCGAGATAACTAACTTCTTGAACCCTCGGAAGAGTAAGTTCGGTTTGGTAACTATCTGGTCTAGCTTTCGGATGTGCGGAATGGTTGGCCCTTAGTTTATACTCGTTTTAAGCTTTCTTTGAAAACCATCCTTTTAATGGAATAGTGATTAGGTGATTGGGTTATATGCAACTTCGGTGGATTGATTCAATGAATATCGGTGAAAATATGCTTTCAATTCAAAGTAATGCAACGAGATAATCAAAAGCAATACAAAAAAGCAAATAACACGCCAAGTTATAGTGGTTCGAGACTCAAGCTCCTACGCCCACTCTCTACGATCTCTTGAGAGAAATTCACTAATCACTTCCTAAGGTTTTACGACTACCTCGTGGTTTACTAACCTTTCTATTTTGAGCTTTCTGACTACCTCTGTAGTTTACTTACTCAAAACACACATAAGCTTTCTGACTATCCAAGATAGTTTACTCACTTCTTCTCTAGAGCTTTCTGACTACCTCAATGTAGTTTACTTACTCTTTACAACTCCAACTCACCAACAATCACACTCAAACTACCTTACAAAGGGTTTGGGGTTTCTTGGTTGGTTTCCAACTAGGATGAGATATCCTTTACAATTAAGAACAATGCAAAGGCTAGGATATCTCGACTAAGCTTTGGATATATGTTATCAAGCTAGGCTTAGTGGAATGAGCTCTCTTCGATATAAAGCACTTGGGAAATTCTTGGGTTTTCGAGTGCTTCAACTTGCGATAATAAGTTTGAGCTCTTGAGTTGCTTACAAATTTCCCATAACCTTACAATGTAGAGGGTCACAAGTATTTATAGGCATACACCAAGGTCACTCTTGAAAAACTATCCGTTGGAAGAGATAGTTTCGTGAGTTTCCTCTTATGGTGTGTGATGAGCACTATATTTAGGGTTTGAGACTCCTAGCACGTTTTAGGTAAACCGCTTTTCATGTGGTGGTCATCACTTTTTTGCGGTTTGGAACATAGTACTACTGATCGCGTCAGAAGACAACCTAGCGGATCCATTCACAAAGGGTCTGCCTCAGAACACATTCGAGAGACAGGTGGAAGGAATGGGTGTCAAGACCGTTGCTAATCTTCTTTGAGTATAAGTGGGAGATATTATTAGGTTCGTGTAGGTGACATTAGATGTCTCGCATTAGGAACTACATGAGACATGCTGTAGTATATGTTGGTCCCGGTGCAAACGAGTCTTACACGTGTATGGGGAGAATAATGCGTGTTGGTGTTTTTAAAACTTTTTTTTCTTTCGAGGTCGACGAGTCGAGATAATCACGAAGATTAGGTTACGAGAAGCGCAGATCGCTCGAGTCAAAAAGTCTCTCGAGAGGCGGTGATCTGAAATTGCTTCGAAGAAACCTCGGATAATCCTGGCCCGAGTCACGAGTGTCGAGAGATCCCGAGTTGCTTGGATCGGATAACTAACTTCTTGAACCCTCGAAAAATGCGTTGGTTTGGTAACTATCTCTGTTCTAAGCTACTCGGATTGTCTTGAATGGTTTGGCCCTTAGTTTATACTCGTTTTAAGCTGCGAGAAAACCTTCCCTTTATGAAATAGTGATTAGGTTGTGATTCACTTATGCAACTTCAATTGGATTGATTCCAACCGAATATCGATTGAAAAGTATGATTTCAAAATCAAGTCAATCTGATAGATAAGCAAAGATAAGGAAAGCGATAAAAAAGAACAACAATTATAGTGGTTCGAGACTCAAGCTCCTACGTCCACTCTCTCCGACTCTTGAGAGAAATTCACTATCACCTTATGAGCTTTCGACTACCTCGTGGTTTACTTACTCAACTTCGTACGAGTGTTACGACTACTCCACGTAGTTTACTTTACTCAACCCGACCTTGAGCTTTTCGACTACCTCCGTAGTTTACTTACTCAATCACGCACAAGCTTTGGACTACCCCATAGCTTACTAACTTCTCCTCTAGAGTTCTCGACTACTCCGTAGTTTACTAACTCTTTACAACACTTCTCACCAACAAACACTCCAACTACCTTCAAGGGTTTGGGGTTTCTTGGTTGGTTTCAACTAGGATGAGATATCCTTTACAATGAAGCACAATGCAAAGGGTTAGGATATCTCGACTAAAGCTTTTGGATAATTCTTATCAAGCTAGGCTTAGTATAGTGAGCTCTCTTCAATATTGAAGCACTTGGGAAATTCTAAGTTTTTCGAAGTGCTTTTAACTTTACAAGAATAAGCTTGAGCTCTTAAGTTGCGTATAAATTTCCCGTAACCTTACAATGTAGAGGGTCACCCGATATTTATAGGCATACACCAAGGTCACTCTTGAAAACTATCCGTTGGAGAGAGCGACCGTGAGTTCCCTCTTGTGGTGTGTGAAATGGCTATATTTAGGGTTTGAAACTCCCTAACACTTTCTAGGCAATAGCCTTCCATGTAGCCGGTCTTCACTTTTTGCGATCCGGAACTTTTGTACATCGACATCTTTTTGAGAGACACATCCTTTGTCGATTGTCGGTATGGTGCGATGTTGTCTTTCTCTTTTTGACTTTTGTCTCCGGTTAAAAGTAGACACCTTCAGCGGCTCTTTTTGGTTACAAACTCGAGTTTGATATAACCTTAACAACACCGACTTAGTTCTTTTTATGCGCATTTGAATGTCTTGGCGGATATCTAACTTTCTAAGGAATCGCGATCTTCTCAATATTGCATCCTTGGATAGATATATTGATTGCCTCGGAACATTGAGGTTCATCTTGAGCATTCAATACATCTTGATTCTTGGTAATTCTTTGTGCCTTGATATTCTTGATCTTTAGTTTCTCGGTCTTGATCTTTGTGTCTTGAGTCTTACGAGTCTTGAGGTCTTCGAGTCTTTGTAGTTTATCTTGGTGATATCTTTGAGTCTTCTCGCGAGTCTTGATTTACTCATTATCCCTTTGAGTCTTGATAATTATCTGAACTATATCTGTGACTATACGTGCAGATTACATCCTAAATATTCTAAAAAGCTGAATCGACTCAACTTATCAAGATCATTCGAACATGTCATACTCGGGGGTTTTGGGATCTAATCAAAATCATAAATCTTTATTAAAATCCATCTCCCAACAATTTCCCCCCTTTTTTGATGATGTCAAAACCTATCTTGTTACAAACAAATAACCTATACTCGGGTTTTGGTTTATCTATTTCAAGATTGGTTGTCTCCCAACAATTTCTTAAATCGAGAGAATCTCTCAACAATTTGAGTTTCTCAAGCAGTTTAATTATTCAACAATTTCTTGATAATGAATCTCTTTAACTAGTTCATTACCAAATACTTAAACAATTTCTCCCTTATCAATCATACAATTAGTTCGGAGACATTCATTCAGGCATATAAAAATAAAATACATGTTAATAAGATAATGAGATATTATCTTTTGAGCATAATGATAAATCTTCATTGATGATTGGTATCCGTTACATATTACAATGAGTTTATCAACAAAATCAAAAAAGACAAAATATAAAGATTACAAAATCTTACGAGTCTTGATCTTGATCTTACGATTTTGGCTCTTGATCTTACGCTCTTGATTTGCTTCATTCTCAACTTCATCACGGGCACCTCCTGGGTCAAACATTAGAAAAATCTCTTCTTGACTCATTTCTTTCCTTGATGATGTCGGGACTATTTCTGTTAAACCCAATCGACAAGCATCTTGAGCAATCTCTTGAGTAATGGCCTTCTCATTCACCAAGCCATTATCAAGTTTTGGAGGTGGATAGGAATATGGACCGGGGGCTACTATCGTACCTCTCCTTCATCCATAAAGTTAATCGACTCTGTAGATACTTTGGATAGAAGATAAGAAGGTATTCAATGAAAGCTTCATTCGATCCGAGCTTTCCCTCTCCATTCATCGAGAACATCATAATTGAACCGGAAAGGTCCTCTTGACTTCTTCCCACATATCGTTGAGTTTGATAGGCATCCATTTATCATCATTGGGGCCACTTTAGTGCTTTTGATGTTCCTTTCCTCTTTGCTCGCATAAACTTCCAAAATCACTCTTCGCCTTACGCTCTTCGTCTATCTTCTTTTACGATCCTGAGGCGTTCACGAGACCCGGCAAAGAACTTTCTTAGCTTGTTCTTCTTGGAGTGTCTTGAGCATTTCTCGTGTTGAAGACTTTCTTACGAGGTTGAGACTCAGATTCCTTTGGTTATTCTGTTTCTTCATCATCAGAATCGATTTTTTCTCTGGATTGGCTTAGAAGCCTTTACGCGTTGCTTTCGGGTTGAACAACGCCCAAGGCTTTCCTCTTCATAAGCGATTCAATGGCGGACGGCTTGTTCCAACCTTTGCTCCTCCTTTTCGGTTTCTCTCTAGCAACATCAATCATAGCTTGCTTTCGAAACTTCGAGTGTAGATAAACTTTTCTACTGGCGAACTTCAACTTCCGGTAGCTCGAGCTTCTTTAAAGGCTTTTTTGCTAGATTATACATTTCGGCATCTTTCGAGCCTTCTTCTCCAAAAATGCGTGCCATGAACTTTACGAGATCTTGACTTCCTTTTCCCCTTCTTGGCACGTAATTTGGAAGAAGCACGGAGAATCTTTGTGTCCATGTGATATTGCTCTTTGCTTACAGCGTGAACTTCTCGCTATCGATCTTGTTCGTCTTCCAGCCCTCTTAGATGGTTCTTGGCCACGAAAAATTCTTGAGATAAGTTAAAAAGCCCGGCGAAGAGTGCTTCTTTGAACATCTCTGTCATCTTGGTCATAAGCATTGAGCTCATTTCCTCAACAACCGGACTTGATTAGCACCTCATTCTTTTACGCGGTTTCACCTCTAGGAAATCGAGAACTTTCACGGTGTTTTACCTTCGAGTTCATCACTTAACTTTCGGCCTTGACTCCCTCCGAACTTCTCATTTAGCTTTCCTTCCATGGAGGTCATCGGGTGGTTAGAGTGTTTTGAATTTACACCGATTCGAAAGTGACTAAGGCCCGTCCATCTTTTGAGCTTGATTTGCCAGCGTTTCTTCCATCCGAGCAATCTTGATCATCATTGGCTCAACCTTCTCAAGTTTCTCTCTCGGAGGTGAGATCAATCTCGGGGAATCTTTTGTACCTCTGTGTTGTCGATCATCTTGAGCTCAACTTCATTCGAGCTCCGGTCTCGGTGTGCCTCGATCGAAGAGTACTATCAACATTCCGATGTTGACTAGATCGAGTTGATCGAGAACGAAGTCTCCTTTTCAATCTGAGGGCTTCTCAACATCTCCTGTTGGTCCCCATCTCCATCTTGAGATTTGTCTCATTTGCTTGGGCCTAACTTGATTGCTCTCCTCTCACCTAACTTCCTACGAACGACTCATCAAAATCGGAGTTTTTCATCTGAGCTTTGTCATACGAACCACGAGAAGTCGGTCAAAAGGCTGTCTCCTCATGCCACGGTCTTCCCCTCTAAAAGTAGCAATATCAAGCATCTCGGGAAGAGTCGATTGAGGATAAATCTGATTGTCATGTCGAAGAAAATATCTTGCGATGAGGATATGAAATTTGAGCTCGAGGGTGTCGGTCAAGTATGAACCGTTCCCCTTGCTCCTCCACTCGCCTTCTTGACCCTCGCCCTTCTTCCATCTTGGGCTCTGGTTCATTTGAAGTTTACGCTAAGGGATCGAAAGTAGATCCTCGGGGAGCTCATCAAGACTATTATGCTCTGAGTCTCTGACATCGAAGTTTGTGCGGTCGAGGTCCTCGGTTTGTATCTGTGTGTGGGTTACGAGGGCTGGCTGGTATATCCTCGGTTTAGTCGAGTTGGCTCGTCGGTCTGAGCTTGCATCTTGGATCGACTCTGGTAGCTCTTTATCTGAGCTGCACACTGAGGTAGGCATCTCGAGGTCTGAGCTCCTTTGAAAATTTCTGAGAAATTTTTCTCTGTCTTGGCGATGTCTCGAGCACCTCGAGAAAAAAGACACTGCTCCTCGATCGATCTGTGTCTGGAGATAACTGAGCCAACACTTGTAATGGTGAACTCTGGCGGTTTGGCCCTCGGGTTGAATCTCTTGAGAATCACTTCCATCTTCATCGGTGAGAACCACCAATCTTTCCGCTTTTTGGAGCAAGATTCTTCATTTCATCATTTTTGCTCCTGCTCCTTCTTTGCCTCCAACAACATCTTCCCCCTAGTTTGTTGGGTCTCTTTTCGGCCATTGCGAAGGTGATTCTACCTTCTTTTCTCTCTTCCCGATGATTTTTCTCGCTTTGCGCCAATGGGTTTAAGGAGAATTTTGGATTTAGGAAATGGGGAATTCGAATTGGCGAAGATATCCTCCTCCCTCTGCACATCTCCAAAATGTAAGCAATTTTGGTGGCATGGTGGATCTTGCCTTTGATTGAGATCGCCCGTCAATCTTCCTCAAAACTTTGGTCTTCTCTCCTCACCGTCTGGATCGGGAATTTGACCCGGTTGAAATATGTGGTGGGTGAAGCTTCTATCGCCGCCATCAATCGAGCTTGGGTACTTATCGCTCAAAACTCCCATAAGACTCATGATGCACTTGCTCACAATATCCATCAACACGCGATATTGTGGCCCGGAGTTCTTTTTATGCGATTGTCGCCTCAAACTTAATAGGATTCTCGGCAATCTATCTAAGTACTCTGCTCTCTTCACGACATATCGTCGTAGGATCCTCTCTCTATCCTGAGCTCAAAAACATCATTGATTTTTTAGGAACAATATCTGGATCCTCTCAAAATCGGCGTATTTGGATGACTTCTCTAAGTGTGATCTGGTTAACTTAGAATGCATCTGACCCTCTTCATCTATCTTCAAATTCTGGATGAATTCGATTACCTCTTTCGCAAACTCTGATGCAGTGGGTTTGCGACTAGTTGGAAGTGAGTTTAGCGATCGAATCATATCGCGAGCCTCCTCTTACGGCTTTGAGTTGGTTGTGGTTTGAGTGAGACAACGAACTTCATTACCCGACTTGTTGGTTTCGGCTAATCTCTCGAGCAGGGGGTTGGAGCCATTTTTAGAGTTTGATTGAAGAAGGGAAGCTTTAGGGTTTGGAGATTTTTACGGGCAAAGGGATTTTTAATTGCAGAGGATTTGAAAATGAAGGGTTTGATAAAATTTTTGGCTTGAATGGTGATTGGGGTTTATATAGCCTTGAGATCGTGGGGAATCGTGTTGGTTAGGTGAGTAACAGCGGTTGAGATTAATCTAATTAATCGGAATTATCTGAACCGATGATCTCCGAAAAGTAAAAGCCATAAAAGCATCCTCATTGGTCATTAATGTGTGAGCATTAAATGATTTGTTGACCTTCTTCGAATTTAAAAAGCGATCAAAAAAAAAACATTCCTCGGGTGTTTTTATATTTATTGCGAATGATTACTAAATTTACTTGAGCAATAAATGGATCGCATAGTCATTACTTCTTCGGACCAATTTCCCTCTGTCTTCTTCTTGAAGTCTTGATCTTGATAAAATGTCAATATATCTCGAAAGTCTTGAATTGGTTCGGTATCTTCTTTGAAGATTTTTCGAGATTGATTCAATATTTCCATTTTATCTGAGCTTCTCGAAGGATTCGAGAAAACTTCATGCATCGAAAACCTTCAATTTTTGATTTTATTCTATACACTGGTTCTAGCATCCCTAATTCAACCGATAGTTCTTGAAATCTTGATTCCGCCTAAAGGTTTAGTCAAGATATCGCTCTCTCCGCTTATCGGTATGAATTTTCTCCATCCTTATGTCCTTCTTCTCGACATGATCTACGATGAAGTGATGTCGATATCCACATGCTTGCATCGGTGTGCAATACTGGGTTTTTGTGAAATAACAATGGCACTATTATTGTCACAAAATATTGGTACTTCATTGGCTACAACTTTATAATCCCTCAATTGTTGTGCGAGCGAAAGAATGCATTGCAATGACTTCATAGCGACCATATATTAAACGATGAGTACTTGTTGCTCTTGAGGTCATTTCTTCGAAAACCAAAAATAAACTTGCTTCCTAGAAATTGACAAGTTCTGAAGTGGACTTCTGTCAATTCTGCATCCTCCATGTCGACATCGAGTAACCACTTAACTCTAGGTTATCATCAATTTGGATACCATAATCCTCTATTCCTTTGTGCCTTAAGATATTTCGGTATCTTTTTGCAAACATCCATGTGACTAGCCTTAGGATTAGCTTGGTATCTTGCACATATCCCAACAACAAATGTTATATCCGGCCTACTGGCGTGAGATATAAAGCAATGATCGATGATTCCTCTATAATCGGTATGACTTGCGATTTGCTTGCCGTAATCGGGATCCATCTTGTAGTTAGTATTCATGGGAATTCTAAGCGCATTGCAATACGTACACCATATTTGGCAATCGGATCTCTAGTGTACTTTGCACGGTTGATGAATATTCCTTCCTTTGATTGTTTCACTTGAAGTCCTAGAAAGAAATTCATCTCTCCCATCATTGACATCTCAAACTTGCCTTTCATCGGTGTTGAAAACTTTTTCACCACGGTGATGGTTTGGAGATCCAAAAATGATGTCATCAACATATATCCGAACTAGTAAGATATCTTCCCCATCCTCTATCTGAGCGAGTTCTATCAGCGATTCCTTTGACAAAACCATGGTCATAGAAGAAAGCCGAGAAAGAGTATCATACCATGCTCACGGGTGCTTGTTTAAGACCATACAAAGCTTTTCTTAGCTTTGTAAACTTGGTCATTTGTTTTGAAACCGGGGAGGTTGTTCCACATAAACCTCTTCTTTAAGCACGCCCGTTCGAAATGCACTTTTCACATCCATCGATGGATTTGTGAACTTCATGTGGGCAGCATATGCAGAAAACAATCGATGGCTTCTAGTCTTACAAGCGGGTGCAAGGTTTCATCATAATCAAGCCTTCTTCTTGGGAATAACCTTGTGCAACTAGCCTTGCCTTGTTTCTCACAATGTTGTTGTTTTCATCTCTTTTGTTCTTGAAAACCCACTTGGTTCCAATGACATTGTGCCTTTTACGGTCTATCTACTAGCTCACATACTTCATTCCTCGAGAATTGATTAAGCTCATCTTGCATGGCGGTAATCGGTGAGAATCTTGTAGAGCTTCACCAATCTCGATGGGTTCTTTCTCTAATAGGAAGCGAGAATAGTGCACTCTCTCCATGGAACCTTCTAGTCTTAACACCTTGGTTAGATCACCCACAATCGGCTTGTAGGATGGCTATCTAACCATTTCCTTCTTGATGTTCCCCTTCAATGGTATCCTCAACATTTGAAATGTTAGGTTCGATTAAATCGACAAACTCGAGGGAACAACAAAACGGGAGAAAGGGAATCATCTTCCTAGGGAAATTCTACCGAGAACATTATCGAGAGACATTTGTTCCCCTTTGGTTGATAGATTCGAGGAAATTGCCTCATTTGTGACCACATCTTCATTGGCATCACGTACACGATGCACGGGCGGTGTCTGTTGATTGGTCACCTTTGAGTGTTGGTTTTCTGGGTCTCACCATCGATTTCCATCTGAACTTCTTTATCGAGTCGAGTCACTCCAATCATAGATAATGGTACTTCTTCTTCTTTTGATTCGATGGATGATTTATCTTTCTTGTTTAGGGCTTAATCTGGTGATCCTCTTTTGTCAGTTCATTTGCATCATGTTTCTGTTTCTTACGAACACAAAGCAGATTCATCAAAAACAACATGAGGTGTTTCCTCCACAATAAGAGTCCTCTGGTTGTAAACTCGAAAGCTTTCTTGACTTGAGAATATCTAAGAGTATTCCTTCATCAGCTTTACTATCAAATGTTTTCAACTTATCTTTACCATTATTGTGTATGAAACACTTGCAACCAAACACACGAAAGAAAGAAACAAGAGGCTTCCTTTCATTCCAAAGCTCATAAGGCGTTTTTGCCTTGACTTTTTTGTCGGCATAGATCTATTACGAGAGTAGCATGCGGTGTTGGCGGCTTCATTAAAATCTTTTAGGAATATCGGCTTCAGTTATCATTGTCCTTGCAGCTTCTTTCAGAGTTATGTTCCTTCTTTCAGCAACACCATTTTGTTGAGGGGTCCTTGCAGCTGATGTTTCATGTAGAATTCCATTTGCTGCACAATAATCAGAAATGATATGATTTATAAACTCAGTTCCTTTGTCAGATCTGATTTTGACCACACTCAGATTTTTCATTCTTGAGCCTTTTGATGATGCAGCGACTTTATCGAGTCTCTTTCTTCTTGAGTAAGAATATGACCCAAGTATATATTTGAGTAGTCATCAACTACTACCAGCGTGTATTTCTGCCATTAGTGCTCCACCGGTGTTATAGGACCAAAAAGCGGATCCATATCAAAAGTGAAGTATTCTCTCAGTAGAAACTTCTACTTTGCTTTTAAATGATGCTTTGACTTGTTTTTCTTTTTGGCACGCATCACAAATGTGTTCCTTACTGAACACTTCATTAGGCAACCCTCTCACAAGAGCTAATCTTGCAAGCTTGTTCAGGGTTTTGAAGTTTAGGTGATTCATTCTTTTATGCCATAACCAACTGGTATCTGTGGAACTTTTAGCAATTAAACATGTATCTTTAGGAGTTGAACTCCAATCAGCAAGATACACATTCCCTTTTCTTGTACCAGTCAGTAATACTTTCTGTGATGTATCATCTTTCACAAAGCATAAGTTCTTGGAGAACTCAACATTGAAACCCTTATCCGAGAATTGGCTAATTTGACAAGTTATGCTTCAATCAGATACATATGAAACACTATGGATATGAATCGAGTCGACTTCCAAAGTTCCATATCCTTGATCTGTCCTTGGAGTTATCTCCAAAAGTGATGTGGGCCTCTTTGTTCAACATAGTCATTTTGAGCATCTTCTTGAATCTGTCATATGTCTTGAGCATCATTGTCAAGATACCATACATCGAGCTTTTTCATCTCTGCTCATCGATTGCCATGTGATCTTTCATCGACTTAGTGCCCTGGTTTTCCTCCGAAAAAGCAGATCAATTCTTAGGTACCCATTTTGTGTAGGGTCCTACGAGGTTAATTTACCCTTTCGGAATCCAAATCTGCGCGACAACTCTAATCACTTTAGAGTGGCTAATTTGTCTTCCATAAACATCAACATATACATCCACTACTCTGGGTGCCTTAGCGGTTTTACGTATATATGTGCTTGCTTTAGCATGAACATGTGCCTTAGAGTTCTTCTTTGGTTCGGCCTTACATTTCGGATGCTTAGGCTTTTTATGCGGCCGGTCTAAATCTTTGATGACACGGGTTGAGATAACCTTTACCCTTAGGCAAGTGAGGTTGGTTCATCTGTCTTGAAATCTGGGTCTTTCAAAGATCTTGAGGACTTTGTCTCTTGATTGAGAATGTCTCTGTGAGTGTTTCTCATCGAGGATTCCTCCGATGGTTCGATGTGGAGCCTTTCGGGTTTGCATTCTTAGCCCGAGGCTTTGAAGTACTTACTGAAACTTTCAATGGCTTTCGGGTTTTCTTGCCTTCACCGAGGTTTGGGCTTTCTAACCCGATCATTCAGTTTTCGAGAGACCATAGGTCCTTTTTCTTATCTACAACCTTGGGCATTTTTCTTCGGTTTGAAGTGTAGGTGCCCTTTGGTTTTACAAAGATAGTCTTCTTGCTACTTGACGGCATTTAGATGACCTTGTGAGGCTCCCCTGGAATATATCAATCCAGATTTTATAGTCCGCAGATCTCTGGTAACTCTGAATTTCATCTATTACATTAGATGCATTATTCAATAGAGTTAACTTTACATGCACTATCCTCACGATTCTGTAGAGTTTTATGCTTCTCGAGAGGTCATTGAACTTCGATTACGATTAATTTGAATCTCTTGATTGGATTTCTCTAGCACCGGTTAGGGGACTTTCAACTTCTCTTTTTTCTCGAGAGTTGTACTTTCCGAACATCCGTTCATGTTAGCTCCCATTAATTGAAAGTGACTTGATATTGCTAAGTCTTTCCATTTTAGATTTTCGACTTTCGGTTCCTTATTACGCTCTTGAGTTTGATTGCTTGATCCTTGCAAAAGCGACATAGTCCTTCATCGATTTTCGAAAAAAGAATCCATCAGTCAAAATTTGTGTTTTCGGTGGAACTTGAAAACTCTTGTGCTAGTGTAGGAGCAACAATGAGAGAAAGAAGAGTTTACCTCCTCAATGGCCATCGACGGATGTCATCACTTTCACCGTCTCGAGAATATCTCATCTGAAGAGCTAGATCCCTCCTCGAGTGTTCTTCTTACGCAATCATGGCCTTTTTTGCTTGAGAACTTACGGTCTCTTATAGCTTGCCTTTCTCTTCTCTCCTTAGCACTCAAATCTGGACAATCATCTTGGAAGTGACCTTTCTTCGGCGGTTATAGCATATGTTGGCATCATCATCCCGATCATTTTTTCTTCTTTGGACTTGAAGTCCTTTCTTTTGGATGAAGATCCTTGATTTTCGGTCTTTCTTCTTCTCGGTTGATCGTCCTCGGGTTTCTTCGGTGTGTGGTTCTGTAATAGTTTTGTATTTTTCCAAATCTACTATTGAGTCTATCAAACCTTCTTGCCATCGGTCTTAGCTTTTCCTCAAAGCTCATCCCGATTTTTGGCATGGGGGTTCTCGAACTCTCTAGTTTCTGAGTTTTATCTTTGGCTTTTAAGGCCACATTCTTTTCGATGAAGAATCATCTTTCTTTGTCGGCCTTTTTGGATTTCTTATCAATTACAAATTCATAGGCTTTATTTCGAGAGAACTTGTTGTTAAGGCGTTGAGTTAATATTCTTGGTGTTTTCAATCACCCTTTGCATGAATATCCCATTTCTTAGATAGACCTCTAAGAATTTTCAATGCAACTTCTCTCTCTCGTGGGTATTTTCTTTCCAAGTGCATTTAGATCATTCATGATCTTTAGTGAATCGACTTCGGTTTGTCTATTGATTCGCCATCATCCATTTCAAAAAGTCGAAACTTTCAATTGCCCTTTGAAAGTTTGTTTTCTTTTATATGATCGTGCCTTGGCACATAGCAGACTAGTGTATCCCAAATCTCTTTAGCGATATTAGAGTGAGAGATCATTCCCATCACACCATCATCAATTGTCTTTGTATAGTGTGTCTTTTGCAATGTAGTCTAGATTGACTAACTTTCTCTCCTCGAGATTGGGTTGGTCATCGGACTTGGGAAATTCTGCTCTAGGATCAATTATCTCATCTTACATTCTCTGGAGGATTCCTACTGATGGCTGGAATGGTCCTTGAGAGACCACTCTCCACATGTCACGCTCATGTTTGGAATCTGAGATGAGCCTGCATTCTCGATCTCCCCTGGTCATAGTTCTCATTTTGAGAACATGGGAAGTTTTTTAGAAGACATTTTTACGATCTCTTGAAAAAAAAAAAAAGGTTTGACAAATAAGATCGATTCGGATAGACCACAAGTATTTTGAAAATAAAACTTTGGTCAACACGGTAGTGGTCAAGTTGAACCCTTTGCTCGATACCACTTATTGGTCGGTGCAAGCGAGTCTTACTGCGTGTATGGGGGAATACTGCGTGTTGATGTTTTTAAAACTTTTTCTTCTTGAGGTCGACTTAGGTGGATAATCATGAAGATTAGGTTAAAGCCTGGTCGCTCTGAGTCAAAGTCTCTTGAGGCGGTGATCTGGTTGCTTCGAAACCTCAGATAATCAATGAGTCTGAGTGTCGGAGATCTGAGTTGCTTGGATCGGATAACTAACTTACTTGAACCCTCGGGAAGAATGCGTTGATTTGGTAACCTCTCTGTTCTATTTCTTTCCGATTGTCGAAAATGGTTTGGCCCTTAGTTTTTATACTCGTTTTAAGCTTTTGCGAAAAACCTTCCCTTTTTATGAAATAGTGATTGGTTTGTGATTCCTTATGCAACCGATTGGATTGATTCGCGGAATATCGATTGAAAAGTATGCTTTTTCAAAAATCAAGTCAATCACAGCGGATAAGCAAAAGATAAGCAAATAAAGAACCACGGCAATTATAGTGGTTTAGAGACTGAAGCTCTCGTCCACTCTCTCCGACTCTTGGAGAATTCCTTTATCAGCCTTGAGCTTTACGACTACCTCGTAGTTTACTTTCTCAACTTCGGCCGCGAGTTTACATTACGTAGTTTACTTACTCGGCTTGGGC